>OU696595.1:3903294-3998294 GCA_916048095.2 Sacculina carcini
AGATTCAGCATCTTCGCTGAATTCTTCTGCTTCTTCGGCATCGTCATTATCTCAGACTTCTCTTGATGATGAACTTCTTCAACTTCACAATTCAAATCAGCAAAGAAGTCAAGTTGAAGACTTTCTGGAGTATTCGCTCAGGGAGGTGAGTGGTTGTTTCATTTTCTCATTTCCTGGAGAGAAACGTGAGGATTCATACTTTTGATTCCGTGCGGCAAAAGTTTTGGTTTTCCGTCTGAGTCCCCACTTCATAATTTGAAAGCCAACTTTTCATTTTCCACTCAACAAAACAGCGCTGATTTTAAGTCCACTCTAAATTTACAATTTTTTCAGCAAATTATGAATGTCAAGAAGTCACTATAAAAAAAGGAAAATAAATCAATAATTAGGAATGGAAAAAAGAGCACACACTGACACACACACACACATTTGTCTCTCTGTCCGACCTTTACTAATTTCCCACTTGACAATCCCTCCATTTCCCATCAGTGGGGAATTTCCCACACACAGGTTACCAACCACTGGAATTTTCAAATTGTTTTATTTCGATTTATTTTAGAAACGCAATTTTCAGGTGAAGGTAGATGAAAAACTTGTGCTAATTTTGAATCAAAACTACCAAGTTTGAAACGTTGAATTTTTTTGTAAATTGGCTTTGTTTTTTTGAGAAGAGTAGAAATTTGGCATTTTTGAAGTGTGAGAAATTGTTTTCAGTGAAGTTTTTTACTTGTATTAAGGTAGAATTGTTTTGAATTTTTAGCTAAATTGTGTCTTGGAATATATATTTTCCTTTGTTTTGTGAATTTCATTTTTATGAAATTTTCTGCCAATAATTCAAGCTCACACATTTCTCGATGAAACACTGAGACAAAATTCAAAATTTAAATTCAAATTTAATACAATATTCATTCAGCAATGATAACTCCATTCATCTATACATAGATATATATATAATTATGTGAATATTAAAGTACATCTTAATAAAGTTACTATTGCAACCGTATTGTTGCATAGTTGAAGTGTCTTTTGCAATTGCTCACACGCAGGCGTGCAGTCTACGAATTCTGCTACAAAACAGAATTGGAGAGCTGTTCGAGACAATTCTCTCTGAGATGCAGAACCTACACACATCAGGTGCGTACAAAACGCCAACATCAAACACAATGTGTGTGTCTTCTAGGCTTATCTTATGTAATTTATATTATTATTATAATTGATAATTACAGGGCAAATCCAGTAGCATGGGGGAAGAGTGCAAGTGCACTATTACCACCCTGTGTGTGTTCGGTGGCCTCATGTGTATCCTGGAAGCTAGCACAAAAATATATATACAGAAAGAGAAAGAGAGTTTGAAAAAGTAAATGTTTTAGTCAACAACAACAACAACAACAACAACAACAAGATGAAAGAGCTTATGAAGAAAACATTTCGTGTATATATTGAAAGCGAGATACTGTCAAGTACTATTTGATGTTTACTAGTGTATAATTTATACATTTGAATTATAATATTTCACCATTTAATACAGCAATCATATCAAAACAATATTAGAGTATTTATTTTAACCTAATTGAATTTTGATCAAATTTGTGAGCTTATGTATTTGAATGTGTGTGTTTGTGTGTGTGTGTGTGTGTGTGTGTGTGTGTGTTTAGCTCTCAAAATCATCTCTGATGGACGCAAAACTTCGAAACCGAGTGAAAACATTCATGAAGACAAATTTTCAAAATTTCATGAAAAAGTGAGTTTTTCAAAAAATCAAAAAGTTTCATGAAAAATTAAAAAAACAAATGACAACTTTCGAAATTTTTATTTTCGTCAAAATTGTGTTTTAATCTAATTTTTGTATAAAATAGCTTGAAATATCCATATGAAACTCTTTTAGTTATACACACTACTCTTTTAGTTAGTTATATGTATCTGTGAATAGATTTTTTTTTCTATACGTTATAATTATTGCGAAAAATATATGCAATCTAAAATGAAAAAGTTTCCATTTTTCAAAATGCCTACACTTTCTGAAGACACTCACAGTTTGTAATTTTTTTTACATATGCAATTGTTTATAATATGATTTGGAAATTTATTAGACACGATATAGAAATGTCAGTTATCAAAAATTGAACATAAATTATACTTCATAAATTGTTGTGCACATTTCTTAGTGAAAATGTGTGCTATATTATAAGAGAATTACTTTATTTTATGCCAATCATATACTATATAGATTATTTCGATAAAGTTCTTGCAAATATCTCACATGTAGTGTTTTTTGTCAAATCTTTATTTCTTGCTAGAAAATTTTTTCCTTTTCTTACAGAAATCCCACGCAAGACAAAGTGACAGACAACACAAAATGGAGGAAATTTTGCGCAAGGATTTCGATGGCACCTTTAACTCCCATATCGATAGATCTATGTGGAAACTTGATAGATCATTTTTGACGCCTCGCTCGGAAATGAAACGAGATGAAATGACGGATGAACACAGCATCTCGAACGGAAATCTTCTTAATTTATCATCTCCCCAGCTGGTTGAAGAATTATCTTGGTTTCATGGTAAGCTTAAATTGTTGGATCTAAATAGTTTTTTCAAACGGATATTAATTTTTTTATTTCAACCAAAAGCTTACAAGAAATATAGGATAGGAATAAAAAATGACTGTTTTGCTCATAAAGATCTTGGTATGAAAATTAAATTACTTTGATATTCAATTAATATAGTACATTCGTTTATAAGAGCATAAATACAATGCCAAAATACAAACAATTTTTCTTAGAAATTTCTTTTAAAAAAATTTCACAAATTTTTTACTAGTATACTTTTGTGGTTGTGTATTTGAAATTTTTAATTTGATTTTTTTTATACGACACTTGTTTTTTTGCGTTAAGGATTTGACAGAACTAATATACTGTAAATATAATGTGTCTGAAATTTTATATATTCATAATATCTTGTGTCTGTAGTTTTATAAATCCATAATTGATGTATTATACGTTGTATGCATGTTTTGTACAAATGCCTTACACAATTCAATTTTAATATACATCAAAATTATTTTGTTTGTATAATTTTATAAATAAATAATATCTTAAGATCACTGAATAATTTGTAAACAAAGCGACAATTCCAATCGATTTCTCCACAGAAGACAACTTCAAACATGAGCTCAACAAAGATGAGGTTACCGCGAACTCCTCCTTGGAACCATTTCATCAGGAATCCGGTTCTTCTCACGTTATGGCTCCATCATTGGAAGCCACTGAAACCCCTGAGGATCCTGCAGAACCGCTTAACGATGTAGAGAGTGAATGCTGCAGCTGTTGTTGTTCTTGTTGGGATATCTCTGATGGATGTTGCTCTCAAATTGGTGATGAAGATGTTGAAAAGATGCCAACGTCAGGAATTCTCACTACTGCCAATGATGAGACTTTTTCGGAAAAAACTCCACCGGAAAAGTTAGTTTTATGTTGATAAAATGATTGTCAACTAAAAGTTTGAGCATAAAAATATTTCAAGTCATAATTAAAGAAACTTTTTAAGGAAAATTTATAATATAAATTTGCTTCGTTTTGGATATTTTTTTTAAATTATGAATTGACAAGCAACTAATTTCTGAATGGCAAGTTAAAAAATTGTGAGAGAAGATTTATGTTTTTCTATGCATTTTCATGAATAATAAATTTCATATTCCGATAGAAACTATGTCTCTCACAATTTGTCCGGTGTAAATATGTAATCATGTTGTTACAAATATAATTATATCAAAAATATTTACCCCTGAAATCATAACAAAAACGAAATTATATTATACTATCAAATTTATTGATTGATTTAATTTTATTATATTTAATAAGAATACAGTAAAATATCTATTTTATTTATTTTCAAATAATTTCATTAAATTAGTCTAATATTATACCAAATTTTGGACCAAGATTTTTCATTATTTTCTATCAAATTGTATTATTAATTTTGTTATCAAGTGATTTTATTAACAGTAATTGTTTTTTTGTGCTTGGCAGCAGAAAATTGAGTGATGTCGGACGAACTTTGGCCAATGAAATTGTGCGCTCGTTGATGGCTGACCTGCTGACCTCAAGGTCAACGAACTCTCGTGACATCGAAAAGCACTTTATAACAGAGCTCAACGAAAAACTCGGTAGACCACCAAAACGGTGTGTAAATGACTTGAATTAAAACTATCTATTCTAGTTTTATTTTGCTAATTAAATTCATAAATACAAACAAATTAATTAAATTTCTTACCGTGTTGAATAAATTTATTTATTTAATATCATTAAATTGTATTACAGGTAATTTTTTGCATTAAATTACACAGAAATTTGGTTTGTAAGGAATACAATTTTATTTTCACCATAATGGTATTAGGATGAAATAATTACTTATATGATGGCATTAATGTGATTGATGACATACGAATATTGTGATATTAATTGGATATTAATTGTGATATTAATTGGATTCTATTTAATATTTGTGCTGTTTTTTTGTTAATCAGAAATGCTCCCCAGCCAAGCTTTATCAAAATGACGTCAGAATTCGACTCTTCAAAATCCAATTGCTCAGATTTTGGGGGGAATGGCAAGGTTGTTCTAGCCTCTACAAAAGGCCATCAGCGAAAATTGGCCAAGAAAAATCGGAAAAATGCATTTGGAAATTTCAGCACCATTTTGAAATTGGCCAAAATGTTTGTGAAAATTTCACCTGACAAGTCAAAAAAAGTAGTCAATTCCGATACCTCCGTCGATCAAGCAAGCAAATCCCCTTCTACGTATGGTATAGATCCAGATTATGAACTAAATAACGCTCCCACTATTCTAAACGAAGATACTCAAAAGCTACCTATTATTAGTGAAGTCATATCTCAAAGTATGCAAAACTATCCCGAAGTAAAACCAGAACCAAACAACGAGGAACCACCCTACTCTATGAGATCTCCTTCAGTTCAGAGCTCTTGGGGTTCCAACTCGATAAAAAGCCTGAAAAGTCAAACAGAAAAGGCTAAAATTCCGACTCCGCCCACAAAAGTCGACAGCCAATCAGAGGCCGGCTCAGCTGTGACGTCAATAGCGTCGGCGACCAATCTGAAGCGAGTAAGTTTTCTGGCGTCGATGACGTCACTGGATCGGCGCGCAAAATACGATATTCCGCGCGTGAATTACTGCGCAAAAACGCCAATTTGCGAAAAACGCACTGGAATTTTGAAACGTACAAATTTCGACTGTGAAAACAATTTTCCGCCAAGAATTGAAGGACCAACCTCGTTTTGCATGTCACTTCTCTACGGAATCCACCATTCTAAGGTGGGATTTTTTTATTGCGCAACCATTTTGCAAAATAGAAATAGTCTACTAATATAATTCAGCAGCATCGAAGATTCCAAATTTAATCCTATATCTTAATTATTATTCACATATTTGAACGTTCATTTAAAAATTTACCATATTCAATAATTAAATTTGATAATAGTTTTGTACATTATCGTTGGTCTTGCACAATATAACAGCACTGACTTTGTGCAATAATGCGGAGAAAGAAACAAGTGGATGAGGTAGTATTCGAGCAAGCGCTCTTTCGCTTCCAAGGTGCATCTGATGAATCCGATCAGTCCAACTATATTGATGCCCAAACGCATGCTAAAACCCAATACGCATTCTGTTTTTCTAAATAATTGTGTAATTTAGTTCTAGTATATTCAATTATTGGTGTTAAGAATGTATATGTATCATGTATTGTAAATATAATACATATTTCAAATGTTTCATGCCTTTTATAGAGTGGAAAATATAAAATAACATGGGCAGCCGTCAGTTGAATGTAAATTTTTTATTGGAAGTTATATTTTTGTCATCTTAATATGAATCAAATTGTAACAAATGATATACCAGTTCGAAGATATTAAGCTGATCTAATGAATGGTGTTTGTTAAATTGCCATACAAATTCTCCAACAATGTAAATTGAGACAAATGTGAACATTTTTCATGACACGGTAAACTTGTACTTTTAAATGTAAATTTACGCCCCATAATATTATTTGGAGTATAATATTGTTAGCAACATTAGATTAAGCGTTATCTAAATTATTCGAATATATATAATGATGAATATTTTCGGGGAAAAATTGCCGAAAAAAACCATCCCAAATGACAGCCGTCGATTGACGAATCTGGTCCTTCTAGGTTGTTTTGCTCCTATAGAAAAAACTATTAATGCCAGACAACTAATATTTTCTCAATATATTCATTTTACCAACAATGTAGAAGTCAGGAAAATACAAGTATGTAACTGTAACCAGTGAAAAGTTATTTCAGCCTCACAAGCGGGAGGTCCGTGGTTCAAAACCCGGCGGAGAATAATTTATTTGGGTGAATTCTATAATCCCACAGTCCCTGTCCACCCAGCAGTAAATGATGGTACCAGATATCAGTCATGTATTGTGTCATGCATTCTGGGGAGGTGGTCCTCTCTAATACGTCTTCCGTTCTTGTGGTGTCATAGCGTGGAGAGGGTCGGTTCTGCGGTGACAGCGAGCTGCACGGGACACACCTGTGTGTGTTCATAAGCTTCGGTTTCTTCCCGTGTAGCAGCTGCCACTTAGGCGTTCAACATTTTAGTCCCCGTTCAACAATGTCTAAATCCGCCATTTTGTTTTGTTTTTGTGAATATTGTTTGACATTAACAGTCGGTGAAAATGTGATATTTACAGAGCTCTGGTGTTTACGACAACTGGAATGCGAATGAACTTAGAGAAAGATGAAGAAGACAAATTCTGTTGGAAATTTTGTCATTTTTTCTCTGCAACGGCGGTGCCAAGGGAAGTCTGGAGGAGCTAAAAGCCACCTCAAGAAAAAGTCCTATCAAGCCCCACCTCAGATTTCTCCCCCAAAAAAAATTCTGACCGTGAAAATGACCATTGTAATTACTGCATGTTTCGTCAAGCCCCCTGTCTTCTTCCTAAGCCCTCCGGAGGAAAAATCCTGACACCGCCGTAGGTTCTTTTGTTTTCACAGTCAAATATTAAATAAAAAATTTCAAAAAAATCCACCAGGCCGTGTTCGCCTGTGATGGTTACAAATATTTAAAAAATTTAACCAGAAATAATACTATAGTGCAAACATTGAAAACCACATTGGCACAAACGAATCACTTCCAATGACGTTATCACCATCAAGGCACGTGACTAAAGATCCACCAATCAGCGGCCACTAATCAACGCCACACTGTGACGTCACGTGATGATGTCACACTTAACGGTTTCTGGTGTCATTTGAGACAATTTGGAATAATTCGTGTATAATAGCGTATATTTCCGATTTGTTTAATTTGTGTATCATCATCATCATCATGTATGGTTATATTCAGGATAATTAAATAACTTTGAATAATTATGTATTCCGATTTGTATAAATTGTTTTTCGTTTGGCTATTGGGAGTGTATATGAATATCGGTGCTTTTTTGGATATTACGAAACGAACGAAATATACATAATATTTGGGTTGCTATTTAGTTTCTTTTAGCGTCATAAACGAATTATTCGCTTTAACATATCTACGACAAAAAACACATTCCATTTATAAATGAAATATCTATGAAAAGCCACTTTGTTGCAATTTCTTATTTTTTTCATCAATTTTATCTTTATTTTTGTATTCTTTGCCAATTGATACTGGATTAAAAAATGATATTTTGCATCTGTTTAATCTGGCTAAATATGTTTTATTTTTTTCCCGAAATTAACGCATCCACTTGTTAGCTATTGACGCTTACCAGCTAGAAAAAATAATAAAAAAAGCACATCGAGCATAAATATTGTTTGTTGTCCAATATATATGGTAACACAAAAGCATGACACAAAAGCATGACACAAAAGCATGACACAAAAGCATGACACAAAAGCATGACACAAAAGCATGACACAAAACATGACACAAATTATATACATTGCGCACGGAAATAGAAATCACACAAAAATATGTCACACACTTGAATATACCTCCTTCATATATAATTTGTGAACACACACACACACACACACACACACACACACACACACACACACACACACACACACTTAGACACACACGAAAAATAACCTTTAAAAATGAGGTTTGCATAATTTCGCTCAGTTGATAGTATACGAGACCTATAATTTAGACTAAAACATTTGACAAAAATATATTTCTAAAGAACAAAGAACAATTCCTATTGGAGCAAAAATTTCGTCAATAATTTTTTTTCATAAACAAATGTTCTTCAAACTCGAAAACCGTGCAATAAAGTATAATTATAATTTTTATAGCATATAAGCCACACATATACATTGCTAAAAGCACGTTTATACCAAGAACACGCACAGATGCACCATATCACAGAATATACGAGATATAAGACACACACACGCACACACACACTCATTAACTAAACCTCTAATTGAACCACATCTCTAATTAAACGTTACTTTGATGAATTCTTCCCTTTTGACAATAGCTATGACTGACTGATTTTTATTAGTGAATTTGTGATTAACTACCTAGTAATCGCCTTGTAAATGTGTTTTTGTTAAATTAATATACATACGTTTTCTGATTCGTTTTTTATTCATAAAATTCACCGAATCTTCTCGATCAAAATTCTGAGCAGCTAGTGGAAAAATAGAGGTGGCACCTTCTAATTGAACGATACTACGGGGGAATCGTTGAAATTAGAACAATATATATATATATATATATATATATATATATATATATATATATATATATATATATATATATATATATATATATATAATCACAATTGTTTGTTTGTTCAAGGATTGCTAGTAAATGTACACTTCATAGAGATCTCGGGTGTCATCGTTTTTTCGGCAAATTTCGGTAGTTCAATTTCGCTAAATTTTCGCCTAGCATCGTAGGCTCGATTGATTGGCGGCCCTGAAAACGACACACACACACACACACACACACACACGCGCGCAAACACATACAGTCAACAAAACATATTTTATGTTTTTTATGTTTGCTAAAACTCCTCTGGAAAAATTGTACAGTATTTAATTGACAAAAATTACAAGTTCAAATACAAAAAACATGAATTATTAAATAAATAGTTTGATATTGAGCATGTGTGCGTACTTTATGTGAAGATGAAACAGTTGAACAAAATTCACATTCTAGACATCACATCTTAGACATCACGCCAATGTGTTAAAATTCACAAATGCATGCAAATTTAAATTTTATTTTCTAAAAAACAAATAAGGCGATATCACATTTTGATATTGTGCAGTTTTCATTTAAATTCAGTTTAAAAACAAATAATTGTATGTATATATATATATATATATATATATATATATATATATATATATATATATATATATATATATATGTGTGTGTGCGTGTGTGTGTGTGTGTGTGTGTTTTACTTACCAATATATGAAAGAATTACGGGTAGTAATATTAGTCCGTGAGTAGCTCCAAGTACCACAATACCCAAGTACATCCTAAGACACACACACACACACACACACACACACACACACACACACACACACACACACACACAACATTAAATCAGGAACATGTAGAACTTGCGTTGATAATATATATCATATTGGATAATTTATTGAAAATATAACAAGACAATATAAATATATGTGGTGTTATTATTATTATTATTAATTTGTGATATTATTGAGAAAAAGACAAAACTCATACACACTGACACACACACATACACATACACACATACATATATACGAACAAATGAAATCAAGATGGAGCCAAATATGAAAAAATATTAATAATTAATTAATTAATATCGTTACAGAACTAAGGAGAACGTTTTAGTATATAGAATTATGTGTATTTTTAAATAAATAATGGAAATTAAAAATATATAACTAAGGAATATATCGGGTTAAGTAGTTCTAAACCTTAATATGAGTCATCTCTTCATTTTCCACACAACAACGCTGATAAATTCAATAAATTCAGTTGTTACATCATAAATTAAATGTCATTAGAGGTCATCAGAAACAAAAATATACGAATTTGAATCGATAAAACACACACATAGTTGTCCTGTTCTGTCCGACCTTTAGCTTCCCACTTGGCAACTCTTCCATTCCCCACCAGACAGGGGAAATCCCCACACACACAGGTTAAGAATCACTGGTATGGATAATTTCACGTTGATTATTCAAAAGGCAGATTCAATTACTTACCGGAAGTAGAAGAGTCGGAATATTTGCGAGTTTGCAAACGCCAACACAATGATGCCAATCAATTTGGTCAGCGTAATTCCGCTGAAAATCTAGTGAAATAACAAAAATTTGGTGATTTTTTGGCATCTCAGAAAAGAAAATTGTGTTTTATATTCTTATAAACTTTCTTTAGTAAAGTCTATTTTTCATTTTTTACTAATAATAATAATTGAATGTGGAGTGTGTTTTTTTAATAAAAGCAATCTTTATTGCCTAGAAAATTTGCAGTAATATATATAATTAATCTTTTATTTTGTTAAACGCGAAATTTTCCCTTGCAAATAGACATGATGTTTTAAAAGCAACCCAAGGCGTAGCCCTAGGGAATTTTTGGAACGGCTCCAAATGGGAGTTTTTTTTCAAAAATAGTAAGCCAAAATCCTATTTCTATTTTAAATGGAGAAAATGTAGTTACTAGGAGAATTGATATTGCTATAATGTTGGGGATATGTTGCCTTGAAATGAATATATATTGAGATGTGCACATCTTGAATGAAAGGACTCCATCGCTATTTTTCGCAAATAAAACGCATTTTATGCCAGGCAACTGGTAGTGGATTTTTTGGGGCCTCAGAAAGAAGTAATTTTATCCGGCAAATATTATCCAATTTTGAAATGGTCTACATACATTTTTTGCATTGTATACAAATACAATTTGTCAATAGAAATAAAATCATCAATAAATTTAACACCAACAAGATAATTGGAAAATTTCTAAAAAATTGTGTATGTGTGTATATCTGTCTGTGTGTGTGTGTGTATCTGTCTGTCTGTCTGTGTGTGTATGTATGTATGTGTGTTTGTGTGTGTGTGTGTGTGTGTGTGTGTGTGTGTGTGTATGTGACGTACAGCTGATCCCATATGAGCAAGGGCGTAGGAGGATCTCTCCACTCTGTCTGGCAATGTACACATTGTGTATGAACGCACAAAATGACTGCAGAATTCTACGCAAATTCCCACAGCCTACACACACACACACAAACAAACAAACACACATACACACACATATTACATTATTAAATTAGGACATTTTTATCGCGCTTTTCACCCGAGGGTCTCAAAAGCGCTCACACACACACACACACACACGCACACACAAGAGTCATACACATACAACAATCACGAACATACACACTCACCTACATACACACACACACACACACAAAACAGACAAGTACATATACGCACAAACACAAACATACACTCACGTTAACATACTCAGAAACACAAAAATACACACGCACACACACATACATATTGAATAAGATAGCACAACACAACATACAACACGTTAAGACAACACAGCAAGCATACAACGACATACACTCAGACATACACACACATACACATACATATATATACAAACGCATATATTCAGCCCAAATATCAGTACACAATGATTGAATATGAAGTTTAAAACTAAATGCCGTATTTTTAATTTGCTACTGACCTAATTATATTTATTACAAGGTTAAATGTTTAAATTGTTATTGAGAATTGTTGATATTACTGAAATAATTATGCTGAGAATTTTCAGTAATTGGGAATAAATGAGATACTCAGTGAGACATAATGAGATACTCAGTGAGACATAATGAGACACTCAGTGAGACATAATGAGATACTCAGTGAGACATAATGAGACACTTGGTGAGACATAATGAGATACTCAGTGAGACATAATGAGATACTCAGTGAGACATAATGAGATACTCAGTGAGACATAATGAGATACTCAGTGAGACATAATGAGATACTCAGTGAGACATAATGAGACACTCAGTGAGACATAATGAGACACTCAGTGAGACATAATGAGATACTCAGTGAGACATAATGAGACACTCAGTGAGACATGATGAGATACTCAGTGAGACATAATGAGATACTCAGTGAGACATAATGAGATACTCAGTGAGACATAATGAGACACTCAGTGAGACATAATGAGATACTCAGTGAGACATAATGAGATACTCAGTGAGACATAATTAGATACTCAGTCAGACATAATGAGACACTCAGTGAGACATAATGAGATACTCAGTGAGACATAATGAGATACTCAGTGAGACATAATGAGATACTCAATGAGACATAATGAGATACTCAGTGAGACATAATGAGATACTCAGTGAGACATAATGAGACACTCAGTGAGACATAATGAGATACTCAGTGAGACATAATGAGATACTCAGTGAGACATAATGAGATACTCAGCGAGACATAATGAGACACTCAGTGAGACATAATGAGACACTCAGTGAGACATAATGCGATACTCAGTGAGACATAATGAGACACTCAGTGAGACATAATGAGATACTCAGTGAGACATAATGAGATACCCAATGAGACATAATGAGATACTCAGTGAGACATAATGAGATACTCAGTGAGACATAATGAGATACTCAGTGAGACATAATGATATACTCAGTGAGACATAATGATATACTCAATGAGACATAATGAGATACTCAGTGAGACATAATGAGATACTCAGTGAGACATAATGAGATACTCAGTGAGACATAATGAGATACTCAGTGAGACATAATGATATACTCAGTGAGACATAATGAGATACTCAGTGAGACATAATGAGATACTCAGTGAGACATAATGAGACACTCAGTGAGACATAATGAGATACTCAGTGAGACATAATGATATACTCAATGAGACATAATGAGATACTCAGTGAGACATAATGAGATACTCAGTGAGACATAATGATATTCTCAGTGATACATAATGAGATACTCAATGAGACATAATGAGACACTCAGTGAGACATAATGAGATACTCAGTGAGACATAATGAGATACTCAGTGAGACATAATGAGACACTCAGTGAGACATAATGAGACACTCAGTGAGACATAATGAGATACTCAGTGAGACATAATGATATACTCAGTGAGACATAATGAGATACTCAGTGAGACATAATGAGATACTCAGTGAGACATAATGAGATACTCAGTGAGACATAATGAGATACTCAGTGAGACATAATGAGACACTCAGTGAGACATAATGAGATACTCAGTGAGACATAATGAGATACTCAATGAGACATAATGAGATACTCAATGAGACATAATGAGACACTCAGTGAGGCATAATGAGATACTCAGTGAGACATAATGAGATACTCAGTGAGACATAATGAGACACTCAGTGAGACATAATGAGACACTCAGTGAGACATAATGAGATACTCAGTGAGACATAATGAGATACTCAGTGAGACATAATGAGATACTCAGTGAGACATAATGAGATACTCAGTGAGACATAATGAGACACTTGGTGAGACATAATGATATACTCAGTGAGACATAATGAGATACTCAGTGAGACATAATGAGATACTCAGTGAGACATAATGATATACTCAGTGAGACATAATGAAACACTCAGTGAGACATAATGAGATACTCAATGAGACATAATGAGACACTCAGTGAGACATAATGAGATACTCAATGAGACATAATGAAACACTCAGTGAGACATAATGAGATACTCAATGAGACATAATGAGATACTCAGTGAGACATAATGAAACACTCAGTGAGACATAATGAGATACTCAATGAGACATAATGAGACACTCAGTGAGACATAATGAGACACTTGGTGAGACATAATGAGATACTCAGTGAGACATAATGAGATACTCAGTGAGACATAATGAGATACTCAGTGAGACATAATGAGATACTCAGTGAGACATAATGAGACCCTCAATGAGACATGATGACTCACCATGACTAGATTGACTAGTGAGACGGCATTCAGTGGAATATTGGCCCAGTACATGACTCCCATCATATTGACCATGATGGCCGAAATTGTGGCTGCCACAATGAGGCAAGCCCGCCAGTCCAACGCCAACAGGATCCAAGTGATTGAAATGATAACCAGCAATGATATGGCCATTGAAGAAGCCAGATCTTGCCATACGGTCAAGTATTGTTCGTAGAACACGTAGAACACACTGATTTCACACACACACACACACACACACACACACACACACACACACACACACACACACACACACATTACATTACATTAGATAGATATTTATATAGCGCCCTACCCCTAGATGGTCTCTAGGGCGCTGCACACGCGCGCGCACACACACACATACACATAGCCACACACACACAGAAAGAGAAAGGTAGAGAAAGAAGAGAGATAATTTACACCTTATAATCATCACTAATATAGACAATGTTCTCTAGAGTATAATACGATTTCACCATGAAAAATTACTTGGTGTTTTTTTTAAAATAGGGATAGAAGTGATAGACACACACACACACACACACACACACACACACACACACACACACACACACACACGTCACTTTGATGAATTTATATAATTTCCTAGCAATAGCTATGATTGACTGATTTTTATTAATTTGTTATTAATTATCCAGTAATTATCCTGTATTTGTGTGTTTCAAAATCCAGACCAGTTAGTGGAATAATAGAGTGGCATTCTCTAATTGAACGACACTACGGGAGAATCGTTGAAAAATAGAACAACATGCTGCTCAAATAGATATTATACGACACATTTAATTAATATTATTATTAATTACAGGTAAATACAGTAGCATGGGGGAAGAGTGCAAGTGCACTATTACCAACCTGTGTGTGTGCGGTGACCTCATGTGTACCCTGGAAGCTAACACACAAAATTATATATACAGAAAGAGGGAAAGAGATTTTGAGAAAAATACGAATTATTACCTGTAGGGAAAGACACTCCAATTTCGAGCGGATAGAGTTTGAGAGGTGCCATTGGCGCTCTTAAGCTCTGTCTGACGTAGAGATTCAGTCATATTGGCAGCCAAAATGCGGGCCCACCTCATAGCTGATGTGAAGTCATGTGAACTGCGCAGTACCGTGTGGTAAGTCATCAAGTAACTAGCAATCACCGACCCGTCTGAGCCAATACTCACAGACTGACTCACACACACACACACACACACACACACACACACACACACACACACACACACACACACACACATATATATATACAAACACAGATATACACACACACAGATACACATACAAATGCACATGAAAATACACATAAATACACATATATCCACACACTTACACACACATACATACAAATACACAAACACTGACTCACACACATACAAATATATACACAAACACACACACACACACAAACACTCATACACACATACAAATGCACATGAAAATACACATATATCCACACACACACACACACACACACACACACACACACACACACACACACACACACACACACACACATACACACACAGTATTGGTGGCCATCGACTTCTCCAAATGTTTCGACTTAATTCCCCACGAACGGCTTTTGCAAAAGTTAAAGGCCCACGGAATCGACAACACATGGTTTGAACACTACTTGAAAAATCACACTCAACAAGTACAAATAGTCAAGTCTGACGGAACTGTATATACATCGAATACGCAAACGATGAGACAACCGATTTCAGTTTTCCAAGGAGGTAGTCTGAGCTGCCAACTCTTCAATATATTTACAAACGACTTATCAACGACAATATCAGCGAAAGTACGGTTAGTCCAGTATGCAGACGACACCACCATATTAGCCAGAGGAAGATGCGAACAAATACACGAAATAATAGCCGAAATCCAAGCGACCCTGAGCGATATTCTCGAGTGGTCTCACGGAAATAGACTGAAGATAAATGAATCAAAAACACAGATGATGATCTTCGGATCTAATAAAGCACTGTCAATGATTGACTCACCGGACCTCTCATTCAACGGAAAAGTCATCAAACCAACCAATACTATAAAACTATTGGGAGTGACACTCGACCAACGACTAACATACGAAGCACACATATCACGACTTGCTCAGAAGACGACAGGAATATTAATATCATTCAACATATTTAAATTGTCTTTACCAGCAACGACACACGAAGAAATCATCACCTGCTTAGTTTTCAACCAATTACGATATTGCATGTCCATATACGGAACCTGTAACCGAACTCAGACTAAACGCATACAAAAGATACTGAACTTCTGCGCAAGAATTCTAACAGGAACAAGAAAATGCGATCACATAACACCGATATACGAGCTACTAGGATGGCCGACTGCTACTCAGATGATAGAACAACGGCGACTCGACTTCACCCGAAAAATGATCACCAATTGTATTCCCCAGCAAATATATACGACACTAGACACGAACGAACGCCGATTGGGTAAAAACCGAACGAATATCATACCAGCAAAAATCAACACAGAATCGGGACGTAGGCGAATGAATTTCAGCGCTATAAAATTATATAACGACCGAAAATAGGAGTGTTTGTTTATGTGTACTCGATAACCGAATGTTTTATGATGTTGATGTGTTTATGTGAACGATAACCGAAAGTCATACGCGCCAGTTATATTATGGCTGTAAACACATTCCACACCTGCTCGCTTTTTCCAATCGTCAAACACAAACATATTGTTGTCATGTTTTTTCACACATAACTAGGCTACATGTTTAACCTGAATCTGTCACTGTATTTGCCGTTTTGTTCATTTTCTTTACTTAATTTTATTTATCTATTATTATTTTTTGTAGAGTAGCTTATTGTGCTGAAAAGCCTTTGTGGAGCGCAATAAAGGCCAACTTACTTACTTACTTACTTACTTACTTACATACAAATACACACACTCAACAGACTGACACACGCTGACACAACAAACTGACACACATACACACTGACAAAAACATGGATATACAAGCAGACGGATACACAAATGTGTGCGTGTGCGTGTGTGTGCGTGTGTGTGTGTGTGTACGTACCTTTCCATGGGCGGCATGGCCTGCCTTAGGACATGTGGCATCCGGATTGGCCGCCAGGAAGAAGGGCAGGTAACGCCGGAAAGATTGCATATCCGGTCTTGGAGATCCGCCGGCGCCGGGAAGGCTAGCGGGGATGATTTTGCCATCGGGTGTAGTCCAGTTCATATTGCACGAACGACATGCTCCATCTATAGCTGTCATTTACATAATTACATTACATTACATTAGGTAGATATTTATATAACGCCCTACACCTAGAGGGTCTCTAGGGCGCTGCACACGCACACACACACATACACACACACACACACGCACACACAGAGACACTAACATACACATTACATTACATTAGGTAGATATTTATATATAGCGCCCTACACCTAGAGGGTCTCTAGGGCGCTGCACACACACACGCACACACACACACACACACACACGCACACACACACATACACACACACACACGTACACACAGAAACACACATACATAGCCAAGCACACACAGAAAGTGAAAGGTAGAGAGAAGAGAGATAATTTACACCTTATAATCATCACTAATATAGACAATGTTCTCTAGAGTATAATACGATTTCACCATGAAAAATTTCTTAGAGTGTTTTTTGAAAACAGGGATAGAAGTGATAGAACGTAGTGTTGGGGAGAGCTGATTGTAAATACGGGGTCCTAAGATAGATAGACAACGATTATAGTGAGTATGTCTAGAAGGAAAAGCAGGTTCCAGTAAGAGACGAGAATCATCAGTTGACCTAAGTGTACGAGTAGATTTCTTGAACGATAGAAATTCAAATAAGTACGAGGGCTTACGGAGAATAAGAGTGGAATGTATGATCAAACAGATGCGGTAGTCAATAAGCGCCTTAATAGGGAGAAGTCCCAATTTTTGTAGAAAGGGAGAGACATGAGAGCCAGCAGGGAGATTGTAAATTAGACGACAAGCTTTATCAAACAGACACACACACACACACACACATACACACACATATATACATATACACAAACACACAGATATACACATGCACACTGATAAACACACACACATACACACAGATATACACACACAGTATTTATATATGTAAATATATAATAAATGTATTGATGTAATGTAAAATGTGTTAATGTTTGTTTATGCGTGTGTGTTAATATGTGTGTATGCGTGTGCCAGTGTGTGTCAGTGTATCAGTGTGTGTCAGTGTCAGTGTGTGTGTATGTTAGTGTGTCAGTGTATCAGTGTGTTTGTGTCAGTGTGCTTGTGTATCAGTGTGTGTGTGTGACATAGATACATTGATGGACATTTGTCGGACAATAAGATCCATTGGAGATGAATTGGAAACAGCAGCCCTGAGAAGTACTCCACGAATAAAAGTCGTCCAACCAATTGAAGGCTTTGCTTGCAATGTACGTTCTGCAATATATACGTTGCAATATACACACACACACACACACACACACACACACATATAACAACACATATATAACATATATATATATGGTCAAACACATATTTAGACTAAAATTTCAATGTTAAATGTTAGGGTAATAATGTTGATATACATATACGCACACTGACACACACACACATACACATTACATTACATTACATTAGGTAGATATCTATATTTATTATTTACAGACACACACTGACACACACACACACATATAAATAGATACACACACGTCTGAGTAACCAACATGAATTGAATATATATATATATATATATATATATATATATATATATATATATATATATATATATATATATATATATATATATATATATATATATATATTTGTGTGTGTACTCACATGTTTGATTTTCGTGATGCCAGGTAAATTTGATTGCCAACTGAATCCCTAGCGCATTTGTTAATTGAACAAATTTTATTGGCAATTTGGGACGAAGACAAGGTAGTGACGTCATCGTTAGCAGGTGTGACGTCATCGCTAGTGGATGTGACGTCACCTTCGCGATGAATTACAAAATAAACCGGCGACCCAACGCTAAGATATCTCTGTTGATACTGTAGTCTCACATAACACACACACACACACACACACACACACACACACACACACACACACACACACACACACACACACACACAAGCAATAAATATTTATTTAATCACGCATAACAATATAAAATTATGTTCAATTATATATAACCTATATTAATGTATATCTAAGTAGTTATACATATGTAACAGTATTAATGATTAAATAGATATACAATTATAATTTATAATAAAACTGCGTTTAATCATAATTGTTAACACAAATGATAGACAAATGGCTTAAAAAAAATAAAATTCAGTAGACTCTTAAAAATATAAATTATTTCCTGTGAGTATATTTTTTAGATTTTAACTTTTCTCTCTCTCTATCTATCTACCTATCTAAATCGCTAGAAGTTAGCGAAGCATCTAAGAAACCCTACCTAAACTAATTAAAAAATATATTAATTATAGTATCAAGTAAATATATCATTTGTATTATGTATTATGCATTATATATTACATTAATCTATATAATTATGGTTAACTTAAATAAATTTATAATAACTAAATGAAATTAAATTTCTCTTTTATTAATTACATTTTTTATTTTCATATTTTCTCGGTACTGTTTTTGAATGGTTGAATTTTTGCTCTGTAACTATTCGCAAACTCACCCGAAAGTACTGAAGCATATAAGAGTCGAGGGGCATGGACAATTCGGCATCAAGACCGACTTGTATATGCGGCATCACCGAACAACTCGCACAAAAAACCGCCGCAAAAACCAACACAACTATCGGACGCACAAAATCCGATTTGGCCGAATTGTCGGTCGATTTGGCCAACGTCAAAGCTGTGGGTTCCTTTGAGCTTTTGCCAGGGAAGGAATTGGACGGATGAGAAATAACACAGCCGTCGCCGGATGCAAGACAAGGTTTTGATTTAGTTGGAAGTAGAAACGGCGCCAAGATGTCGGCGAAAAATCTACGCAAAATGCCCGAAGATGAAGTATAAGATGATGTGGACTTTTTGCTCGATGATTGTACACAAACAAACATATCCCATCTGTTTGCCTATTAAAAACACAAACACACACAAGCACACACACACATACTTATCTGGTTATTGAGCAAATATTAAAATTGGATGTCTGAAAGAAAAACTTGGCTTAAAAAGAATTGTCAATAAGAAAAACGGTTATGAGTTGTTTATGCTAAATGAAAAAAAATGTTGATGAGAAAAATTGAAGGCTTACGTCTCACACACACACACACACACACATACTGACATACTAACACACACACACACACACACACACACACACATACTGACATACTAACACACACACACACACACACACACATACTGACATACTAACACACACACACACACACACACATACTGACATACTAACACACACACACACACACACACACACACACACACACACACACACACACACACACACACACACACACACACACACACACACACACACACACACACACACACATACTGACATACTAACACACACACACATACTAACACACAAGCACACACACATACTGACACACAAACACACACACACACACACATACTGACACACTAACACACACACATACTGACACACAAACACACACACACACACACACACACACATACTGACACACTAACACACACACACACACACACACACACACACACACACACACACACACACACACACACATATTGACACACAAGCACACACACAAACTGAAATACTAACACACACACACACATACTGACACACTAACACACACACACACACACACACACACACACACACACACACACATACTGACAATCAAAACCATCCTAATTATTGATCTATTTTCCTGTTTATAATTGTGATGAGCTACTGATATATATATATATATATATATTATTATTATTATTATTATTATTGAACAAAACGAACAAAGTGACACAGGAAGAGCGCAAGCGCTATAAACTGCATCATGCAGCCCCTGCGCACTTTGAACGTGGAGAATAAGAGAAAGAGAAAGAGAAAAGATACACAAAGACAATATGACACACATAATCATGACAGATCAATACATCACCCATCCACACACACACACACACAAACACACACACACACACACACACACACAGACATACAATTGATATAATACATAAGAAAATGACTAGATCAAAAGAAATTGCACAATATGCTGCACGAGAAGTGACGTACAACAATTTTGACTAGATTAATTCGCAAGAAACACAAACACACACACACTAACATAAACGCACTCGCACAAACACACATACACGATAGTCGCACACACACATACACACACATCACAAAAGGATCCATAAATAATATAAATAAATAAATACATAGGTCAATCTCAAAATAAATCTCAAATAAATGAATAAATAAATAATTTAGGTGGAACTAAACTCGTCAATTTCTCAAAACTTTGTTGGCAGCACTTTTGAATGATCGGACTGTGCTGGCCCTGCACACACCCTTATCCAACCGATTCCACAACCGCACAGAGCTGGCAACGAAACTACGCTTAAACTGATTCGTTCTGCATTTTAGCTCTTGTAGGCAGAGCGAATGTGAATTTACTGCCAGTCGAGTGACCTTAGCAAAGTGTCGCTGATGAGACACATCACCGTGTAGAGGGTGTATTTCGTTGGTCAATATCTTGAACAGCATACACACGTTGGAGATGTCCCTACGATGACCAAGATTCCAGCATGCATCTCCACCACAGAGGAAGCTGGCAGAGGAGCCAACTCTGTCAATGAGCCAGAGATGCGAATCAGCAGCTGAAGACCAAACAGGAGCACAGTACTCGAGAACAGGAAGAACGAAGCAGCGCAAACACGAGGCAGATATCGAACGATCAGTGAGTACATGATATGCCTTTCGAAGAATTCCAAGTTTCTGAGAAGCGGAAACCACAAGACGACGAATCTGTTTCTCAAAAGTCAGCCTTGAATCGAATCAAACTCCAAGGATATCGACTGCGTTACATTCTTCCACTGCGCAGCCATTGACCAACAAAGGATCGAACGATGGATTCAATGTGCGAGACCGAGAAACACACAAAAACTTCGACTTTTTTGAGTTAAGCTTCATATTCCAAGTGTCACACCATATGGATATTCTGCGCAGGTCTTCGTTCAGTGACCAACTCACATTGGGTCGCCGCTCTGGAGTGTCAACGGTAGCCACCATAGTTACATCATCCGCGTAAGCAAAAACAGGATGCGAAGTTAGGCTGAGCAGATCCGATGTGTAGACATTGAACAAGAGAGGACCCAATACACTCCCTTGGGGAACACCCGAGTGAACATCATGCCATTCACTGTGCCTACCATCAACACATACTCTGTGCTTGCGACCTTGAAGGAATTGGGTCATAGCTGATAGGACTCTTCCTCCGACCCTGAGAGACTTTAGCTTTCGGATCAGGCCATCGTGATTGACTCTTTCGAATGCGGCTGAAAAGTCTAGCTGGACTATCACAGCTTCCTGTCCTCGATCTAGGGCCTGTTGCACAATATGAGTGATGGAGAGCAAGGCGTCCGTGGTGCCGAGATTTTTGCGATATGCGAATTGATTAGGCGGCAGCAAACTGTGTTTTTCAAGGTATTGAGCCAGACGACGACAAACCACATGTTCGAAAACCTAGGATAGCAGAGGTGTTATTGAAATAGGCCGGTATTGACTGGGATCGGATGACGAAGGACCTTTTGGAATTGGAGTGATATTGGCGATTCGGCAGCACGATGGAAAACTGCCGCGCCTAATTAGTCGTCTAAAAACGGCACTAAGTTTTGGAGCCAATGCTACAGCAGTCTTCTTCAGAAATAAGGGAAACATACCCAGAGGATCAGTGCCGCCATTGGAGTCAAGAGATTCAAGCAGACTTTTCACTTCCTTAGATCTGAAAGCCACTCCCGTCAACGCAGGTTTATCATATACAGTGTCATCAGTAGATAAAGGACGACGAGAGAGTTTGCTGTCGAAATGACGCATGAGCAGATCTGCTTTCTCAGTCGGACTTGACACCACCTTCCCCGTTGCAGAGAGGAGAGGCGGGAGAGTTGTTCGCACACCGTGAATGATGGACTTGAGAGTGGACCACCATTTGTGAGGGTCAGACGTCGACGACAACAATTCTTTGGCAGAACTGTGTCTCTGCCGTTCGGCCTGCCGGTAAGTCGCCGCACAAGAAGCCCTGGCCGTCACATACTCATTCCAAGCTTCGGAAGTCCTGGACCTGGACCAATGATGGTAAGCTGCCTGTTTCATTTGACGGGCAGAATGGTAATCGGCATTGAACCAGGACTTATCATTGGAACGGAAGGAAAGTTTCTTAACGGGCACCCGACGAGATATGATCGTTGACAGTTGGTCGTTCAATGACGATACAGGGTCGTCGCTCCTCAAAATCGGACCTAGACGAATGTTACGCACATCGTTCATTACATTGTCCCAGTTAACACGTGACTTCATGAACACCTCTTTTCTGATCGTATGCACGGGCACAGACTGCCGAAGATTGAGCTGAATGCTCAGAGCAGAGTGATCAGAAGATCCAAGTGGAGCGAGGATGGTCACTTTGACGACATCAGGTACATCAGTGAAAACCAGATCGAGACAGTTGCCGGATGAATGAGTCGGACTGGTAACCAACTGATCACAACCGGAGATATTGGCAAAATCCAATGCAGCACGACCATGTGAATCAGTCGTGCTTCTAGAAAACCATTCGCTCTGATGTGCGTGGAAATCACCGGCAAAGACAAAGGCCGCTTTACGGTCGTTCTCCTGGATCACAGACATTGCACGAATGAAGCAATCATATATGGAATCGACCGAGTCCGGGTTGCGGTAGTAGCCGAATATATAATAATTGGTCAACTTTGAACATACACGAATGACAAGGCCTTCATGACAGTCGCATTCGAACTTAATGTACCGGTGAGCAGAAAAGCCATTGCGTACATAAAGCGACATGCCGCGTCTGCGTTTGGAGGCATCACGGTAGATAAGCGCAGGCTCTGAAAATCCAGAAATCAGCAATTCAGATTTGTGGCGAAGACTGGACACAATGGTTTCAGAGCAAATGATGATGTCATGCGACTGGGCAACGAGCGAAATGTCCTGGAGGTTTTTCGCAAGGCCGCGAACGTTTGCGCATAACACCCTATATGAGCGCCGCTCAAACACAGGCCCGGGATTTGTTTCGATGTCGCCGCAGAGGAGTAATAAGCCAAAACAGTACAATCCAACGTGAAGACAAAATTGTATCCAAGGACATGCCGAGGTCAATAAATCCATAGAAAACAGTCCAAAAAATGTGAGTGAAAAATCCATGAAACGATGTTTGAGATGGCGGATCAAAAGGTCATTCCTGGAGATGCCGCCACACCAGGTAAGGCAATTTGTTTGTGGAACCGTGAGTACGCCCAGAAACACGGACCCTGACAGTCACGATGGCAAATAAAGCCGCTGCCACCATCCATCTCCTCGCCCTGCCTACACAGCTTGAGATTGCGGCAAGAAAAGAAGGAAAGAGAGGAAGAGTCTAACGTGCAGCCCGTTAAACAGATGAGAACGGGAACATCGCTGGAAGACTGGGACACACAGCTATGGCAACGAAATTCATATTCCACCCTCGAGCTAAATGGCCGTTGGCTTTAGTTAAAAGCTCATCCGCCCTTTGTCAGGTTTTGTATTTCGTCCTGCAGGGTGTTTAGCCACCCTCCGCACTGATAGGAACCAGTGGGGGAGCCGGTTTAGTCGCCGACAACCCGACCACCCATCAGTCGCCTCTTACGACACGCAGGGGTGCGGTGGAGGTATTCTGATTCCCCTCCACAGAGATCAAAATATATATATATATATATATATATATATATATATATATATATATATATATATATATATATAATAAGTTAAATTATTGTATTAATATTTGTTATTACTATTATGAATTGGTGAGTTATTAATATGAATTATTATTATAAATTATTATTATGCATTAGTGAGTGACCATTTGTCGATGCGCGTCCAAGGTGATCAGGGCTACGAAGCAGGTGATCTGTAGAGTGAAATCAATCAGCAAAGCCATGCCGGCAAATAAGGCAAAAGATCTCACTGCCGGAACCGAGGTCAATGCCCCTGAAACACACACACACACACACACACACACACACACACACACACACACACACACACACATGCATACATACACACACACACGGAATTGAGTTGTTGAGTTGCCTCATACGAGTACGTAATGAGCTGCTTCACATTTCGCTTGGTTCGATCATGTTAAGCTTATGTTCAGGCCGAAAGGTTAAAGGTTAAATGTCTCAAGTGACAGCTGCTACATGGGAAGAAGTCGAAGCTTATGAACACACACAGGTGTGTCCCGTGCAGCTCGCTGTCACCACAGAACCGACCCTCTCCACGCTATGACGCCACAAGAACGGAAGACGTATTAGAGAGGACCACCTCCCCAGAATGCATGACACAACACATGACTGATATCTGGTACCATCATTTACTGCTGGGTGGACAGGGACTGTTGGATTATAGAATTCACCCAATTAAGAAATTATCCTTCGTCCGGGATTTGAACCACGGACCTCCTGCTTGTGAGGCGGGTGTTCTAACCACTACACCACGGAGTTTAAAGGGCCTCATATACACGGGAAAAACCACGTAACTTAATCAGCATTAGAGAGGTCTTAAACAAAGTGTGTGTGTGTTAGTGTGTGTTGGTGTGTGTGTGTGTGTTTGAGTGTGTGTATGTTATGTTGTGTTTTCTGGTTTGTATTTGAGTGTCCATTGTGTTGTGATTTGTCAATCTGAGTGTATGTCGTTGTATGCCTGCTGTATCGTCTTAATGTGTTGTATGTTGTGTTGTCTTCCGTGCTGTATGTCTGCTGTACTATCTTATTCAATATGTATGAGCGTGTGCGTGTGTATTTTTGTGTTTTTTGAGTATGTAAACGTGAGTGTATGTTTGTGTTTGTGCGTATATGTAATAGTCTGTTGTGTGTGTGTGTGTGTGTGTGTGTGTGTGTGTGTGTGTGTGTGTGTGTGTGTGTGTGTGTGTGTGTGTGTGTATGTGTGTGTGTGTTTGAGCGCTTTTGAGACCCTCGGGTGAAAAGCGCGATATAAATGTCTTAATGTAATGTAATGTAATGTGTGTGTGTGTTAGTGTGTCAGTGTGTTGGAGGGTGTCAATGTGATCCATGCAATCACCGAGAAAGAAGCAGAGCGCATCGGTCAGAGATGAAATCAACATTGAAGGCGCAACTTCGGCTACAACATCGGCTACAGCCAGTTGCACATTGATCTGCTGATGATGTTGATCTTGTGCAAGACGATGTTGCAGAGCTAAGACCAGGAAGAAGATGTTGTCGGCTCCCACGGCCAAAACCAAGAAGGGAATTACTTCGATGACAATTAGCGTGGCCGAAACTCCGCACAAACCCAAAATCCCCAGAGAAGCTAGCACGGATAAGAGTACGATTGAAACCCCGCCCACGCCTAGGGTGATTTTGCATTGCACCTGTATATACATACACACAGACACACACACACACATACGTGCCTATATATACCTGCATACATACACACAAGGACACATACACTCACACACGCACACTAACATACGCACAAATACATACTAACACACACACACTAACATACGCACTAATACATACTAACACACACACACACACACTAGCATACACACTAATACACACACCTCAAATTACACACACACACACACACACATACACACACACTAATACACACACAATATAATCTGGATAATGTCATATTCAATTGAATAAAAATATTTTCATATTTCCAAAGAAATATATTTGATTGCATAATCTTATTACGCCTTTAATAACAATGATATTATTAATAGATCATTAATATTATTATTATATCAATAAATTGCATTTTGTATATCGAGAAATAGATATAATTTAGAGCATATTTTAATTGAGCGCCCAGTAATTAGTAATTTAATAATACATCCGTTGTTAAACTGGAAGTGAGAGAGAGAAAATTGTTCGGCTTGTATACGGCTTGTATTGTTACTATTATATTGATTATTATAGTTAGTATTGCTTACCGGTAGAAGTTGTAGTTGGGAGTGTTGTCCGAGCGAGATTGTGATGTAGATAAACATCAGAGTGTAGGACACCACTACTACAAGCGCATCCGAATGAGACACTCTTTCAATTTCGTCTGAGATCGAACGTTCTGCCATGAAGGCAGCATCAAGATTAGAACTTGCCGAAGAAGGTGAAGACCAGGAGGATGAGGATGGCCATGTTGAAGAATTGGTGACATTGACAAACGCGTTGGCCTCTCCGGAAGTGTATTGTTGCATGAATTGCAAGAAACTAACACACACACACACACAAACAAACACACACACATGCACACAGAGAGACACACACACACACAAACACACACAAACACAGACAGAGAGACACACAAACACAAACACACACACATTACATTTACATTAGGTAGATATTTATATTCACACACACACAAACACACACACACACAAAAACACACACACAAACACACACACACACACAAACACACACACACATACACGCACACAAGCACACACACACAAACACACACACAGACACACACAAACACACACATACATATATACACACACAGACAGCGAGACACACAAACACAAACACACACACACACACACACACACACACACACACACACACACACACACAGAGAGACCCACACAGACACACACACAGACACACACAAACACGCAGACATGCACATTAACCTAATATGATTACACATGTATTCTGCATACATGCACCTACAGACACACACACATACAATATTGATACATTGATAAATGAGAACACACATGCACACACATGCACATACATACACACATACAGACACACATGTACAAAGAGAATTTCAGTAATATGTCCTTAATACACCAGTAATATCAAGTAATTAATATATTTTTAATTTATTTATTACTATTTTACTTATTTAATATTATTTAAATGTATTTATCAATATTTTACTTAGTATCTATTTTGTATTTAATCAGGCATTTATATTGTATTTATTTTATATTTAATCGGGCATATATATATATATATATATATATATATATATATATATATATATATATATATATATATATCGGCTGTTTTTGCTGGAATTTTTTATATGCAAAACTCACGCTTTTTCCCAGGCGATAGCCGCTTGATTACCACGCTCGTCCAGATGGTTATTTACCAGAAAGGTTACCACCAGCGCCGTGGCCGACTGGTAATTGGCGCTACCACTTGAATTACCATCGGTGGAGTCCGGGAACCCGCCGAGAACCACATACGGCTGTATAGGCGCTCCCCATCCAGCCAAACACGATTTGGTGAAACTAAACGGCGAGTTCATAGCGACTGGGTTGCGAAAGCAGTGTAGAATATGATCCAGATAGGTGATGTTGTAGGACGATACAGGGTCTTCATTCATCGCATCCAAAGCGGACTCATCTTGCTGAAATGTCTCGCTAACAGATTGTACGGCACAACCGGTATTATCGGGAGACAAAGGCTGGAAGCAAATGTCTGAAAGTTTCACTTTTTCTCCGCTGTTGGTTTGACCAGTTAGCTGTTAGGTACACACACACACACACACACACATACGCACACGCACACGCACACGCATACACACACGCATACGCACACACACGCACATACGCACGGGTATACATAGAAAAACACACACAAACACAAACACACACGCATATACACCTGTATATAAATCGTAATATTGTGAAAAACATAATTATTGTTATTATTTATTATTAATTACGAAATTTTCGGTGGAAGAATATACAGCAACGACTCTCACGAGAAAGAAGATGATTTAGTTTTAGAAACAAAAATATTCACATTGTCCAAAAATAAACATTTTTCTAAATTACGCAAATTTTGCTATTCATATTGGTATACAAAATGCATCAATTGATATAGAAACAAAATCCACGTAGCTATAAGTGCGTATATATATATATATATATATATATATATGTGTGTGTGTGTGTGTGTGTGTGTGTGTGTGTATACGTGTGTGTGTGTGTGTGTGTCTGTATGAATATGTGTGTGTATATATCAGTGTGTGCGTGTGTATCAGTGTGTGTATCAGTGTGTGTGTGTGTATATATATATCAGTGTATGTGTGTGTGTGTCAGTGTGTGTTTGTATGTGTGTGTATGTGTGTGTGTGTGTGTGTCAGTGTGTGTGTCTGTTTGTGTGTATGTTGCTTACATTATTGGCAATGTAGTTTTGTAGGCGTACCACTTCCCTAAGAAATTCCCTACGAAACACAGGACCAAAGCGATGCGTTCCCTCCAAGTTGGTATAGTTGAACTGATCAAACACAAACACACACACACATACACACACACACACACACACACATACACACACACACACAATGGCTTACTTCAAAAGCTAACTGCAAAAAAAATATTTCGATAAAAACTGAATTTACAATTGTGATGTTAAACCAATAGTGCCTCTAGTGTAACATTTTTTTTATAGTGGTTTTTATATTGTGATTGATGTTTTTTGGGTATATATATATATATATTTCTTCTTCAAAAGTTTTGTATCTAGATAGCAATTTTTGTGAGTTGTTTGTGTTTTTTTCTCACTCTTTTTTTATTTTTTTACCAATATATACACAACAAAGTGAATTTATACATGTTTTTGTTCTAGAGTTCGTTAGCTCAACAAATATTAACTTTGGTTTATTTTTATATGTTTTACTGTGTGTATGTGTGTGTGTGTGTGTGTGTGTGTGTGTGTCAGTGTGTGATTATTAAAAATAAGTTATAAATTACAAACTACACACTCAAACAAGCACACACACACACACACATACAAACACATATACAGACACACATTTAAAGCTTGTATAAACTTGAAATGTCAACAAAAAAACTGAATACTATAAAATTTAAACACTGCAAAATAGACAAATAAATAAAACAAAAGCTGAATGGCATTGTTCTAAAATTTCTCAGATTTATATCAAACTAGATAACTGTGTGAATATATATAAATATAAATATATTATGTTTTTCCATTTAACCTTGATCGTTGGTTTTTGGTAGTCAATTTAGTGGTGTAATGATATTGATAACTACCGAAAACAACGGTTAGTTTCAAGTTGTCATACCGGCGTTAGATCTTTGGGTCGAATGATAAGCATTTCGACTCGGTAAAATCTTCCGAAATGGCGGTCGAAAAATGTCTTCTCTATTCGGGCGCGACTGTTGGGAGCAGCCCACAATTGTACCGGGTCTGTGGTTACATGGAGATGAGTGACTCCGTAACAACACAACGAGGCACACATCACTCCCAGGAACATCACCAACCAAGGACGACGCGCACACGCTATTACACACACACACACACGGACAAACACACACACACAAACGCAGACTGTATATATACACATACATAGAACACACACACACATACACAAATACACAGATATCATATGTATACACACACACACACACACACACACACACACACACAAGACACATATGCACACGGACACACATACACGTAGGACACACATGAGATATACACAAACAGCAAACACACACACACACGCACACAAAGATAATTATTCTTTCATATTTAAATTGTTTTAATTTAATTTACCTTTTGCAATGCGTATAAAGTTACATTTAAATTGTCGTAATTTATAATAACTCTAAATTTATTATAATACATGTGATTTCAAAGTTATATATTTTTATTGTATATTATCTCTATTTATATATGTATTTATATTTATATATATATCGTATCTCACCCAGTCCGATTCTGTAGAAGAAACGAGATACTTTGAACTCAATATTGGCTCCAAGACGTTCCAGTTTTGAGGCAGAAATTTCGCTTGAAGTCGGTTGGTTATTGTCAATGGAAGTGTGGCTAGAAGAGATGGCATATTTGAGCGTGTGACGCTTGCATAGCAACACCACTGATGCAACAAAAGAACATTATTATTATTATAAATTACAGGTAAATACAGTAGCATGGGGGAAGAGTGCAAGTGCACTATTACCACCCTGTGTGTGTGCGGTGATACCATGTGTACCCTGGAAGCTAGCCAAAATAATGTAGAATAAAAAAGAGAGTTTGAAAAAAAAATAATTCTAGAAAGAAAGACAGTTCGACAATAAATATGATAAAATATATATAAACAGCAATGTAGGGCCAGTTAGAAAATGAAAAAACACCCAAAAATACGACAACAATTACAGAATGCTGAGAAATATACATAATTTTCGTTTGTTAAACCATTTTATAAAACGACGGCATTTATATAATTGTTTTTTACATTTCAAACATTTACAAAGTGGCACAAAATGTGTAATTTTTTTCAATGAAGACTAGTAATAAATAATCTTTTATTTTATTTTTCCAATAAATCATCTTCATTTGATATAAAACTGAATTGAATTTTATTTTTCAAAAATCATCAAGCTATATTTATTCACTAAATTGGGAACAATATGTAAATCTATGTTTCTAGATAAATTGAATAATTTTCAATAATCTCAAAATCCATTTTATATCTATAACTATTACTAGGTTTTTGTAGATAACTTTATTTGACACAATTTGATCTAAATTATTCCAGCCCGTCGGACTTCTTCTTAGATTTATCAAACAAAAACAAAAAAAACAAACATTTTGAAGCACCACGAAACACACACAAACACAAACACATTTTATTTAATTGAGTAAAATAACATATCTACATAATATTTCATTGAGTGAACTGATTTAATTCTTATTGTATTATATTATTATAATTCATTGTAATTAATAAAATTGCATACATCGTTAAAATTTATTATATATGTCAATATGTTCGTTCAGGAGCTGTTTATCTTAATGTTATCTTGTCAATATATTGTTTATGTCAATACACTTACTTACACACACACATACATACATACATACATACACATGTTTACCATATTTAGAACAACGTAGGCTAAAAGGCGAATTGATTAATATTTTTAGACATATAATATAGGCATGCAAAAGTTAGATAGGGATAATTGTATAGTTTGGGATAATTCAGGCAAGATGGGTCATGGAAAAAACTGAAAAGCACTAGATGTTTGAGAGATGTTAAGAAGTATAGTTTCTCATATACAAGTGTGTGTTGATGTCTGGAATCAGTTAGGTGAGGATATTAAGTTAGGAGCTAATAGCGTAGGAGCATTTATAGAAAGACTGGATTTTGTGTGTGAAATATTGAGAATTTCAGGGAAGATAGGTTACTAGAGGTTGGGTTGGAGACAGGACAGTACGAGCATAGCTCATCTCCTGTGATAAACAAATGGCTGAGTACAAATAGGTGAGTACCTGCACACTCACCAAGAAACGTCGTTGAGAAGGCAACAAATATAACGATCATAATGACGATATAACCGCTCAATGATCCAATCAACCAAGGTGAATTGTTGACTGCTGGAAATGTGCTTGAAGATGACAAATCGCTTGAACAACTAGCTTCACAATCCGAACAACCGCACTCCGATATAACACCCTGATAAACACACACACACACACACACACACACACACACACATATATATATACACACAAATACACACACACACACAAAAATACACAAATACACACACACACACACACAAATACACACACACACAAATACACACACACACACACAAATACACACACACACACACACACACACAAATACACACACACACACACAAATACACACACACACACACACAAAATACACAAATACACACACACACACACACACACACACACAAATACATACACACACACACAAAAACACACAAACACACACAAATACACACACACACACACACACAGATATACACACATACATACATACAAGCACACATACACAGATATACACATGCACATACATACAAATACACGCACACACACAGGATGTTTGAATTAATATATCGATTGATTGCTTGAATAAATCGATAAATTAATTCTTACTTTATTGCAGATTTTGCAAGAATTTTCTGAGTAATGCTGTTTTTTAATATATATATATATATATATATATATATATATATATATATATATATATATATATATATATATATATATTGTTTAGGAATATATGGCTTATAACAGTTCATAATGCGAGCCAAAAAAGATCTAAATAAATCTTGTCCAAAATTGAAAAATGTGTTGTTCCCATTTTCCCACATTAGTGTTCTTACCACTTTTCCCATATTGAACCACACATTTATTAGCTCAATTTTCCAACACGTTATGCCCTGCTCATTTCACACAAAACTTCCCACAACGTTGCCCACTTGTATACCTCAATTTTCCCACACAAAAAAATGCACCATTCCCACAACAATTTCCCACAACAACTTTTCCCAAATTTTACATACTGCCAATTTTCCACAGATAAATTTCCCAATTTTCCCAATTTTTCACATCAACATAAATTTGTCCACAGTTTTCGTCCACTAAACTTGCCAAATTTGCCCAATTTCCCACACTTTTCCCAGGCACTAATTTCAGCCTACCGTCGAAGTATTGAATTGTTTATTGCACGGCATAGCTTGCAATTGCAAAGGTACAAGATGCCTGCTTCCATTCGTGTTGTTGTTGTTGTTGTTAGTGTTGTCCCGGAAGTGATGCGAGCTGAAATTATAATGAATTCCAAATGGGGACAAATTCGGGTCTCCTAGGGCTTGCAATAACCTGCAACAAACAAACACACACATATATATATACATATATATTGTCCAATTTATAGATTGAAATTAATTGCGCATTCGCAGTTGACAAGTTTCATTCGCGTTGTTTCCATATTTCTTGTGAGTTGTTGAGCGCTATTATTAGTTGTATCAAATATTTTAATAGCAATTGACCGATTTTGTGTTGATTCCACGTTTCCGCAGTTCACACTATCTCAATACTCACGCACTGGTGGAGAATTAAATGATGGATTTTTTGGATTTTGTAGGTGGTTTAGAATAGCATTATTAACAGTCTGTGTGTGCGGTGGTGCCATGTCTACCCTGGAAGCTAACACAAAAAAATGTTTACTGAGAAAAAGAGAGTGAGGTATTTTGAGAAAAATAAATATTTTGATTCGGTAAGATGAGAGAATATGAAGAAACAAGAAAAAAATTGAATAAAAATGGCAAATGAAAACGCAAAAATAAAATTGTATATACTAATAAATCTTGTTATAAACTAACATAAATAAAAAAATACTTTTAATTAAATTAGTTGTACTATGATGTCGTTAAGTTGTTTAATGTCTAATATAATATTCCAGATGAATATGCTTATTTAAAATTTCAATAGTCTCATTTTGAAGTCCAATACTCTCATCTTCACATTCTATAGTTTCATTTTGAAATTAAATAGTCTCATTTTGAAATTAAATAGTCTCATTTTGAAATTAAATAGTCTCATTTTGAAATTAAATAGTCTCCTTTTTTAAATTAAATATTCTCATTTTGAAATTAAATATTCTCATTTTGAAATTAAATAGTCTCGTTTTGAAATTAAATAGTCTCATTTTGAAGTTTACTGGTCTCATTTTGAAGTTTACTGGTCTCATTTTGAAGTTTATTAGTCTCATTTTGTGGTTTAATGGTCTCATTTTGAAATTACATAGTCTCATTTTGAAATTAAATAGCCTCATTTTGAAATTGAATAGTCTCATTTTAATGATTATCAGTTTCATTTTACAGTTGAATAGTCTCATTTTGAAGTTGATAAGTCTAAATTTATCGCTGACTAGTCTCAGAATTGACTCACCGTGGTCCATTGCAACGCTCGGCGAATGGACTACAGAATGAATTCACAGCCGTCATGCCATTGAATGACACCTGCGAACATGAGGCGAACATTTGATGTGCGTAGCCAATATCCAGTGAGTAATGCAATTGTTTAACATATCTCTCGCCTGCACAAACACACACACACACACACATACATTACATTAAGACATTTATATCGCGCTTCTCACCCGAGGGTCTCAAAAGCGCTCACACATTACATTACATTACATTAAGACATTTATATCGCGCTTTTCACACGAGGGTCTCAAAAGCGCTCACACACACACACACACACACACACACACACACACACACACACACACACAAACACACACACACACACTCAAGCACAAGAGTCATACACATACACAATCACGAACACACACACTCACCTACATACACATACATGTACACTCACATTCATTTATACAGGCGCACACACTCACACACACACACACACACACACACACACAGGAAAGCACACACACACACACAAACAGACATACGTAAGCACACAAATACACACACGCACACATACACACATACACACACACACAAACACATACGTAAGCACACAAATGCACACACACATACACACACACAGACAAAGTATATCTAGAGATGTATTTGTCTTTGTAGATGTCTTAAGAATTATTTTAAGTAATATAATCGCTCCAAGAGTGTAAATGTAATAGTATTTTAATTAGAGTCAATTTACATGGTTCAAATGGGAGGAAAATGTGAACATTGTCGACGTATCTTGATTATGAACAGGCACACAAAATGACACATTTAACAGCTATGGCAAGTTTGAGAATTGGCTTATCAAAGCAGAAATAAATTGACAATTTTGCCCGAGCAGAATCACGCAATATGAAGCAGATATTTCTACTACAGCAGCATTGGTGTGAAACTCAAACATCAAGAACAATAGAAATACTAGGTATATAACGCAATGAATTTTCGCATAGATTGTCTATAGTTTCAAAGCTGTACACATACACCCCCGCACCCAAATTCACACACACACACACACAAACACGCACACGAACACACACACACACACACACTTACACAGGAAACACACACACACACGCATACAAACACATTTGCACCTACGATCGACTCACACACCTGAATTATAAATGATGCGACTTCCAAGAAAAAAGGCATGTTAAAGTCAACCAAAAAGACACACACTGACACACACACACACACACACACTGACGCACACACACACACTGACGCACACACACACTGACGCACACACACATACTGACAGACACACTGACACACACACACAATGACATACACACACGAACACACACACTGACACACACTGACACTCTGACACACACTGACATACACACACACTGACAGACACACACACATTGACACACACACACACATTGACACACACACACACTGACACACACACGCACACATTGAGACACACACACACACACTGACACACGCACACACACACTGACAGACACACACTGACACACACACACACACTGACACACACTCACACTGACAGACACACACTGACACACACACACACACTGACACACACTCACACTGACAGACACACACACACACACACACTGTCAGACACAATGATACACATACAGATACACTGAAACAGACACTGACACACACTGACACTATCACACAGATACACTGACATACACTGACACACACATACACTGACACACACACACACACTGACACACACACACACGGACACTCACAGACAGACAGACACACCAACACACACATACACTGACGCACACAGAAAAGCACACACACACACACACGCGCAAATAAATGCATAAATACATATATATGGCGCTGGTATTGTGATACATTGGTGTTTTAGACATGCAATACACGAAACAGACTCGAAGGAATAAAGAGAATACCAGAAAGTTATGAGAGGTGGCTATATGAAATATATTCGTGATATTGTATAGATGTTATACGGTAGTTAAGCCCACATGCCATTTTTTCAAGGCCTCAAATAGTGTAGGTTTTTTGGTAGTACTAGGTCTAATAAACCCAGCTAAAATTTCAAATTATCTCCAGATAGTAATTTTAGCAAATGTTCTGTTTGTTATATATAAATATATATATAATATGTTGAGAAATAAAATCCCTCCTTTCCTATCATTTACGTGTTAATTTACGTTTTTCATCAAACTATTGCGCATATTTCTACTTTATCAACATTGATATAATTCATACTATAATGAAGTTTGTTCTTTTTGGATAAATAAATCTTTGGCAGACTTAATTTTTCTACCATGTGAAATGGCTGCCTGGCTATTAAATATGCCTTGTCATGGAAAATATCCAGTAGAATTTTGAATTATAATATTTATATATATGACCAATAAGAATTCGAAGACATTCTCTTTAATAGAAATCTAACCAATAAAAATAATTATTCAAATCTGAAGCAATTCGAACTGAAATTTATACCTATAAATATAATTGAATATAATATAAAAATATAATGTAATGTAATAAACAGCGTAAATATGTAATAATGTATAAAACGTAATATGAAATATATATCATATAAATATGTAATAAAAAACAATGTGATAAATGTAATGCAAATATTATTATTCGAACTATAATTTATAACTATAACTACAATATATTATATTATATTTCCATATAATTTAATTATAAAAATAGCTTATAATTATAGTGATATTATTCACCTGTTTTAGTATCGATAGTTGTTTCGTTGACATGTAGAAATTGAGCTTGTCTTGGCGAACAGGCCATTTCGCATAAGTGCAGTCGCATATTGTAGTCACAAACGGGACAGCGTCGCAGAAACGAACTCAAAATTCCCAGTGAAAATTGCAATCCTTCAATGACTTGCTTGTCGCAACACAGAGGCGCAGCCAGATCGTCTAGTTGATGGAGTTAATAAGCCCCCCAAACAACAAACACATTAGTGTATATACAGTAAACATCTATTTAAATGTCGCTTTGATGAATTCTCCAAAAAAATTTGGCAATAGCTATGACTGAGTTATTTTTATTTTGTGAATTTGTAATTAATTATCCAGTAATCATCCTATATTTTTGTTTTTTGTTAAATAAATATGAATTACGTGTCTTGGTTCTTTTTTCATTAATAAAATTCACCGTATTTTCTCTTGAATTCTGAGCAGCTAGTGGAAAAATAGAGGTGGCATCTTCTAATTGAACGACACTACGGGGGAATGTTTGAATAATAGAACAACATGCCGCTCAAATGGATATTTTACATTGGTTTATATTATGTCAGCATTGAACCATCTCGTAATATAACACTTCCGTTTCATTTCCGTCCACTTCTGTTTCACTATCGAAGAATTTCATTGACTTTTTCTTGGCTAAGGCTGCTTCGAAGAATTCCCCGTTGATTGTGTACGTGTGTATGTGTGTGTGTGTGTGTGTGTGTGCGGTACACACTTATACACACCCTGACATACACATTGATACACACAGACACACACAGACACACACACACAAGATTACGCCCAGTATAAAAACACATCGTTACGCCCAATGTATATATACAAACACGCACTAACACACACTGACACACACACACACACATCTTACATCTCGTGGTTGGGTATTACAAAGTTACACGCCCCGAAAAACCATGACCAAGGTTCGAAGGATAGTTTTTTTCCACACACAAATATTTCCATTGCTTGAGGATATGGACAAGGCAGAAAAATATGCGACACGCGCAGCAAATACAGGAATTTAAAAAAAACAGTGTGGCTTTTCTGTGCGGCGAATTAATAATCAAGTAGACTCCATAATTAATAATTAATTAATAATTAATTAGATAATAGAAATTAATTAATTAATTATATAGAAATATAATTAATATAATTAATTAATAGAATAATTAAGCAGATCCAAAGCTGCATACCCCCAACAAATACTAAAATATAAATGTTTAATAGAAATAGAAATAGAATGCCAAATAGAAAAGTTTGAGAGCCACTGGTGTAGAGAAGCATTAAGTTAAAACGAGTTTTCAAAAGCTACCCGAATACACCTGAATTCAAAATTGATAGGTAGTGTTTCGTGCGGCGAATTAATTAATAGCTGACAATTATAGTCGTAATTATAATTATTATTATTTCACCACGACTAGTGAAAAATTGACACAGCAGCAAAAAAATGTCTGAGTGAAAAAATTATGTATACTATTTTATATATTTATAATAATTATTCGCTGGTACGAAATTAAGAAGTGACTGGTATATGATATAATCCTAATTATTGTATTATTTTCCTGTTGATATAGTGAATTCTTGACATTCATAATTTGTCTGAAACAATTGTGAATTTAGAGTGGATTTCAAATCAGCGCTGGAAATTTTAAGAGTTGACTTTCATATTATTGACAAATGGAGGAATCTGGGACAAATAGGAAAAAAAACGATTACAAATGACATTCGCAACCGATGTGTATCATGACATCAAGGACTGCCCGGGAATCGTTTGAGAATGCCGCCAAAATTCAGTGGGAAAAATTGCATATTTGTATTATAATATCTTTTTTTGTAATAGTAGGATCAGTGTTAAGAAAATTCTCATATCTATTTATAAGCTGTTGCTGCACCTATGCAAAATGTCGAAATGAAAAAAATACAATAAAAACAACGGAGATTTTAAATATGTATTTCCTTATAAGGATGCCGGGAAATTTTGAAAGGCGTGCCAAGGATGGCGCAAGCTAGAAAACTTTGGGAGTCACTGTTGTAGAGAAGCATTAAGTTAAAACGAATTTGCAAAAGCTACCCGAATACACCTGAATTCAAAATTGATAGGCATTGTGTACATCACAACATCCGGGAACCGTGACAACTAGGTGTGTCTTGGCTAAATGCAAAATATGCCCATAACAATAATATATCCCATACAAAATACAGCTAAAAAATTGTACACGCTGAAAAATGATATGACACAAATGGTGAATTAGAGTCAATTCAAGAAAGAAGCATAATTTTCTAGCTCGAAGAAATGGAATCAATTTTTTGTTCAAATTTTCACTCTGCCACCGAAAAAAATATTACTGAAAAAACTGAATTAACCGAATCTTTCAGCTATTTTTCGTACAAAAAGACAGTGAAGAATAATATTTCAAATTGAAATACTCATAACAATTGCTTAAGATACTAATATAAACAAACCCATATGTACGTGTTCTACTGGCTGTGTCTATACATGCACATTGTAAGTAAATATTTGTCCAATTATTTAATATGTATTTAGTTCTTTATCTAAATATATAAGACTAGCATTTAAGCCCGCCGGTCGTGCGGAATAATTCATTAAATAAAATTCATATTCAATTAATAAAATAAATGGAATACAAATTAAAAAGCAAAAAACTAAACCCATAAAAAAGTCTTGACCAATAAAAAAGTATAAATTTCTATATTTTTATTTATATTTTTACTAAATATTTTCCCTCAAACAGCATCATATTTAAAACTACCCGTCATGCGGAAAAATTCAGAAAACAAACACGAAGCAAACACAATTAAATATGATGAAAAATGACAAACATTTTTATTAGAATGTTTTCAAAATATATGTATAACATAACATCATTCCCCAACATTTGCTCAAGTAATATATTACTTTTACCGCTATAATATTCACTGCTAAAATTTATCATATATTCCGGTATCATTAAAACCAACATAACCTGAGTCAAACCTACCAAGCCCAACCCAACCACCCCATCTTAACATAACCCAGCCTAATCTGAGGTGATCTAACTTATTAGTTTTGTATCACAAAATGAACCAATATGATCATAGTTTGTAATCACAATCTTGATATTATCTACGCCAGGGGTCTCAAACACGCGGCACATAAATTCTGATAAATTCGGCAGACAAACGTTTGTAGCATAATGCGATTAAATTTTGAAAATATTACTGTTGAAATAATTGGTGAAATTCTGTCAATTTTAGACGTTTTATGAATAATATTTGTTTATGAATTTTAGCCTATTTTGTAGAAGACAAAATAGTCTGCACAATGGTTTAATTTGCATAGCTGTGTTATTTGCTGGTGGAATTGATAGATATTCATCCAAATTTTGAAAGTAATATATCTCTTAACAAACAGACTATTAAATTTTACTGACATAAAAGTTCATCAATTTTGATACAAAAAAAATCTATTTCGAGTTTATATTACGTCACTGAAAGGGGTCCGATTATAAGACTTGAATGTGGTGAGTTTAACACGTCTTGTCTGATATCACATCTATCATTATGGACACATATAGCGATTGTACAATATCAACATGTTTTCTATCAAACAGTTGACATCGCAAGCAATTTCTAGATTGATTTAGAGTGATTTAAAGTGATTTTCTGGCATGATTTAGAGTTTTTTTTAGTATAATTTAGAGTGATTTTATAGCATAATTTAGAGTGATTTTCTAGCATAATTGAGAGTGATTTTATAGCATAATTTAGAGTGATTTTCTAGCATGATTGAGAGTGATTTTCTAGTATAATTTAGAGTGATTTTCTAGCATAATTGAGAGTGATTTTCTGGCATGATTGAGAGTGATTTTCTAGTATAATTTAGAGTGATTTTCTAGCATAATTGAGAGTGATTTTCTGGCAAGATGTATAGTGATTTTCTAGCATAATTTAGAGTGATTTTTTAGCATAATTTAGAGTGATTTTTTAGCATAATTCAGAGTGATTTTCTAGCATGATTTAGAGTGATTTTCTAGCATGATTTAGAGTGATTTTCTAGCATAATTGAGAGTGATTTTCTAGCATAATTTAGAGTGATTTTCTAGCATGATTGAGAGTGATTTTCTAGTATAATTTAGAGTGATTTTCTAGCATAATTGAGAGTGATTTTCTGGCAAGATGTATAGTGATTTTCTAGCATAATTTAGAGTGATTTTTTAGCATAATTTAGAGTGATTTTTTAGCATAATTCAGAGTGATTTTCTAGCATGATTTAGAGTGATTTTCTAGCATGATTTAGAGTGATTTTCTAGCATAATTGAGAGTGATTTTCTAGTATAATTTAGAGTGATTTTCTAGCATAATTTAGAGTGATTTTCTAGCATGACTTAGAGTGATTTTCTAGCATAGTTTAGAGTGATTTTCTAGCATATTTTAGAGTGATTTTCTAGCATGATTCAGAGTGATATAGTCACACAGTCGTTAATTCAATTATCAAAACTGCGTACCACACCGATAAATAAATGTGTCACAGTTAATTATCGTCTGACATTAAGAATTATAATGACCAAATCAATGTAGGATGTAAACATACTGGGTAATAATGTTCAGTTCAATCGTGTGATGTGCAAATACTATGTTTTTCCCCCAACAATTGCGTCATTCCTAACAATTGTGTCATCAATTCCCAACAATTGTGTCATCCTGTGTCATGTTTTTTTTGTGTGATACGTAACTGAGTTCCACTGGGTTTTATGAAATATTTAATTAAATATAATGCACGAATGAAAAACAGGTGCTTTCAGGGAATTTCATGTCATATTATTGGTTGATTGATTGATTTTTCTGTGACAACAATTTGGTGGGCAAAAAACCGGACATTCGATCTGAACTATTTTTAGAGTTCGTATTATTTTAAAATTATCAGTCAGTTCTCACCCATATCTCGCTTTTAAGCCCGCCCGTCGTGTGCAGTAATTCATAAAACAAAAATAATGCAAGTTTATAGACAAAAAGCGAAATCAATAGAAAAGTCTAAAAGTCTACATTTGTATATTTTTATTTCACTCAGTGACCAAATGTTTTTCATTCATTCCGATTCACATTTAAATCAACCCTTCGTGCGGAATAATTCAGACATCAAACACGAATCAAACACAATGAAATTGTTGAAAATTTCTGCCATTTTCTCAATAATTCCAGGTAAATGCTTCCGCTAAATCATTATATACATACGTATGTAGCTGGTATTACGGTCATGTCAGAGCTTTAGATTCTAGATATCTATGTTCAGCTATGTTCTAGATAGATAGATTCTAGATATCTATGTTCAGCTACGTATTATTACTAGTAATTTTCACCAGAATGCTTCCAAAATATATGTATCGCTTCAAATCATTCCCAAAATCATTTGATTATGTACTTACTGTATTTACTGATAAATTAAATGCATATTTTATGATAGATTGTGGGCACAATCAGAAAATGTATGCTAAAATTTCATAAAAAATGACATAGAGAAATTATTTTCTTCTAAGGAAGCAACACATATTTTGTTCTCAATAGTTTTTTCAAGTTAAAATTTGACCTAAACGCAAACATCTGTTTATAATATATAATATCAGATTGTTATGTTCGATACACAATATCTTATTTCAGTGACTATCAGTCTGTCATGAGCGAACAATCAATTTGACCTATTTAAACCAATATAACCTGACCCAAATCTACCGAACCCAACTCAACCATCCGATCATATACCCAACCAATATCATAAATTAACCGACCTAACCTAACCTAATCGGAGGTGATCTAACTTATTAGTTTGTGATCACAAAATGAACAGATTCAATCATAATTTGTAATCAGAATCTTGAGTTTATCTACTCCAGGGGTCTCAAGCACGCGGCCCACCAATACTTTTCTCAGAGCTCGCCAATATACACACATGTAGTATAGAAACCAAACTGTAAGATAGATAAATTCATATTAATAAATTCAAACTGTAAGACAGATTTTGAATTTAAACCGCCGTAACTTCCTTTAAATAAACATTAGAAGATCAAACATTATAGTATATTTTAGAACACAAAATTTCTAGCACGATGGTATATATCATTTTTATGTGTGACAAATATTTCTTGATAAATATGAACAAAAAATAATTAATTTCAGTCGTCTGGTGTGAAAGTAAAATTTTGGAGGTAGATTAGAATTTTGTTAATTATATCCTTTTTGCAATTGTTTTTGGCTTTATTGTAATTTATCTTGTTGAACACAACATTTTCTACACAATGTTATACGTTTTGTAGCTGTGCCGCTGCTGGTTTATGAGAAGTGGATGGCAAAATATTGACCAAAATTTCCCCGTTTTTCAGTGCTAATTTTGCCTTTTTGACCTTGTCATTTTAACTTCACACCGCCGTAACTTTTTTAATACACTCTGGAAAATTAAAATTTATACCGTGCTATAGAAAAACAAAATTCCCAGCATGATGGTATAATTTATTTAGATGTGTGATATTTATTTGCTGAGAAATAGAGGAAAAAATAAAGAAAATAGGACGCCCGAAGTTCAAATGAAATTTTGAATGTAGATTGGAATTTTTTTATCAAAATTTTCTTAACATCACCCTGTAAGCTCCATTGAACCAACCTGATAGTGGAGTATTTCGATCTTGACTGCTGATTTTCTTCAGAGATCTTTCCGTAAACATATGAGGACAAACAGCAGCTAACTTCTCCAGACTTTGAACTTCTCGCATCATTCTGGCCCGTCCATTGTAGACACAGCGAGATCTTTGATTAAACGACATCTTCGGACCGCATTCACTGTACATAACGCACTGGTGAGACTCGTCCGGGCTTGTGTCCGGACCAGTTTCTTCCGCACCTGCATCCGTATCTGTATGCTCAGTTGTTTCGGGAATTGCCTCTTGTTTGGTATTCGAAGCAGCTTCCGTATTTGATTCCGGACTTGTGGTCATATTTGTATCCGTAATTGCTTCCGTAATTGCTTCTTGACTTGCATTCAGGAATATATCCGGACTAACTGGTGGAATTTGTTCCGGAATTGCATCCGAGCTTGTGTTTGCCGTCGACTCCGGAAATGCTATTCTTGTGGTTGTTGAATTTTGGGCGAAAACGCTAACCAAACTCAACGTGCACAGCACAAGTACCTATACGTAAACACACACACACACACAGACACACACACACAAACACACACACAGACACAGACACACAAATTCAAAGTTTTACAACATAAAACTTGTTCTGTATTTTGCAATTGCATACTTAATATATTCAATAGAATATACAATACATTTAAATTATTAATCAGAAGATACCGAATTTTGCTTTGCACCGAAATCTGATTTTTTGGCCAAAAAAACGGCAACAAGGGGAGCTTTGGGGGGGCCCCTAAAAAATCTGATCCTGAACATTTCCAGAGTGTATTCGCTGATGATTCGCCAAGCCCGCATGTCTTTTTCCATCAACCCCCCTGACCGAAATAAGCCTGCTGTCGCCACTGTCAAACGTGCGTCATGAAAGACACGAAACTTACCTGAACAAATGGCAAACATTGAGAGCTGTAGTTCCGGGGCCGAGTCATCATCTGAAACCAAACACACAGAGCCACATCAGCCAACAATATCATTTAGGTACAGGTTAAAGGTTAAACGCATCAAGTGACAGCTGCTACACGGCAAGAAGTCGAAGCTTATGAACACACACACAGGTGTGTCCCGTGCAGCTCGCTGTCACCGCAGAACCGACCCTCTCCACGCTATGACGCCACAAGAACGGAAGACGTATTAGAGAGGGCCACCTCCCCAGAATACATGACACAACACATGACTGATATCTGGTACCATCATTTACTGCTGGGTAGACAGGGGCTGTTGGATTATAGAATTCATCCAATTAAGAAATTATCCTTCGTCCGGGATTTGAGCCACGGACGTCTCGCTTGTGAGGCGGGTGTGCTACCACTACACCACGGAGCTCAACAAATTAGGAAATTTGGAGTGCAGAAGATCCCGGTCATTAATCATATTTTATAATTCAAAATTATATTCCATATTTTCCATGACAAGGCATATTTAATAGCCATACAGCTATTTCACATGGTAGAAAAATTAAGTCTGCCAAAGATATATTTATCCAAAAAGAACAAGCTTAATTATAGCATGAATTATATCAATGTTGATAAAGTAGAAATATGTGCAATAGTTCTTATGAAAAACGTAAATTAACACGTAAATGATAGGAAAGGAGGGATTTTATTTCTCAACATATTATATATGTATATATATATATATATATATATATATATATATATATATATATATATATATATATATAACAAACAGAACATTTGCTAAAAAAATACTATTCGGAGATAAGTTGAAATTTTAGCTGGGCTTATTGGACCTAGTACTACTAAAAAACCTACACTATTTGAGGCCTAGAAAAAATGGCATGTGGGCTTAACTACCAGGTGTATGTGCTGGTGTGTGTGTGTGTGTGTGTGTGTGTGTGTGTGTGTGTGTGTGTGTGTGTGTGTGTGTGTGTGTGTGTGTGTGTGTGTATGTGTCTAACATAATTCACACAGAATCTTTCAACGGTTGGAAAAAACAACTTTTATTAAACATCAATTATTTTCAAGCAGCAGTTTCAATGTGACATTTCAACATGCTCGAAATATACAAACCAAATATACTACTGCGCTTCTAACTTCACACTTGTTTTCTATATACAAGTATATTTGTCTATTACTGCATACGGAATGTGTATCTGTGTGCACGTGTGTGTGTGTGCCTGTGTGTGTGTCTCTGTGTGTGTGTGTGTGTGTCTGTATGTGTTTGTTTTATTTTGTTTGTGTTTGTTTATTTGTTTGTGTTTGTTTATTTGTTTTGTTTGTTTTGTTTATTTGTTTTGTTTATTTGTTTTGTTTGTTTTGTTTGTTTTCTTTGTTTGTTTTCTTTTTTTGTATTATTTCTTTGTTTGTTTGTTTGTTTTAGCAGTTTATTGCCACATTTATCACAACAATCATTTCATACGAATATACAAGGTATAAAATGACATAAATGTGCATCATCGAGCAAGCTCATAGACAGACATGATTGATGTAGAATATATTAAAATCAGACAATGGTTATAACAACGACTACACGGCTACATAAGATAATACAACTTATTTATATAACACACAACTTATGTGTGTGTGTGTGTGTGTGTGTGTGTGTGTGTGTGTGTGTGTGTGTGTGTGTGTGTGTGTGTGTGTGTGTATGTGTATGTGTCTAACATAATTCACACAGAATCTTTCAACGGTTGGAAAAAACAACTTTTATTAAACATCAATTATTTTCAAGCAGTAGTTTCAATGTGACATTTCAACATGCTCGAAATATACAAACCAAATATACTACTGCGCTTCTAACTTCACACTTGTTTTCTATATACAAGTATATTTGTCTATTACTGCATACGGAATGTGTATCTGTGTGCACGTGTGTGTGTGTGTGTGTGTGTGTGTGTGTGTGTGTGTGTGTGTGTGTGTGTGTGTGTGTGTGTGTGTGTGTGTGTGTGTGTGCTATAAATACGTATATCTTGGTAGAATAGGATAGAAGGCATGTGAAAAAGTCACACACACACACACACACACACACAAACACATACACAAACACACACACACAGACGCATACACAGACGGACTTACACTTTTTTATATCTGAGTATATACTGTAAAATATCTATTTGAGCGGCATGTTGTTCTATTATTCAAACATATCCCGCGTAGTGTGGTTCAATTAGAGAATGTCACCTCTATGTTTCCACTAGCTGGTCAGAATTTTGATCGAGAAGATTCGGTGAATTTTATCGATGAAAATAGGAGAAAAAAGATGTGGAGGCTTGGCGAACCATGAGGAACTACACTACTAGGAAATGTACGTGGTCAGGATTTATTTGTTTTTATTTGGGGGGGGGGGCTCAAGGAAGACTCGGCGCATTTATGTTTTGGGGGCTTCAGTCACCGCAAGACCTCCTTAGCTTACCGACCATCTACTTGATTATTATTATTATTATTATTATTATTATTGCGAAATTATTATTATTGTGATCAAAACCTGCATGAGCAATGGAGATTTCACTTGCAGGAAGATTTTCAGCTGCGAACTTGCAATCCAGTACAATTGCAATTCAGTGTGTGTGTGTGTGTGTGTGTGTGTGTGTGTGTGTGTGTGTGTGTGTCAGTGTGTGTGTGTGTGTATGTGTGTCAGTGTGTGTGTATGTGATGCGAATTATGGGTTGGGATGAGACTTGAAACCAATGACGAAGTTTTACAACTGGACATTGAAAGAACTATTGCGCATAAGAAGATCAACTCAAAATAACGTTTGCTAAGCGAAAATAGGGTACCCAGGACTTCCAGAGTGGCTACAGCAGAGACAGCACAAGTGTGAACGATGGCTGGTATTATCATACGGAAATTCATGACCTCCGGTGTGCCTACCAAGCGGGACCAAATGGCGGAAGTGCACAAGAGTGTGTTGTCATCGAGCGGTTCCCGGAGTGTGGCTTATTTAGGAGTTAATCCCACCCTGGATGTTCATGAAATTTACAGGGCAAGGCACTCGGTGGATGATCGGTGGAAGATGGGGTTTCACAGGATTACGAGTCTCAGCACATCGAGACTGGTAGATGGAACATGACGGGTAAACGGAGACTACCCAAGGAAGAGTGAATGTATGTGTGTGTGGCATGGTTCAGACAGAAAGACATGTTATAGAGGATTGCCCAATATTACGTCATGTGAGGGATGAGATAGAGTTGGGTGCGATGGATAATCTATTTGATGAAACATTTCCCCATTGTAAGAGTTGTAAGATCGTATTTGATATTTTAAATTTATTTCAAGTGTAACCGGAATTTGTTGAAAATAGCTCATTTGTTGTTCTTCTTATGCTATTAGGTATGTCATTTTGTTGTTTTTGCGGAGTCACATAGACATGAAGGCACGTTGTGCCACAATGATGCACTGCGGTGGTACTACATAACGAGTATGAAACTGTGTGTATATGTTCACTGTATATTGTGTGTATTATCAGTATAAAAGCTTTTGTGTACACTGTGGTCAATAAACTCTCTCTCTGTGTGTGTGTGTGTGTGTGTGTGTGTGTGTGTGTGTGTGTCAGTGTGTGATGAGATTGAGTCTTATCAGGATTAGTAATTGGATTGCGGTAAGTATGTAATCTACGTTGAAAATTGAACGAAGTAACAACCATCAATGTTTTACCACATACAGTTGCTAACATAAACACACACACACACACACACACACACACACACTCACACACACTGACACACACACACACACACACACACACACACACACACACAAGTACACAATCAACGGGACATTCTTCGAAGCAGCCTTAGCGAAATGAAAGTAAGTGAAATTTTTCAATAGTGATACAGTTTTGGACGGAAATGAAACGGAAGTGTTATATTACGAGATGTGCCAATGCTGACATAATATAAACAACTGTAAAATATCCATTTGAGGGGCATGTTCTTCTATATTTCAAACATTCTCCCGTAGTGTCGTTCAATTAGAAGGTACCGCTCTATTTTTCCACTAGCTGGTCACAATTTTAAGAGAAGATATGGTGAATTTTATGAATTAAAAAAACCAAGTCACGTAATGCATATTATTTAACAAAAAACAAAAGTACAAGGTGATAACATATTTTGTGGACTGCGTGGTTAGCACACCCGCCTCACAAGCGGGAGGTCCGTGCTTCGAAACCCGGCGGAAATGAATTTCTTGGGTGAATTCTATAATCCAACAGTCCCTATCCACCAAGCAGTAAATGATGGTACTAGATATCAGTCATGTGTTGTGTCATGCATTCTGGGGATGTGACCTTCTCTAATACGTCTTACGTCCTTGTGGGGTCATAGCGTGGAGAGGGTTGGTTCTGCGGTGACAGCGAGCTGCACGGGACACACCTGTGTGTGTTCATAAGCTTCGACTTGTTCCCGTGTAGCAGCTGTCACTTGAGGCCTTAAGCCATTAATCTTTTTTTCAGAGTAAGTAATTACAAACAAACAAACAAACCGTATATTCGATATAGCGCACTAATCAACAAAGACGTGATAAAAAAGCGATAAGAAGATGCAAATGTGATATTAACATTGAAACAAGAGCTCCGAAGGAGAAAAAGCGCGAGCTAGCAAGATTAAAATATAACTGGGAAGAGTCAGAATATAAACACAGAAACGATAAACACAAACAGATTTTGAATATCGGTAAAAAATTGTCGTCGAACACATAGAGACTGATACAAACACTGACACACATATCGGGCACGAACACGGATGACACGAATGTTAGGAAACGATCAGAGACTGTGAGCGAAATCAAATACAAAAAACAAATGAAAACAAAACCTAAAGTGGTAAAAGTATGGCGAGAACAAGGAGAGTTATATCCACTAATTGAAATAAATACAAATTCACTAATGAAAATCAGTCAGTCTTAGCTATTGGGAGAAAATGAGAAGAATTCATCAAAGTGATGTTTAATTAAAGGTGTTGTTCAAATATATAAGTATCAAGGCATATTTACATATGTTTAGTGGATCCGAACATTCGGTGACCGATAATCAATTTTATATCTTTATGATTTCTACATGAGCTCGAATCGAATTCCGTAACGATTTCTTGTGTCCACACAATAACACACACTGACACACACACACCCATACACCCACCCATACACACACACTCACACACACACACACACACAGAGAGAGAGAGAGAGGTGTAGATTAAACTCAACTCGAACAAAGAAATATCCAGAACTGAATAAACAAGGATATACGTGGAGCTTGCAAGTATTTTTCAACATACATACAAATATACACATACACATACAAATGCATATACATACAAATACACACATACACATACATACGAGTACATACACATACAAATACACACATACACATACAAATACACACATACACATACAAATGCACACACACTAGCACACACACACACAAACAAAGACACACACTAACACAAGCACACACACACTGACACACACACACACTGACACACACATACACACACACACACACACACACACAGAAACACGTGAATAGGAAAATAACATACAGATGCAAGATGGAGATACCTCACTAAAGGTGAACAACAAGGTCGATTGGAAAACATTGACGTGTGTGTCAGTATGTGTGTGTGTGTGTGTGTGTGTGTGTGTGTGTGTGTGTGTGTGTGTGTGTGTGTGTATGTGTGTGTGTGTGTGACATTGTCACTATAATCGCTGTCTCTCTATCTTAGACTCCGTCTTTACAATAAGCTCTCCCCAACACTACGTTCTATCAATTCTATCCCTTTTTTCAAAAAACACTCCAAGAAATTGTTTCTGTTGAAGTCCTGTTATATCTTAGATAACATTGTGTACACTAGCGATGAATATAAGGTGTGATTTTCTCTCTGCTTTCTCCCTCTCTCTCCATCTTTTACCTTGTGAATGTGTGTGTATGTGTGTGTGTGTGTGTGTGTGTGTGTGTGTGTGTGTGTGTGTGTGTGTGTGTGTGTGTGTGTATGTGTGTGTGTGTGTGCAGCGCCTTAGAGACCCTCTAGGTGTAGGGCGCTATATAAATTATCTACCTAATGTAATGTAATGCTTGTGTGTGTGTGTGCCAGTATGTGTGTTTGTATATATGTGTGTGTGCTTGTATGTGTGTCAGTATGTATGTGTGTGTTGTGTTGACGTTTGTCATGTTGAGCTCGCGTGAATGCAAAACAGCAAATGCAAATGCAAAAGTCGACTGGAATTTGGATTTGAAGAATTTGAATCTGTCAACGATATACACAAACGACATTCAACGATGTAAATCAGTGCCAATGTATAGTGCTAGGCCTCAAGTGACAGCTGCTACACGGGAATAAGCCGAAGCTTATGAACACACACACATGTGTGTCCCGTGCAGCTCGCTGTCACCGCAGAACCGACCCTCTCCACGCTATGACGCCACAAGGACGGAAGACGTATTAGAGAGGACCACCTCACAGAATGCATGACACAACACATGACTGATATCTGGTACCATCATTTACTGTTGGGTGGACAGGGACTGTTGGATTATAGAATTCACACAATGAAATTATCCTCCGCCGGGATTCGAAGCACGGACCTCCCGCTTGTGAGGCGGGTGTGCTACACCTCTACACCACCGAGAATATACGATTTAATATTTGTTTTTTAAATAATTCAAATAGCTGAAAGGAGGCAAGATTGATTGAAAATAATGATCTTCTTTGATTAGATGACTGGAGGAATGCACTATTATAAGAGGTTTGTATTATCAACAACAACAAACAACAAACGTGTATTTGATATAGCGCAATTATCAACAATGGCGCGATAGACATGAGATATAGAGATACAAGATTACAATAATTACATCAAAACGGGAGCTCAGAAAGAAGAAAACAAGAGCTAGCAAGGCAAAAAATATAACAGGGAAGATAAACACCGGATTATTTTATGCTGAAAAAAACAGCCACAAAGACATGAACTGACTAATAAACACAAACATAAGATCAAGGGCTGTGAGCGGAATCAAAAGCACAACAGGAAAACCAAAACACAAAGTGCAGTATCAGTTGAATCAACATGCTGGACTTGTTAATTTCCTATTACAGTCGTGTTGAAGTGAACACAGTTTGTTGTGGCTATAAGACTGGCAATAATACATGATGGATGATGGTGAAACAATATTATAACCCCGGGGAGGCGGATTGACTAGCTACACCACTGGATAAATGTTAAAAATACGAAAAAAATGTATTACCAAATACAAGATGAAAATGGTTTCAATGTGAATAACATCACAAATATGTTAATATTTAATAATATATACAGTTTTCAAGCGAAAAATGTCGAAAATATGCTCTTCCAGAAAGGTTCAATAGCTCATTCCGCTATTTGTAGGGTCCCTTGTAATTAAGCTGAAATAAGATTAAATTCAATAATTAACAAAATTTCCGTAATCGAAAAACCAACCAATAAATTTCAACACGCAAAACAACATTGTAGCATGATAATAAATTATATTAGTAATTAAAAACTATTAATTATGATTATTAATAATATTTATATCAAAAATATATTAATTTTGCAAACGAAATACGTATAAATCTACTATTTAAATGTAGCATTAGAATCAGTTTTGAACTATGTAAAACTGTGAGTCTTATTGCTCATACATTTTCTAAAAAATTAAATTATTTTGTGAGACGAATAATTATATATTATAGAAATAATAACTACACAATATTTATATTGATATTTTGTAAATAATACTCATTCATCATAAATATGATAATATCCACAACAAATATTAATATATATATTACTATGTTCATCTTATTAATAGCGTTGAATTATATAATTATCACAGCCTAGTTGGCTTTTGATATATTTCAAAACTAGCATTTATTTATACAGCAATAAAACAAAAACATGGTTCAAATTCCCTATCGTATCATTAAGGGCATCTGGACATCTTTGGGAAGTACACACATACAAACACACACACACACACACACACACACACACACACACACACACACACACACACAAACACACACACACACACAAATCGGAAGTGAAGCACATACACCAATCTTCCCATCAAACGCCTGTCATATGCTTTCTTCCTGTGTGTGTGTGTGTGTGTGTGTGTGTGTGTGTGTGTGTGTGTGTGTGTGTGTGTGTGTGTGTGTGTGTGTGTGTGTGTATGTGTGTGTGTGTAGGGCTTCAAGCGAACATTTCATGGCCAACACACACACACACACACACACACACACACACAGGAAGAAAGAGAGAGACACACACACAGGCAGACACACACACACACACACAGGCAGACACACACAGACACACACACACCTGTAATCTACCTGTTATAATTAAACGTGTCAGTGATGCAAGCGGAAATGTAGCAAACTCATTGAGTTAAACTGCGTTTTTGCTTTCGGGAAGTTCGATACGATCGATAAAAACATTTAGCCTAATAACTTTTGCACTCCTGTATATATAAATTGTTAGGAACTTTTAGGAACTCTAAGGAACCTATTAGGAACGCTTAGGAACTCTTAGGAACGCTTAGGAACTTTTAGGAACTCTAAGGAACCTCTGAGGAACTCTTATAAACTCTTAGGAACTTCTTAGGAACCAGGTTAAGAGCCGCTGACTTAGGTGCTCCGACATTTACTGGAATCGCAAAAAAACATATTATCAACCAACAACCAGAAAGGCAAAACAGCCATGTAGTCGTAAAGGTAAATGTAAAATTGTAAATGTAAATCGTAAATGTCAGCGAGGCAGTCATCTCTCTGCGCTCTTGAATCAGCCTAAATTTAATTATCTCCAATATTTTATTATCCTATTAAAATGCATATGAACCCAACTTTATATCCACTCTGTTAGGTATTCCCTGGGCATACGTGTGTGTGTGTGTGTGTTGTGTGTGTGTGTGTGTGTGTGTGTGTGTGTGTGTGTGTGTGTGTGTGTGTGTGTGTGTGTGTGTGTGTGTGTGTGTGTGTGTGTGTGTGTGTGTGTGTGTGTGTGTGTGTGTGTGTTTTCAGGCTCTAAGAACGTTAATGAAAGGCCGTCAAAACGATTAATCCCATCTACTTTTCTCTCTCTATATCTTTTCTCTTCTTACACATTCGCTCTTTCCGTCTTCCCATTAGAGAAGCTGTATTGAAGGTCATGGTCATGTACATAATAACCGCTTTTAGGCGGCTAACAAACAGGGCTCTAATAGCGCAATGACGTTAGCTGCCACATCGTTTACGCCATGAACTTAGTTTGACGACCGCCCGAATTCAGGTTCGAATCTAGACGCAGGGTGGCTTTTCCGGTTTCATGCATTTCCAGAAGAAAAAACAACTTTCCCTTGATAATTCTCTCTCAATAAGACACAACTGAAAAAGTTATCAAGTTAAACAGTAACATACACAGATATAAACACGCTTAACACCGATTAAAAATCCGATTAAAATTGCATACAGCAAAATTACGCTCATCTAAAAAGGCACATCAATGAATGAGGCATTACAGTACAGTGATAAATAAGAAAGTACACATTAATAACACATGCCAACGTCAAAAACCAAAATACAATTAAAAACAAAATTACTAGATTATTATGACAACTATATGGAAGTTAATAATATAACTCATATTATTATAACTTATAATGGACAATAATAAAACTCAACACTACCAAGCTCAATTATGTGAGAACTATGTGTGTATGTCAGTATATGTATTTGTGTGTGTGTGTGTGTGTGTGTGTGTGTGTGTGTGTGTGTGTGCGTGTCAGCGTGTATGTGATGACGGATGAACATTTGTGATGAAAGCCATTGGTCTTCATCATTCATTGTTGCACAGTGGCACAGACAAGCACACAGACAGACACACATACAGAGACACACACACTGGCACACACACGCACGCACACACACGCACGTAAGCGCTAGAAAAACAGACACTGACCCATGAAGACAAAACAAAAAAACATGGACTGTGGACTCCGTGGTGTAGTGGTAGCACACCCGCCTCACAAGCAGGAGGTCCGTGGTTCGAATCCCGGCGGAGGATAATTTCATTGGGCGAATTCTATAATACAACAGTCCCTGTCCACCCAGCAGTAAATGATGGTACCAGATATCAGTCATGTGTTGTGTCATGCATTCTGGGGAGGTGGCCCTCTCTAATACGTCTTCCGTCCTTGTGGCGTCATAGCGAGGAGAGGGTCGGTTCTGCGGTGACAGCGAGCTGCACGGGACACACCTGTGTGTGTGTTCATAAGCTTCGACTTCTTGCCGTGTAGCAGCTGTCACCTGAGGTATTTAACCTTCAGCCTTCTTTAATGTGTCGAAAGAAGACCTTGTATGCATGGAAGAAAAATTTAGGAAGCACCAAGCCTAGCTGTGTGTTCGCCTAGTTGTTCTCGATATTTCCACAAAACCAACACAACATTTCTCGTCCACAAACATCTTGAGAAAATAACATCATCATTTTTCAGGAAAACAACGCGCAAATTCTTCGCAGAACCGAACGATGCATACCAACGAGATACGTGATTTGATTTCAGTACCAATCATGGACGTATATGCTGGGGTAGGGGGCATATACACTTAACCCCCGACAAATGGACTCTGGGGGGTATAAATATGCAATTATACCCCGCGGAGAATTTTGCTGAGTTCAGCTTATTGGGACGAAATTAGCATCAAAATCAGCATAGCAAAAAAGTAGCAATAAGCGAAAAGTGTGTATATATGTGTGTGTATGCAATTATATGCAATATACTTTTCATTGAGGTATGTGTGTGTTGTAATTGAATAGGTAGAAAATTAGTTGAGGGTCTCATGCAATTGACTAACTGAGTCAACTTTTAACACTAATGCATGATGGCTGTCATCCCCCCGAGCCTCGACACAAATCTACACCCTTGGGCAAAAAAAAACTATGAAGAAATAATGAACTGGAAATAACAAAAATGGATGAAAATAAAGAATATTAAGTATAACCCCAATTGAGATAGAAAAAAAAAATTTAAACCGGTAGTAGAAAATAAAGCTATTGCCAAAAACACTGGGTAATTTATTTAGCGCAAAACATGAAAATCAAACCCAAAATTCGAAGAAAATATAGTTTAAAAAGTTTGGTAATTTTTCCTAGATAAAATAGGATATATATTTTAGAAAGTATTAGTTTAATTAAAATTTGTTTAATAAATTTTAGCTTGATTAATATTAGGTTTAAAAGTTTTAGTTTTAAATAAAATAAAATATAGTTTGAAAAGTGTTATTATTTCTTCTATTAATATTTTATATTCAATAGTAATATTTAGCTTTAACTTCTTTCCATAATTCAAGCACAATTATCGTGAGAAAAAAAACATTTCCTTCCATACATCGCACATTTTCCAAGTACATTCTACATTATTAATGTACCACGAGCGCTTTGTACACACACACACACACACACACACACACACACTGACACACACACACACACACTAATTAAACGACACCTCTTAATAAACGCCCTTTAATTAATTCTCTTTTGCCAATAGCTATGACTGACTGAATATTATTCCGTAAATTTGTCAATATTTATCAGTAATCACCTTGTATTTTTGTTTTTTGTTAAATAAATATGCATTACATTACTTGGTTCTTTTTTCATTCATAAAATTCACCATATCTTCTCTTGAATTCTGACCAGCTAGTGGTAAAATAGAGGCGACATCTTCTAATTGTACTACACTACGGGGGAATCGTTGAAATATAGAACAACATGCCGCTCAAATAGATATTTCACGGTTTATATCCACACCACCTCAGGAATATATTGAACATTTAAGAGAAGAAGATACATATATAAGGGCAGGATATATAAGGGCAGTGTGTGTTTGCGCTGTTGTGTGTTGACATCAATAGGCATAGACAACTAATCAAATATAGACTGCTTAAAGCAAGTAAGCAGCTTAAAGTCAGTCCAAGCTGCAACAGTTGTGCAACGAATAAATTGCAACGAAAACAGGTTTGCAATGAAAAATCGGCACTCAAAGAAAAGCGTTTGTTGCAGCATTTGCAATATTTGAAAATGTATTAAATATTGACCGAAACAAAGAACAATTATTAATTTTTGACTTTTAAAAGTTATCAGAAATAAGTAAAACTTGAATAAGTCATCGTGTACAAGAGTGAAATTATATAAATATTTGTTATTATTTAATTAAGTAGGGCTGTGTTTATTAGTGTCTGCATGTATGTTGTAGTTTGGCATTTGTCTTTTTCTATGCCAAATTATATTTTATGTGCCTGGCGCTCTTCCTGTGATAATTATGTGTTAATTTTCAGCAAAAATAACACAGATAATAATAACAATAAAAATATGAATATTAAAAATAGTCATTATATTGAAATTTTTACAAGCAATATTACAGAAAATATTATTACAAGCCACATTAAAAAAAACTATAGAATTGTTCCATTAAAAAATCACCTCAGACAACTTATTATTGGGGTAATTTTGATATTTTAAGTTAACAATTTTTGCATTCAGAACGTCGTAGTATGTAACGTGATCGATAGAGTGTTGTTGATAAATCAGTTTGTTTATAAATGTTAATGGCTTAATTACAGAGATTTGGGGCGTGTACACAAACACGAACTATCGTTAATGAAAGTGTATAATTGTCAAAAACATGACAGCTTCCAGATACGTGCGTATAATTAATAATATTTTGAAATTGTTCTATAACAGCACCTAGCTACGTAACTATGTCATTTTTAATACTCCATTTTTAACACCCCATTTAATATGCCATTTTGAATACCCCATTATTAATTATCAATTTTCAACGCCCAATTTTAATACCTCATTTTAACATCCCATTTAGTATGTCATTTCCAACACCCAATTTCATTAATAGCCCAATTTCAAGACCATATTTTCATCACTGCATTTTCAAGAGGCCAATAATAAAAATTATAAGCATGGTAAACGAAAGTATCTCTACACAAAAGAAATATTGAAATTTAAAGTCCACTTTTTTATGATTAAAATGAATCTTCCAAGCTACAGAAGTATAACAGAAGTGGGCTGACTTTTTTGCCGAGGGTCGGATAAGAATTAATTTCCAATATTCACACGCCAGATGCAAAGCTCTGGGAAATAGGACAAAAACTAGGTTCACGCTAAATGTGTAAGCATTCAAGAACATTAGATTGAGAACATTTGATTTAACGAATTTCTTCCAGTCCCTCGCCTCCTGCAAAGGCAGCACAATGACCTTGAAAACACAAGAATGTTTACTGTAAAATCTATGAAAAATATAGAACCTAGACTAACCCTAATGAATTCCAGCGTTATAAATTAGCTAAATTTAATATTCTTCAATCCTTACACATTCAGCCTAGACCCAAAAACTAAGCCTGATATTACATGTCAATCACGCATGAGTTTCGTGCAATGAACAAAATTGAAAAATAACCAACATGTTTATGATTACTTGAGAATGATCAAACAAGCTAAGTTAATACATTCTATCAAGGAGAATCAAGAATGTTCGCCGGGTCAGATCGGACCGTAGTTCACCGATCCTGAGTGTATAAGCGACATCACGTTAAACAGCCGGAAAGTACTGTGGGGTAAACAGTAGAACCGGATATGGAACCGGTTCCAGAACCGGATCTAGAATCGGCTTGTTTAGAACAAATAGGATGTCGCTAATGTTGAGTATGGTTAACGGTGGATTTACCTATATGTGGAGTGTCTATGAGAAGTTTTCCTATTCCACTCCACAACACAATTGTCCAATTCGAATAGAAAAACGAAAATGCACGCACTAAACCAAAAATTATCTGTTTCAGAGGCGACAAACTTGAAAAAGTTCGGAAAAAAGTTGAAAAAGTTACAAGAAAGAGCAGGTTAAAATGGGCAAAAAAATATTCATGGTTATAACGCAAGTTAAAAAAGTTGAGTAACACACACAAAAAAAACAATATACACTTTGTGGTTTTGTGCAAAATCATCACACCTACCTTATGCCGTTTACACACACACACACACAGAAGTTATATACACCCAATAACACACACACACAAACACTGCGCAGGTCTCAAAATGCAGCACACACACACACACACACACACAAATGCAAACACACAGATTGAGTGTGCAGCGTATTGCCAAAGCGAGAGGTGTTCACGCCACGACGCTCCAGTGACGACTGAAGAGACGCGAAGCAGAAATTATCGCCGTGCTATTTCAGTGCTGCCAACTGAACCGCAGCGAAGCGTGAAAAACATCAAGGACAATACTTTCGATGAAATTCGCTTTTGAACTGACTACCTACACAAACACACACACACACACACACATACATACATAGATACATTGATACATATATACATTTAACCAAAGTTGTATACCGCTTATACTTGGAATAATTAATATGCTTGTTTTTAGCGAGAAAAAAAATTGCCAATTTTGCAAATCATTTCGCCAAAAGCAAAATACTACTAGCACAAACAGTATTGTTTTTCATCAATTTGATTTCAAGTGAAGCGAATTTGGCCAAACAAATGTTGTTGGGGAATTTAATTCTTCCAATCCTTCCCAAAAAATCATATTCACAAAATGCCCGGTCTTGGAAAGACAGTTTCTGTCTGCGTGTCTGGAAATAAAGCGACAATCTTTAACTTCTTCTGATGGCTGCCCGTTTCTATCGACGATGTTTCTGATGGTGTTCTCATCATCTCGATAGGCAGAAGACAGATAATGTTCTTGAAATACACTTTGTAATGACCGAAGCTTATTTGTGTGTTTGTGTTACATCTTGTCACTTAATTACAAGACACGCAAAACACGCAACTAAGTCTTGAAAAACAGATGTTTTCCCAAGCCACCAGCATGTTGCAAGAAACCAATATAGTGTACCAGCGTGCATGTACATGACACCTACATGTACATGACACCTACATGTACATGACACGTACATGTACATGACACGTACAGACACGTACATGACACGTACGGACACACACTGATACTGACACACTGATACTGACACACACACTGATACTGACACACACACTGATACTGACACACACACACACTGATACTGACACACACACTGATACTGACACACACACACTGATACGAACACACACACTGATACTGACACACTGATACTGATACTGACACACACACACACTAATACTGACACACACACTGATACTAACACACACACACTGATACTGACACACTGACACACACACACTGATACTGACACACTGATACTGACACACACTGATACTGACACATACACTGATACTGACACACACACTGATACTGACACACTGATACTGATACTGACACACACACACTAATACTGACACACACACTGATACTAACACACACACACTGATACTGACACACTAATACTGACACACTGATACTGACACACACACTGATACTGACACACACACTGATACTAACACACACACAGACACACTGATACTGACACACTGATACTGACACACTGATACTGACACACACACTGATACTGACACACACACACTGATACTGACACACACACTGATACTGACACACACACTGATACTGACACACACACTGATACTGACACACACACACACTGATACTGACACACAAACACTGATACTGACACACATACTGATACTGACACACACACACCAATACTGACACACACACTGATACTGACACACACACACTGATACTGACACACTGATACTGACACACTGATACTGACACACACACTGATACTGACACACTGATACTGATACTGACACACACACACACTAATACTGACACACACTCTGATACTAACACACACACACACACACACTGATACTGACACACAAACACTGATACTCACACACACACTGATACTGACACACAAACACTGATACTGACACACACACACTAATACTGACACACACACTGATACTAACACACACTCTGATACTAACACACACACACACACACACACAATGATACTGACACACTGATACTGACACACACACACCCGTAACTTACGCCCTGCGCTTAATTTACGGTACTATATAGTTCGGTTGTGATCAATATATCATAAGAGGAATAACCGATAGGAGATTAAATAAAATATTAATTTATCATTAACCTTATTATCATCATGTGTTTTTGTCACCAGCATATATAATTTGCAAAATCGTTGCAACATACGCTGTTTTCATGTGATTAAAAGACAACAACAGATACACGACAGACAACAGACAGACAACAACAGATACATGACAGACAACAGACAGACATACAACAGATACATGACAGACAACAGACAGACAGACAACAGACACATGACAGACAACAGACAGACAACAGCAGATACACGACAGACAACAGACAGACAACAACATATACATGACAGACAACAGACAACAACAGATACACGACAGACAACAGACAGACAGACAACAGATACATGACAGACTACAACAGATATATGACAGACAACAGATAGACAACAACAGATACACGACAGACAACAGACAAACAGACAACAGATACACGACAGACAATAGACAGACAGACAAAAGATACATGACAGACTACAACAGATATATGACAGACAACAGATAGACAACAACAGATACACGACAGACAACAACAGATACATGACATACAACAACAGATACATGACAGACAACAGACAGACAACAACAGATACACGACAGACAACAACAGATACATGACATACAACAACAGATACATGACAGACAACGGACAGACAACAACAGATACACGACAGACAACAACAGATACATGACATACAACAACAGATACATGACAGACAACGGACAGACAACAACAGATACACGACAGACAACAACAGATACATGACATACAACAACAGATACATGACAGACAACAGACAGACAACAACAGATACACGACAGACAACAACATATACATGACATACAACAACAGATACATGACAGACAACAGACAGACAGACAACAGATACATGACAGACTACAACAGATATATGACAGACAACAGACAGACAGACAACAGATACATAAAAGACAACAGACAGACAAACAACAGATACATGACAGACAATATATACATGACAGACAACAGACAGACAGACAGACAACAGATACATGACAGACAACAACATATACATGACAGACAACATATACATGACAGACAACAGATACATGACAGACAACATACATACTACAACAGATACACGACAGACAACAACAGATACATGACATACAACAACAGATACATGACAGACAACGGACAGACAACAACAGATACACGACAGACAACAACAGATACATGACATACAACAACAGATACATGACAGACAACGGACAGACAACAACAGATACACGACAGACAACAACAGATACATGACATACAACAACAGATACATGACAGACAACAGACAGACAACAACAGATACACGACAGACAACAACAGATACATGACATACAACAACAGATACATGACAGACAACAGACAGACAACAACAGATACATGACAGACAACAACATATACATGACAGACATAACAGATACATGACCGACAACAGACAGACAGACAACAGATACATGACAGACAACAGACAGACAACAACAGATACATGACAGACAACAACATATACATGACAGACATAACAGATACATGACCGACAACAGACAGACAGACAACAGATACATGACAGACAACAGACAGACAACAACAGATACATGACAGACAACAACATATACATGACAGACATAACAGATACATGACCGACAACAGACAGACAGACAACAGATACATGACAGACAACAGACAGACAACAACAGATACATGACAGACAACAACATATACATGACAGACATAACAGATACATGACCGACAACAGACAGACAGACAACAGATACATGACAGACAACAGACAGACAACAACATATACATGACAGACAACAACATATACACGACAGACATAACAGATACATGACAGACAACAGACAGACAGACAACAGATACATGACAGACAACAGACAGACATACAACAGATACATGACAGACAACAACATATACATGACAGACATAACAGATACATGACAGACAACAGACAGACATACAACAGATACATAAAAGACAACAGACAGACAGACAACAGATACATGACAGACAACAGATACATGACAGACAACAGACAGACAGACAACAGATACATGCACACGCCTGAATCATTGGAAGCGTTTAAGCATCGCTGATATATTTATATTTATCTTGTTTCATCCCGTTGATAAGCATCCTTTTGAATGTGTTTATGGTCATACTTTGTTTGTTTGAAATAATCTTGTTTGTTTGAAATAAAACTAGCAGGTGGTCGGGGAATATATTTATGTGTGCTGTAATAAATAATATATTATAATCTTTAATTTATATAATTGTATATACTGTGATAGTACATGATATCAACTTATTATTATGATTTAAACAGTCTTTCCCGTTGAATATTAGTATGTACAGGTTTTTAATTATTATTTGTTTTGTATGATTAAAACCATATATTTGTTGAATGCGCTCGTAAGTACGGATGGTTTTCCAAAGTTGACCAAATTGTAAGCCAGATACTGGGTGTGTAAAATTACATAATATCTAGTTTGAAGTTGGTAAATTTAAGAAATTTCAAGAATACCAGAAGGAAATTGAAGAAAGTCTAGAATAGTCAGTGGATTCAAGAAACTTGGTAATAAAACTTGAGAATAATCAGTAGAGTAATAATAAAATACTTAAAACATAAAAAAAGCTTAAATATTGGATTACATAATCAATTTTTAGTGTTCGATTTGATATTCGAATTAACATCCGCTCATTCAACAACAATAATCTTTGCGAATACATAAGTGGCGCACATGATTCCGCCATTTCTCGTGCATTTTAGTCGCGAAGTTCACCGGTTTTGTTTTTGCAGTTGTCGCTTTAATTATCTGCTCTTACTGCCTGTAAAATTTACATGTTCATTTAAGCTTTGTGTTTGAGGGTTTATTGCTTCATCACGTGCTTGTGGTTTCCAAATGTGTTGAATGACATGCTGCCAACCCCTTTTGGAGGGGTAGCGTTTTGCTTCAGTCATTGGACGAACAGTGAGCAAACATAAAATCTGCTCAGTTCCTGCGGTGAAGAGATTATTTATTAAACAGTACAGGAAAAAAATCGCAACCCAAAGCGGTCCTGTTGAGCGGAAAAAGTACACCATGAAATTGGTTGTGGATTCTTTGTCCAAGGACGATGATTTGTCGGGTGATATTGTTCACAGCAGTGGTGAAGAAATGGAAGGTGAGGCTTTGTCAATTATATCGTACTTCTTTTTAACCTCGATTTTCTTTCAACTTCATCGGACACAAATCTCACTATATTTGTATATATTTATATTTGTTTCGCCTTGACCGTGTATTATATATTGTATTGTTGCTTGTTGAATTAAATAAAACTACATCAAACGGCCAACACCAGGAAAACAGCAGATGTACGTGAATAAATACGTCCAATAACAAATAAATTACTATGTTTGTAACATTTTGATGTACTTTGAGAGCATTCAATGGCAAAGGCAAATAATTAATAGGCTTAATTTTAAAACTTTCGCTTAAACTTAATCCCTTTACAACTGTTATATACATACATTTGTGTGTGTAAGCATATTTGTCATTCAAAATAATAACATCAACATGCATTATATGAATATAAGACCGTAGAAAAGAATACAAAATATATCTGTAATAGCTATCTATGTGTTTTAGCACCAATATTTAAGGATATCTGCGATGATGAAACATTTAATGACAGCATATATATTAGATGAAATATTCAAAATTTTAGCTGACCAAGACTAAAATATTGTCAGCTATAATTTGATTATTTAATTATTAACAGCTGTTATTTGTTATTAAATTATTTATATGATAAATAAACTTTTGCTTTGCTGGAAAAAATAGTTTTTTTCTTCACAATTTTGCTTATCAAATTGAAGGGTTCTCTTAAATGTCTGTCTCTTAAAAGTGACAGCTGCTACACGGCAAGAAGCCGAAGCTTATGAACACACACAGATATGTCCCGTGCAGCTCGCTGTCACCGCAGAACCGACCCTCTCCACGCTATGACGCCAAAAGAACGGAAGACGTATTAGAGAGGACCACCTCCCCAGAATGCATGACGCAACACATGACTGATATCTGGTACCATCATTTACTGCTGGGTGGACAGGGACTGTTGAATTATAGAATTCACCCAATTAAGAAATTCTCCTCCGCCGCTGGGATTTGAACCACGGACCTCCCGCTTGTGAGGCGGGTGTTCTAACCACTACACCACGCAGTTTAAAGGGCCTTATATACACGGGAAAAACCACGTAACTTAATCAACTTTAGAGAGGTCTTAAACAAAGTGTGTGTGTGTCTGTCTGTCTGTGTGTGTGTGTGTATGTAGAAGATACTGCCAATGATCCAGATGTTGTCCCACCACCACCACAACAACAAGAACAACAACAACAACAAACAACAAGAACAACACCTTCAGGAGATAACAATGATAACAATACGAACGAAGATGATTCCGACTCAGTGATGTTGTATGAAGACGAAGCGAATCAGCTTGAAGAGCCAAAGAAAGAGGGCGAGAGTGAGCTGCACTCTTCTCCTCCTCCCGTACTCTCTCCTGGTTGTGACGTCATCACTCCGCCAGACAAGCCACAAGAGAGAAGTACAGATGCTACTGAACAACACACAGACACAAATATGGATACCGTTGAGGCTGATATGCCAGAAGGTAACGAAAATATACTGACAACAATATACTGACACTGACATATATACTGACACTGACACAAATATACTGATACTGACTCAAATATACTGACACTGATACTGACACTGACACAAATATACTGATACTGACTCAAATATACTGACACTGATACTGACACTGACACAAATATACTGATACTGACACAAATATACTGACACTGACACAAATATACTGACACTGATACTGACACTGACACAAATATACTGATACTGACACTGACACAAATATACTGATACTGACACTGACCCAAGTATACTGGCACTGATACTGACACAAATATACTGATACTGACATAAATATACTGACACTGACACTGACACAAATATACTGATACTGACACTGACCCAAGTATACTGGCACTGATACTGACACAAATATACTGATACTGACACAAATATACTGACACTGACACAAGTATACTGATACTGACACTGACAAATATACTGATACTGACACAAATATACTGATACTGACACAAATATACTGATACTGACTCAAATATACTGATACTGACTCAAATATACTGACACTGATACTGACACTGACACAAATATACTGATACTGACACAAATATACTGACACTGACACTGATACTAATACAAATATACTGATACTGACGCTGACAGAAATATATTGATACAATTATACTGACACTGACACAAATATACTGACACTGACACAAATATACTGACACTGACACAAATATACTGATACTGACACAAATATACTGATACTGACACAAATATACTGATACTGACACAAATATACTGATACTGACACTGACAAATATACTGATACTGACACAAATATACTGATACTGATACTGACACAAATATACTGACATTGACACAAATATACTGATACTGACACAAATATACTGATACTGACACAAATATACTGACACTGACACAAATATACTGATACTGACACAAATATACTGATACTGACACTGACAGAAATATACTGACACTGACATAAATATACTGACACTGACACAAATATACTGATACTGACACAAATATACTGACACGGACACAAATATACTGGCGCTGACACTGACACAAATATACTGACACTGACACAAATATACTGATACTGACACTGACAGAAATATACTGACACTGACACAAATATACTGACACTGATACAAATATACTGATACTGATACTGACACAAATATACTGATACTGACACAAATATACTGATACTGACACTGACACAAATATACTGACACTGACACAAATATACTGATACTGACACTGACACAAATATACTGATACTGACACAAATATACTGATACTGACACAAATATACTGATACTGACACTGACACAAATATACTGACATTGACACTGACAGAAATATACTGATACTGACAGAAATATACTGACACTGACACAAATATACTGATACTGACACTGACTCAAATATACTGACACTGACATATATACTGACATTGACACTGACAGAAATATACTGATACTGACAGAAATATACTGACACTGACACAAATACACTGACACTGACAGAAATATACTGACACTGACACAAATACACTGACACTGACACAAATACACTGACACTGACACAAATATACTGACACTGACACAAATATACTGATACTGACGCTGACAGAAATATACTGACACTGACACAAATATACTGATACTGACGCTGACAGAAATATACTGATACTGACACTGACACAAATATACTGACACTGACACAAATATACTGATACTGACACAAATATACTGATACTGACACAAATATACTGATACTGACACAAATATACTGATACTGACACTGACACAAATATGCTGATACTGACACAAATATACTGATACTGACACAAATATACTGACACTGACACAAATACACTGATACTGACACAAATATACTGATACTGACACAAATATACTGACACTGACACAAATATACTGATACTGACACAAATATACTGATACTGACACAAATATACTGATACTGACACAAATATACTGATACTGACACAAATATACTGATACTGACACAAATATACTGACACTGACACTGACACAAATATACTGATACTGACACAAATATACTGATACTGACACAAATATACTGACACTGACACTGACACAAATATACTGATACTGACAGAAATATACTGACACTGACACAAATATACTGGCACTGACACAAATATACTGATACTGACACAAATATACTGACACTGGTACACATACTGACTCATATCGACAAAAATATACTCATATATACTGACACACTCACACATATATACACACACTTACACACACACACACACACACACACACAGAGAAATAGCTTTCTTGTGTGTGTACGTATATATATATATATATATATATATATATATATATATATATATATATATATATATATATATGTGTATGTGTGTGTTTATACACAGACGAATATCTGTATATCTGTCTGTATGTATGTATATACCGTATATACTCACATATAAGCCGACCCTCTAAAACTGCTTTAAAATGGCGAGTTTTTGCAAAAACCCGCATATAAGCCGACACTCAACTTATCTCATTTTACTCCATATTTTTGGTTCATAGAAATTTGTTACTGTAAAGATGTGAAATGCTTGCTTTTATGTTACATACTAGAAGAAATAGAAGAAATTATACATCTTGATATGAATAGAGAAAAAAATTCTTTTGTTTTGTTCTATTTATTCACAAAAAACTATATTATTTCTGTTTATAATTTAACGTAGTGTTCTTACAAATATTTAGAAACCTTCAAAATCATTGTCACTATCACCCTCATCGTCAGATTCACCAAACAGCTTTCTCCATTTCTCTTCTGTGTACTGAACATTGTCATCATCCCACAGTACCTCATCTGTATCCTCTGGTTCCGCATAGTCTTCTCTGTCTGAGGCTGTTTCCTGAGTCTTCTCCAATCTCATCCCATGCCGTCTTCAGCCACGACACAACTGTAGGCAAGGAAGGTCGCTAGAAATTGCCTTTAGCTGTTAACTCAGCTTAGCCTTCCGCCATCCACAGTGTCTCATCTTTTCTCTCTGTTCTCATCTTTGTCTTGAATGGCTTGTTTAGGCCCACATCCAGAGGCTGCAGCATGCCAGTCAAGCCTCCGGGTCGACTCCTGTACTCTATACTCCTGTACTCTATACTCCTTTACTCTATACTCCTGTACTCTATACTGTATATTCCTGACTCCGGGCGGTCATTCGGTGTCACTCAAGTTGTCTTTTGCTCCTTGAGCTTCCTCTTTACCTTCTCTGTTAGATGGGCCTTCATTTGGTCCCAGACTAGCAGAGTAGGTTTTCTTCAACAAGCCTCCGTTTCTCCTCACCCACACTTGATCGAGCCATTTCTTCACTCCTTCTTCATCCATCCATCATTTTGGCTGTTGATGGATGATCACACCACTGGGGAATTTATCCTTTGGGTGAGTCGTTCTCTTGCATATTACCATTGGAGGTAATTTCCCTCCATCTGCAGTACAGGCTAATATCACGATAAAGTGAGTCTTCTCATGCCCAGTCGTCTTGATCAGTACAGTTTGTTCACCTTTTTTGTTGAGTGTAACTGTGCTGAGCGTGTCAAACCACATGGCTGTTTCATCAATGTGGCCAATTCTGCAGAAAGGGAAGTCACCAAGGAAGGTCACCAAGGGAAGCCTTTCTTTGATCAATAACATACTTTTGTTATTGTTCATATGTTGTTGTTATTATTGTTCATATATTGTTGTTGTTTGTTGTCTTGTTTTGTTGTTGTTTTGTATTGTTTTGTTTCATATCTTGTTGTTATTGTTCTGTTGTTCTGTTGTCTTGTTGTATGTGTGTGTGTGTTTATACACAGACGAATATCTGTATATCTGTCTGTATGTATATGTATGTGTGTTTATACACAGACGAATATCTGTATATCTGTCTGTCTGTATGTATGTATGTGTGTGTTTATACACAGATGAATATCTGTATATCTGTATGTATGTATATGTGTGTGTTTATACACAGACGAATATCTGTATATCTGTCTGTCTGTATGTATGTGTTTATACACAGACGAATATATGTATATCTGTATGTATGTGTATATATGTGTGTGTTTATACACCGACGAATATCTGTATATCTGTATGTATGTATATGTATGTGTTTATACACAGACGAATATCTGTATATCTGTCTGTATGTATGTATGTATGTGTGTGTTTATACACAGATGAATATATGTATATCTGTCTGTATGTATGTATGTATGTGTTTATTCACAGATGAATATCTGTATATCTGTCTGTATGTATGTGTGTGTGTGTGTGTGTGTTTATACACAGACGAATATCTGTATATCTGTCTGTATGTATGTGTGTGTTTATACACAGACGAATATCTGTATATCTGTCTGTATGTATGTATGTGTTTATACACAGATGAATATCTGTATATCTGTATGTATGTATGTATGTGTGTGTTTATACACAGACGAATATCTGTTTGTTTGTATGTCTGTATGTATGTATGTGTGTGTTTATACACAGACGAATATCTGTATATCTGTATGTATGTATGTATATATGTGTGTTTATACACAGACGAATATCTGTATATCTGTCTGTATGTATGTGTGTGTTTATACACAGATGAATATCTGTATATCTGTCTGTATGTATATATATATATATATATGTGTGTTTATACACAGACGAGGCGAGGGCTGAGGCTGTGTTTTCATTCACCGTACACAATGTTAGTCGTGTGAGAGACTCGGTTCTATCGCCACCCTGCTATGTGCGCAACCTGCCTTGGCGTATTATGTTGATGCCGCGCAGTGCGGCCGGCGGCGGCGGTGGTGAACGCAAGACTCAGCGATCTCTCGGCTTTTTCCTACAGGTAGTGTGAGCTACCGAAATTGGCGTTTTTGGCGAATTTTTGTCTATTTTTCGACAACAGTTTGTCTATTTTTTCGACATAAGTTTGTCTTTTTTCAACAAAAGTTTGTCTATTTTTTAGCATTGTTGTCTGTTTTGTTCAAAACTTTGTCGTTTTTCCCCCATTTTGTCTATTTTTGTCCAAGTTTGTCTATTTTCTGACCAGGCTTAGTCTTTTTTCCAGAGTTTTTGTATTTTCTCTTTTTTGCCATTGTTGGTCTATTTGGCTACTCAACGATCTCTCGGCTTTTTCCTACAGGTAGTGTGAGCTGCCGAAATTGGCGAATTTTTGTCTATTTTTTTTTCGACAAGTTTGTCTATTTTTTTCGACATAAGTTTGTCTTTTTCAACAAAAGTTTGTCTATTTTTGGGCATTTTTGTCTGTTTTTGTCAAAACTTTGTCGCTTTTCCCACATTTTTGTCTATTGTTGTCCAAGTTTGTCTATTTTTTGACCAGGCTTAGTCTTTTTCCAAAGTTTTTTTATTTTCTCATTTTTGCTATTGTTGGTCTATTTGGATACTCAACGATCTCTCGGCTTTTTCCTACAGGTAGGGTGAGCTGCCGATATTGACATTTTTTGGCGAATTTTTGTCTATTTTTCGACAAAAGTTTGTCTTTTTTTCGACAAAATTTTGTCTATTTTTGGGCATTCTTGTCTGTTTGTAATATGTTCATATTAATGATCAAAACTTTGTCGTTTTTTCCTCATTTTTCTCCTATTCTATCCAAGTTTTTCTATTTTTTGCCCAAAAGTTTCTATTCACCGGGTTTAGTCTCTTTTTCCAAAGTTGGTTGTTTTCTGATTTTTGACATTGTTGGTCTATTTGGCTACTCAACGATCTATCGGATTTTTCCTACAAATGGTGAGCTGCCGGAATTGGCGTTTTTCGCCGTTTTTGGCGATTTTTTTCGATTTTTGGACATTTCTGTCTATTTTCGGCCATATTTTGTCTATTTTTGTTTAAAAGTATGTCTATTTGTTTGTCCAAAGGTTTGTCTTTTTGACCAGATTCAGTCCATTTTCCCAATAATTTGTCTGTTTTATTCTTTTTCTTGTTTACTTTTGGTCATATTTAGTCTATTTTGGCCACACATTTATTCAGCTCAAAGTTTGTTTATTTTTGTCTAAATTGTTTTCTTTTTTTGGTTTTGGTCTTTCTAACCGAAAGTGTGTTTTTACCCGTTTTGTCTTGGTCAAACATTTGTCTATTTTCCACCAGATTATGTCTATTTTTCTCCAAAAGTTTGTCTTTCTCACCAATACTTGTCTATTTTTTGTCCAAAAAAAGTTTGTCTTTTCGATCAAAGTTTATCTATTTCAAGTTCATTTTAGTGCACCCTTTCTTCTAGAGATATGGGAGAATTTTGGTCAACTCATTCATAGAATTGTTTAGACCATTAACTGTTTTTGTAACTGTGTGTATGTTTTTGTATGTTTTTGTATGTGTGTATGTCAGTGCAATGCTGACTCGGAGTCAGCTTCGTGGACTTGTCAGGCCAGTGCTGAACTGCGATTGTTGTCAGTGAAAAAAGGCATCGACAATTTCACCAGAAGTCAGTTTGGCAACACGCACTGATCTATATGTGTCTATATTTATATATACCGTAAATGCTCTTTTTATCAAATGCTCTGTATGTGTGTGTGTCTGTCTTTCTGTATGTGTGTGTGTGTGTGTGTCTGTCTTTCTGTATGTGTATGTGTGTCTGTCTTTCTGTATGTGTGTGTGTGTGTGTCTTTCTGTATGTGTGTGTATGACTCTAATGTTTCAGTATGTTTGTGAGCGCTTTTGAGATCTTCGGGTGAAAAGCGCTATATAAATGTCTTAGTGTAATGTAATGTGTATGTATATATAATATACCGTAAATGCTCTTTTTATCCGACATGCCGGATTATTTTTCGACCCCCTGCGTATGGTGCCGGATTATAAGAGCCTGCCTAATAGATTATTAGAGCATGTCGGATAAATAGAGCATTTACGGTATGTGTATTTGTGTGTGTGTGTGTGTGTGTGTGTGTGTGTGTCTATCTGTGTGTATGTGTGTGTGTGTGTGTGCTTATTTGATTGTATATATGTGTGTGTGATCGTTTGCGTGCTTGTGTGTGTGTGTGTGTGTGTGCTTATTTTATTGTATGTATGTGTGTGTGTGTGATCGTTTGCGTGCTTGTATGTGTGTGTGTGTGTGTACATTTGTGTGTATGTATATGTGTGAAAAGGTGAACTTGTTTGTGTGTGTGTATGTGTATTTCTGTTTTTATTTGTGCTTGTATGTGTGTGTATATATGTATGTAATCTGAATTCCTTTATTGCACTCCAATAAGTCGATTTTTCACTACCATTTCAAACAATATATACACACATGTTTATGTATGCATCTGTGTGTATGTATATATGTGTATGTGTGTGTGTGTGTGTGTGTGTGTTTTTGTGTCTTTCTGTGTGTGTGTATTTGTATATATGTGTGTTTGTTTGTATATATATGTGTATGTGTCTATCCTTATGTATGTGTGTGTGTGTGTTTTTGTGTCTATCTGTGTGTGTGTGTGTATTTGTATATATGTGTGTTTGTTTGTATATATATATATGTGTGTGTATCTCTGTTTGTATATGTGTATATATGTGTGTGTGTGTGTTTGTGAGGATAGAAATCACACATTTGTTCTACAGCAAGGAGAATGACTGGGGTTTCAGTCACTTCATCACCTGGAATGAGGCTCTCGATGAATCTCGCGGCTTCATCAAGGACGATGCCATCACTCTACAGGTGTGTGTCAATGTGTCAGTGTGTGTCAATATATCAGTGTGTGTCAGCGTGATTCAGTGTATGTATGTATGTGTGTGTGTGTGTGTCAGTGTGTGTCAATGTGTGTTAGTGTTAGTGTGTGTGTGTGTCAGTGTGTCAGTGTGTGTGTATGTATCGGTGTGTGTGTCAGTGTGTGTATGTATCGGTGTGTGTGTCAGTGTGTCAGTGTGTGTGTGTGTGTGTCAGTGTCAGTGTGTGTTGGTGTGTGTGTGTGTGTGTGTGTGTGTTAGTGTGTACTGGTGTATGTGTGTGTGTATCAGTGTGTGTGTCAATATATCAGTGTGTGTCTGTGTGTGTCAGTGTGTGTGTGTGTGTGTGTGTGTGTGTTAGTGTGTACTGGTGTGTGTGTGTGTGTGTGGTTGTGTCAATATATCAGTGCGTGTCTGTGTGTGTCAGTGTGTGTTAATGTGTACTGGTGTGTGTGTGTCAGTGTGTGTGTGTGTGTCAATATATCAGTGTGTGTCAATATATCAGTGTGTGTCAGTGTGTGTGTGAGTGTGTACTGGTGTGTGTGTGTGTGTCATTACTACATATAACCACTATTATTAATTCTATGATAATAATAACATTAATATTAATATTATTATTGGTTGTGGTTGTCAGGTGAAAGTGAATGCCGACGCTCCTCACGGAGTTAGCTGGGACTCGAAGAAACACACTGGTTATGTGGGTCTGAAGAACCAGGGAGCCACTTGCTATATGAACTCACTACTTCAAACTCTCTACTTCACCAATATCCTGCGCAAGGTCTCCTCTCTCTATCTATCTATCTATCTATCTATCTGTCTATCTGTCTATCTATATATCTGTCTGTCTATCTGTCTATCTATCTATCTATATATCTGTCTATCTATCTGTCTATCTATTTGTCTATCTATCTGTCTATCTATCTATATATCTATCTATCTGTCTATCTATCTGTCTATCTATCTATCTATCTATATATCTGTCTATCTATCTATCTGTCTGTCTATCTATTTGTCTATCTATCTGTCTATCTATCTGTCTATCTATCTATCTATCTATATATCTGTCTATCTATCTGTCTATCTATTCATCTATCTATCCATCTATCTGTCTATCTATCTATCTATCTGTCTATCTGTCTATCTATCTGTCTGTCTATCTATCTATCTGTCTATCTATCTATCTGTCTGTCTATATGTCTATCTGTAGTGTCTGTCTGTAATGTAGTGTCTGTCTGTAGTGTCTGTCTGTCTATATGTCTGTCTATAGTGTATCTGTGTGTCTGTTTTATATGTGTCTCTATCTGTATCTGTGTCTATAGATATACATGTGCATGTGTATGTGTGTGTGTGTGTAGCGGTAGACATGTCTGTCTATTTGAATGTATGTCTGTGTGTGTGTGATTATGTGTCTAATGTATATGTGTATGTGTTTATGTAGATATATCTATTGTATATATCTACGTGTGTGAATACACGTTTTAATGTAATGTATCTCTTATTAGTCTAATATATCTTAATGTAATGTTTGTTGATACAACATTAGGTCGTGTACAAAATGCGCATTGAAAGCCAAAAATCTATTTTATTGTATTATTGTGTAATGTAATTAATTGATGTATTGTCTATGTCGTATAATGTAATGTAATAATGTCTCAATATAACATTATGCCATGTACAAAATGCCCATCGACAAATCTATTTAAATGTGTTCTTGTACAAATTAATGTCTGTGTTATATAATGTAATGTAATGTAATAATGTCTTGATATAACATTAGGTCGTGTACAAAGTGCCCATTGAAAGCGAATAATCTATTTTTAATTTGTACTTGTACAAATTAATATCTGTGTTATATAATATAATGTAATGTAATAATGTCTTGATATAATATTAGGTCGTGTACAAAATTCCCATCGACAAATCTATTTTAATGTGTTCCTGTACAAAGTAATGTCTGTGTTATATAATATAATGTAATAATGTCTTGATATAACATTAGGTCATGTACAAAATGCCCATCGAAAGCGAAGAATCTATTTTTAATGTGTTCCTGTACAAAGTAATGTCTGTGTTATATAATGTAATATAATGTAATGTCTTGATATAATATTAGGCCTTGTACAAAATTACCATCGACATATCTATTTTAATGTGTTCTTGTACTAATTAATTTCTGTGTTATATAATGTAATTTAATGTAATATCTTGATATAACATTAGGCCGTGTACAAAATGCCGACTGAAAGTGACGAATCAGCCAATTCTGTGGCGCTAGCTCTACAACGTGTCTTCTACGAGCTTCAGTTCAGCGAACGGCCGGTCGGCACTAAAAAACTCACTCGTTCTTTCGGCTGGGAAACCATGGACTCTTTCATGCAACACGACGTCCAGGTGTGTGTTATTGTGTGTCAGTATGTGTGTCAGTGTGTGGTTGTGTTTGTGTGTGTGTGTGTGTGTGTGTGTGTGTTATTATGTGTCAGTGTGTGTGTTATTTGTGTCTGTGTGTGTGTGTCATTATGTGTTAGTGTAAGTGTGTTTGTTTGTTTGTGTGTGTGTGTGTGTGTTATTTGTGTCAGTGTCAGTGTGTTATTTGTGTCAGTGTCAGTGTGTTATTTGTGTCAGTGTCAGTGTGTGTGTCAGTGTGTTTGTGTTATTATGTGTCAGTCTGTGTGCGTGTGTGTGTGTGTGTGTGTTATTGTGTGTCATTATATGTGTGTGTGTATGTGTTGTTATTTGTCAGTGTGTGCCTGTGTCAATGTGTGTGTGTGTGGGTGTGTCAGTCTGTGTGCGTGTGTGTGTGTGTGTGTGTGTTATTATGTGTCAGTATATGTGTGTGTGTGTATGTGTTGTTATTTGTCAGTGTGTGCCTGTGTCAATGTGTGTGTGTGTGTGTGTGTGTGTGTGTGTGTGTGTGTGTGGGTGTGTCAATGTGTGTGTGTGGGTGTGTCAATGTGTGTGTGGGTGTGTTTCATTATGTGTCGGTCTAAGTGTGTGTGTGTGTCATTGTCAGTGTGTTATTTGTGTCAGTGTCAGTCTGTGTGTGTGTGTGTGTGTGTGTGTTATTTGTGTCAGTGTCAGTGTGTGTGTGTGTGTTATTTGTGTCAGTGTGTGTGTGTGTGTGTGTCAGTGTGTGTGTGTGTGTGTGTGTATCAGTGTTATTGTGTGGTAGTATGTGTTATTGTGTGTCAGTGTGTGTGTGTGTGTGTGTGTTTTATGTGTCAGTTTGTGTGTGTGTGTGTGTGTGTAATTGTAGAAATTAAAGGCCAATTTCAAGAACCACCTAAGCTTCCTTAAGGACTAGACAAGCACAAGCACACACATTCATACACAAACACACACACACACATGATCACAAGCGAAGCGACAAACCCAAAAACCCACTGCCTTGCACGAGACATTTGAACCAGCACGTGAACACAACATCAACTAGAGACGAACAAGACCGCTTGAACTGCCGAAAATATCCACGGAAGCAGCTCGCAAACGTATCAACTATGTAGCGGCCAAAATTTTGTAATATATATTTGAACGATAAATGCTATCATGTTTGTGTGTGTGTGTGTGTGTATGTTTATATATGTATGTATGTGTATATGTTGCAATGAAAAGCGCGTGCCCAGCGATTGCAATAAAGCATTGGTTGATTGGTTTATTGAAGCACACGTTAATACACAAACACACACACACACACACACGCACGCCCACAAAATCATTAATAATAATAATAACAATAAATTACTTATTTTTTTACAGGAATTTCTTCGTGTGCTGTTGGACAAGCTGGAGTCGAAAATGAAGGTGACTTGTGTTGAGGGCGTTATTCCGCGGCTGTTTGAAGGCAAAATGGTCTCGTATTGTCGTTGCAAGCATGTCGACTATACGTCTCGGCTCACTGAAACCTACTACGATATCCAACTGAATATCAAGGGCAAAAAGAACAGTAAGTGCGTGTGTTAGTGTGTTATTGTGTGTGTTTGTTATTGTGTGTTTGTTATTGTGTGTGTGTTTGTTATTGTGTGTTTGTTAGTGTGTGTGTGTGTGTGTTTGTTATTGTGTGTGTGTGTGTGTGTGTGTTTGTTATTGTGTGTTTGTTATTGTGTGTGTTTGTGTTTGTTAGTGTGTTTGTGTTTCTATCTGCGTCTTTGAGTCTCTCTGTGTTTGTGTGTGTGTTTGTTAGTGTTTGTGTGTGTGTTTGTTAGTGTTTGTGTTTGTGTGTTTGTTATTGTGTGTGTGTGTGTGTGTTTGTGTTTGTTATTGTGTGTTTGTTATTGTGTGTTTGTGTTTGTTATTGTGTTTGTTATTGTGTGTGTTTGTGTTTGTTAGTGTGTGTGTTTGTGTTTGTGTTTGTTGTAGTGTGTGTGTGAGAAGTGTGTGTTTGTTAGTGTTTGTGTGTGTGTGTTTGTTAGTGTGTTTGTGTGTGTTCGTGTTTGTTTTTGTGTGTGTTTCTATCTGCGTCTTTGAGTCTCTCTGTGTTTGTGTGTGTGTTTGTTAGTGTTTGTGTGTGTGTTTGTTAGTGTATGTGTGTGTGTGTTTGTTATTGTGTGTGTTTGTGTTTGTTATTGTGTGTGTGTGTTTGTTATTGTGTGTGTTTGTGTTTGTTATTGTGTGTGTGTGTTTGTTATTGTGTGTGTGTGTGTGTGTGTTTGTTATTGTGTGTGTTTGTGTTTGTTATTGTGTGTGTGTGTTTGTGTTTGTTTGTTAGTGTGTTTGTGTTTGTGTGTTTGTTAGTGTTTGTGTGTATGTGTGTGTGTGTGTGTGTGTGTTTGTTAGTGTATGTGTTTGTGTTTGTTAGTGTGTGTGTGTTTGTGTTTGTGTGTTTGTTATTTTGTGTGTTTGTGTTTGTTATTGTGTGTGTGTGTTATTGTGTGTGTTTGTGTTTGTTATTGTGTGTGTGTGTTTGTTATTGTGTGTGTTTGTGTTTGTTATTGTGTGTGTGTGTGTTTGTGTGTTTGTTATTGTGTGTGTTTGTGTGTGTTAGTGTGTGTGTGTGTTTGTGTTTGTTAGTGTGTGTGTGTTTGTGTTTGTGTGTTTGTTATTGTGTGTGTTTGTTTTTGTTAGTGTGTTTGTGAGTGTGTGTATTTGTGTTTGTTAGTGTGTGTGTGTGTGTGTTTGTTACTGTGTGTGTTTGTGTGTTTGTTTTTGTTAGTGTATGTGTGTGTGTGTGTTTCTATCTGCGTCTTTGAGTCTCTGTGTGTGGGTGTATGTGTGTTTCAGCGCCTTAGAGACCCTTCGGGTGTAGGGCGCTATATAAATGTCTTACTGTACTGTACTGTGTGTGTGTGGGGGGGTGTGTTAGTGTGTGTGGGGGGGTGTGTGTGTGTTTGAGTCTATGTATGTGTGTGTGTGTGTGTTAGTGTTTGTGTCAGTAAGTATATGTGTGTGTGTATGTATGTGTGTCAATGTGTGTGTGTGTGTTAGTGTAAGTCCATGTGTGGATATTTGTGTGTACCCGTGTTTATGTGTCTATTTTACAATTCATTCGAGGACTATGTTAAACCTCAACGAAGAACTCGACGAAGTCTACCAGTGTGTATAAGTATGTATCTCTGTGTGTTTGTCTGTGTGTATGTCTGTCTCTACATCTCTCCATGTGTGTGTGTGTGTGTGTGTCAGTGTGTGTTTGTATGTTGATTGTGTATGTGTATGACTCTTGTGCTTGAGTGTGTGTGTGTGAGCGCTTTTGATACCTTCCTGTAAAAACGCGATATAAATCTCTCAATGTAATGTGTGTGTGTGTGTGTGTGTGTGTATGTGTGTGTGTGTGGCAGTGTGTGTGTGTGTGTGTGTGTGTGTCTTTGTGGCAATGTGTGTAGTTTTAGTTTTAGTTTGTGCAATGTAATGTAATGTAATGTGTGTGTCTATGTGTGTAGTTTACGAATCATTCGAGGACTATGTTGAACCTCAACTTCTCGATGAAATATACCAGTGTGTATAAGTGTGTTTGTCTGTGTGTATGTGTGTGTGTATTATTATGTGTCAGTGTGTGTTTGTATGTTGATTGTGTATGTGTATGACTCTTGTGCTTGAGTGTGTGCATGTGTGTGTGTGCGCGCTTTTGATACCTGTAAAAAACGCGATTTAAATGTCTCAATATAATATAATGTAATGTGTGCGTGTGTGTGTCTAGTTTACGAATCATTCGAGGACTATGTTGAACCTCAACTTCTCGACGGAGATAATAAGTACGCGGCCGGAGAACATGGTCTACAGGAGGCGGAGAAGGGAGTCATCTTCGAGACGTTGCCTCCCGTTTTGCATCTACATCTGATGCGCTTCCAGTACGACCCCCTGGCCGACAGCAGTGTCAAGTTCAACGACCGGTCAGTGACCTTTGACCCGTACGTCTGTTATTTATCTCTTTAGTGTGTGCTACACACTTTGATCTTAGCCGAAGCCGAGAAGCGTTATGTGTGTGTGTGTGTGTGTGTGTATGTGTGCATTTTGCTTGTCTACAGCTGTGATAGGTTAGGTTAGGTTCAACGACCGGTCAGTGACCTTTGACCTTTGACCCGTACGTCTGCTGTTTGTTTATCCCTTGTGTGTGTGTGTGTGGTTATAAACACAAACACAAATATACTGATATACTGACACAAACACACACTGACACATAAATAACACGCACACACACACTGACACATAATAACACACACACACACACACTGACACATAATAACACACACACACACTGACACATAATAACACACACACACACACACATACACTGACACATAATAACACACACACACACTGACACATAATAACACACAGACACTGACACATAATAACACACACACACACACACACACACACACTGACACATAATAACACACACACACACACACACACACACACACTGACACATAATAACACACACACACAATCGCGTGCAAGCGCAATACAAATTTGTCAAATTGATTTAGTGCAAAAACATTGATGTTATGAAGAACCTTGCAAAATTTGTCGATGAATGCTTTAAAATGTGCGTTGCATGATAACCAATTGCGATGGACCTTGCATGGTCTTGGATATGATCGTATGTACTGCTGATAAGGACATTTTATGAATTTTCAAACTAATACTGTTTTATATTGATATTGTGTATATATTTGCGATGTATATAGTTAATTATGTATTGTGAATGTACTTTGACTTGTGAGATTGCAAGCCATTGGCTTTGTGTGTGTGTGTGTGTGTGTGTGTGTGTGTGTATGTGTGTGTCTGTATCCTTATCCGTGTGTGTGTGTGTATGTGTGTGTGTGTTTGATATGTATGTTTGTGTCTCAATGTCTATATGTGTCCGTGTCTGTGTGAATATGTATGCATGTACGTGTGTGTGTGCGGTGTGTGTGTCCGTTTGAGTGTATGGCTGTCTCTCTATATCCGTCTGTATGCTTGTCCGTGTGTCTGTGTGTGTATGTTCATGTGTGTGTGTGTGTGTGATATATATGTATATATGTGTGTGTCTGAGTGTGTATATTTGACCATGTCTATGTCTACATGTATGTATGCTGGTGTGTGTGTGTGTGTGAAAGAAAGAAAGAAAGAAGAAAGAAACATGTATTGGCGCTGTCAGGCTGTTAGTATGGAACGCTGCTCCAATTAACAATACATAATAAACTATATACATCGCAAATATATACACAATATCAATATATAACAGCATTAGTTTGAAAATTCATAAAATGTCCTTATCAGCAGTGCATACGATCATATCAAAGACCATGCAAGCTCCATCGCAATTGTTTATCATGCAACGCACATTTTGAAGCATTCATCGACAAATTTAGCAAGATTCTTCATAACATCAATGTTTTGCACTTCATCAATTTGACAAATTTGTATTGCGCTTGCACTTGCCAGTATTTTTCCGGTATATATTTTGTCCTCAGTTGTACTATAGTCGGGTTCTGACACTGTATCATCATGTGGTACTCGTCTCCAATTCTGTTATCATTGCACAAGTCACAGATCTACGAGGGTTGATGATGAACTAATACACACAAACAGAGAGAGAGAGAGAGATACACAGCTACGTGTGTGTGTGTGTGTGTGTGTGTTTGTCTATATTAGTGATGATTATACGGTGTAAATTATCTCTCTTCTTTCTTTACCTTTCACTTTCTGTGTGTGTGTGTGTGGCTATATATGTGTGTTTCTGTGTGTGTGTGTGTGTGTGTGGCTATGTGTGTGTGTGTGTGCAGCGCCCTAGAGACCCTCTAGGGGTAGGGCGCTATATAAATATCTACCTAATGTAATGTAATGTGTGTGTGTAGGTTTGAGTTTCCCGAGCTGCTTCATTTGAACCGGTTTCTACAGTCTCCCGAGTCTACACCAGCCGACTATGTTCTTCATGCCGTGCTGGTTCATAGCGGCGATAACCATGGGGGACATTATGTCGTCTTCATCAACCCTCGTGGCGACAACAAGGTGCATCATCAACCCTCGTAGATCTGTCTCTCTCTCTCTCTGTGTGTGTGTGTGTGTGTGTGTGTGTGTGTATTAGTACATCATCAACCCTCGTAGCTGTATCTATCTCTATCTCTCTCTGTGTGTGTATTGGTTTATCATCAACCCTCGTAGCTGTGTCTCTCTCTCTCTCTGTGTGTGTGTTTGTGTGTGTGTGTGTGTTAGTGTCTCTGTGTGTGTCTGTGTGTGTGTGTGTTTGTGTATGTTAGTGTGTCTTTGTATGTTAGTGTGTGTTAGTGTATCTGTAAGTGTGTGTGTGTGTGTGTGTGTATGTATGTATGTCAGTGTGCGTATGTGTCAGTGGGTGTGTGTGTCTTCAGTGTGTGTATGCGTGCGTGTGTGTGTGTATTTATATGGTGTAATATAATGTCTGCATATAGAGAGCGTAATGTAATGTTCAAACAACGTAACGTAATTTGTACGTATGTCTGTCTGTCTGTGACAGCGTTGTAAGTTATGTGTGTGTATGTATCTTTATGTGTGTGTGTGTGTGTGTGTATATTTGTGTATGTGTGTGTTTAACATAAAAACATGTATATAACGTGAATAAGCTAACATAATGTGTATGTATGTGTGTGTGGATATGTTTGAAATTGGTGTGTGTGTGTGTGTGTGTTTAACATAAAAACATATATATAACGTAAATAAGCTAACATAATGTGTATGTATGTGTGTGTGTGTGTAGATATGTTTGAAATTGGTGTGTGTGTGTGTGTGTGTGTTTAGCATAAAAACATATATATAACGTAAATAAGCTAACATAATGTGTATGTGTGTGTGTGTGTGTGTGTAGATATGTTTGAAATTGGTGTGTGTGTGTGTGTTTAGCATAAAAACATATATATAACGTAAATAAGCTAACATAATGTGTATGTATGTGTGTGTGTGTGTAGATATGTTTGAAATTGGTGTGTGTGTTAAAAACATAAAACATGTATATAACGTAAATAGACTAACAATGTGTATGTATGTGTGTGTGTCGCAGTGGTGCAAGTTCGATGATGACGTGGTTTCTCGCTGTTCCCGCCAGGAGGCGATCAATCACAATTATGGTGGCTGTGGCAACAATACAGGCACTCTCTGTGGTAAACAATCTATTTAGTGCTGACTTTCCGAGGTCCCAGGTTCAAATCCCGACGGCGGAGGAGAATTTCTTAATTGGGCGGATTCTATAATCCAACAGTCCCTGTCCACCCAGCAGTAAATGATGGTACCAGATATCAGTCATGTGTTGTGTCATGTATTCTGGGGAGGTGGTCCTCTCTAATACGTCTTCCGTTCTTGTGGCGTCATAGCGTGGAGAGGGTCGGTTCTGCGGTGACAGCGAGCTGCACGGGACACACCTGTGTGTGTTCATAAGCTTCGACTTCTTCCCGTGTAGCAGCTGTCACTTGAGACGTTTAATATTTAACCTTTAACATTTGTGTGTGTGTGTGTTTTAGGCGTATTTAAATACATATAGATCAATAACATCTTTGAATATCTAATATCTTTTATTTTCATGCAATTTTTTTAATTAATATTTCTTCTAATATTATCATTTTATATTTGTATTTCTCATGTTTGTTTGTTGATATCCTTCAATACATTTGAATAACACTTTTTAACTTAACACACACCTTTTAACACACATATGATTTATGTGTGTATATGTGAATATATATGAAGGTAAATGGAAATTAACCAACAGCCAATATTTACTCAATCAACCACATTCCACACACACACACACACACACACACACACACACACACACACACACACACACACACACACAATTATCGCCCTAATTAATCTTTAACTCTCGTGATAAACATCACAACGACACTTCTTGATAATTTTGTGTTATTATTATTAATTACAGGGTAAATACAGTAGCATGGGGTAAGAGTGCAAGTGCACTATTACCACCCTGTGTGTGTGTGTGGTGTACCCTGGAAGCTAACATACAAAATGTATATAGAAAGATAGTTTGAAAATATAAAAATTCAGAAAGAAAGAGAGTTGGAGAAGAAAATAATAAATAATTAACTCACCCACTCAATAAATGTCACTCCGTCCTTGGTTCCTCAATTAATATGAGATTCAATAAATAATAACAACAACCAACAAATAAATAAATAAATAAGAATAAATATTGTTGCTGTGCTATTGCACACTTGATTGCAAAAGGCGAAGAGGATGATGCAGCTATGAATACGCCGGCACCACTAACAGTGCGACATTGTACCAACGCATATATGCTGGTGTATATCCGCCACTCACAGCTCGACACCGTTCTACAGGATGTCACCGCACAAGATATTCCCGTCGAGGTTAGCAGTGTCTGTGTGTGTGTGTGTGTGTGTTAATGTGTTTCAGTGCCAGTGTGTGTGTCAGTATGTGTGTGTATGTCAGTGTGTGTGTGTGTGGGTGTGTGTGTGTATGTCAGTGTGTGTGTGTGTGTGTCAGTATGTGTATTTGTCAGTGTTTGTGTGTTTGTCAGTTTGTGTGTCAGTGTGGGTGTGTCAGTGTGTGTGTGTGTGTGTGTCAGTGTGTGTGTGTGTGTGTGCTTCAGTGTGTGTGTGTGTAAGTGTGTGTGTGTGGGTGTGTTTCAGTATGTGTATTTGTCAGTGTTTGTATGTGTGTCAGTGTGTGTTAATGTGTTTCAGTGTCAGTATGTGTATTTATCAGTGTGTGTGTGTGTGTGTGTCAGTGTCAGTGTGTATCAGTGTGTTTGTGTGTGTGTGTGTGTGTCAGTGCCAGTGTGTATCAGTGTGTTTGTGTGTGTGTTTGTGTGTGTGTGTGTGTGTGTATGTGTGTGTGTGTGTGTGTGTGTGTGTCAGTGTCAGTGTGTGTGTTTGTCAATGTGTGCGTCAGTATGTGTATTTGTCAGTGTTTGTGTGTTTGTCAGTTTGTGTGTGTGTTTCATTGTGTGTTTCAGTATGTGTATTTGTCAGTGTGTGTCAGTGTATTTGTCAGTGTGTGTGTGTGTGTGTGTGTGTGTGTGTGTGTGTGTGTGTGTGTATGTGTGTCAGTGTGTGTTAATGTGTTTTAGTGCCAGTGTTTGTGTGTTTGTCAGCTTGTGTGTGTGTGTGTGTGTGTGTGTGTGTGTGTGTGTGTGTGTGTTAATGTATTTCAGTGCCAGTGTGTGTCAGTATGTGTATTTGTCAGTGTGTTTGTGTGTGTGTGTCAGTGTCAGTATATGTTTGCCAGTGTGTATGTCGGTGTCAATGTATGTGTGTGTGTGTCAGCGTGTGTGTATGTGTCCATATGTGTGTGTATGTCTATGTGTGTGTGTGTGTCAGTATGTTTCGGTGTGTATATGTATGTCAGTGTGTATGTCGGTGTCCATGTGTGTGTGTGTGTGTGTGTGTGTATGATTCAGTTGATACAGCGTTTACAAGAGGAGAAGCGAGTAGATACCCAGCGCAGAAAGGAGCGTGGAGAACAACATCTCTATATGACTGTTCAAGTGAGTATCTCCATTACTTGCTACTTGTTAGTATTACTTGTTACTTGCTATTATTAATTGTTACTTGCTGTTATTACTTGTTACTTGCTATAATTACTTGATACTTGCTATTATTACTTGTTACTTGATATTGTTACTTGTTACTTGCTATTATTACTTGTTACTTGCTGTTATTACTTGTTACTTGCTGTTATTACTTGTTACTTGCTATTATTACTTGCTACTTGTTAGTATTACTTGTTACTTGCTATTATTAATTGTTACTTGCTGTTATTACTTGTTACTTGCTATAATTACTTGATACTTGCTATTATTACTTGTTACTTGATATTGTTACTTGTTATTATAACTTGTTACTTGCTGTTATTACTTGTTACTTGCTGTTATTACTTGTTACTTGCTATTATTACTTGTTACTTGTTATTATTACTTGTTACTTGCTATTATTTCTTGTTACTTGCTATTATAACTTGTTACTTGTTATTATTACTTGTTACTTGCTATTATTACTTGTTACTTGTTACTTGTTATTATTACTTGTTACTTGTTATTATTACTTGTTACTTGTAATTATTACTTGTTACTTGCTATTGTTACTTGATTATGCTACTTGTTGCTTGCTTATATTAATTTCTTAATTTTCGTTATTGTTTATACTTCTAGTTAGTACATATTGCGTTCGAATTGTTACTCTAATTACTCAATACTCTAATTACTTAGTTACTTATTGTTACTCTAATTACTGAGTACTAAAATTACTCTAACTAACTAAATTACTCTTACTCTAAAATTACTCCAACTACTATTCACTAACATATTAGTCCTACAATATTAATCAATTCATAACTGGCATTTATTGTTGTTTTTTTGGCTCGCGCTAGGTGTTATTGGAGGACAGCTTCGAGGGGCATCAGGGACGAGATTTGTACAATCCCGAAACTGCAAACTATATCACGTTTCGTGTACGAAAAGCGGCCTCACTACAAGAATTACTGGCTCTCTTATCCAAGAGTTTTGTACGTTTTTGTGGCTCTCATTAACACATTGGAAGACACTCACACACAAACACACACACACACACACACACTGACACACACAGGCACACACACACACTGACACACACACACACATTACATTGAGACATTTATATCGCGCTTTTCACCCGAGGGTCTCAAAAGCGCTCACGCACACACACACACACACACACTCAAGCACAAGAGTCATACACATACACAATCACGAACACTCACTCACCTACATACACACACACACACACACACAAAACAGACAAGTACATATACGCACAAACACAAACATACACTCACGTTTGAGTACACTCACACTGATACACACAGGCACACTCACACACACACTGACACACACAGGCACACTCACACACACTGACACACACACACACACACATACATTCATATACACTGACACACAGACACGCATTTATATATGTGAATTTTTTGTGTGTGTTTATATATGTGTGTGTGTGTGTGTGTCTATGTGTGTTTATTTTAGTGTGTATGTGTGTGTTTGATTATGTATCTATACGTGTGTCTCTTTTTGTTTAAGTTTCTATGTGTGTGTGTGTGTGTGTGTGTTTATGTGTATGTGTCTATATATGCATATATATATAGACACATAAATATAAGCACAATGGTGAGAATATTTGTACTCAAATATATTCAAACATAGCACCTGATAAAGTTACTTCTTTAAATCCATAATTATTCCGGGTGTGTGTATGTGTGTGTGTCAGTGTGTACTCACATAGTATTCACCTGGCTGTTCTACAGGATATGAGCTAAAATCATGGTTTCCCGTCTGTTTTCCATAATTTATCACATAATTTATCTATAATTATACCATAATTATATGGTATAATTATATACCATACCATATTATACATAATTATACCAAAATATTGTACCATAATTATGGTATACCATATTATACCATAATTATCTATAATTATACCAATTTACCATATAATTTATCTAACATATTTTTGAAGGAACTTGAATTTCTAGCTTCAACTATTTGGCTGTCTAATGGATACGCCTCTATCTATGTCTGTGTGTGTGTGTGTATGTCTGTGTGTGTGTGTGTTTATTTACAATAAGCTCTCCCCAACACTACGTTCTATCAATTCTATCCCTATTTTCAAAAAACACTCTAAGAAATTTTTCATGGTTAAATCGTATTATACTCTAGAGAACATTGTCTATATTAGTGATGATTATAAGGTGTAAATTATCTCTCTTCTTTCTTTACCTTTCACTTTCTGTGTATGTGTGTGGCTATTTGTGTGTGTGTGTGTGTGTGTGTGTGTGTGTGTGCGTTTGTGTGTATGTGTGTGTGTGTGTGCGTTTGTGTGTGTGTTTGGCTGTGTGTGTGTGCGTGTGCAGCGCCCTAGAGACCCTCTAGGTGTAGGGCGCTATATATAAATATCTACCTAATGTAATGTAATGTAATGTAATGTGTTGGCCATGAAATGCTTGAAGCCATACACGTACACACACACACACACACACACACACACACACACACACACACACACACACACGGAAGAATGCATATGACAGGCGTTTGATGGGAAGATATAGGTGTATGTGCTTCACTTCCGATTTGTGTGTGTGTGTGTGTGTGTGTGTGTGTGTGTGTGTGTGTACTTCCCAAAGATATCCAGATGCCCTTAATGATACGATAGGGAATTTGAACCATGTTTTTGTTTTATTGCTGTATAAATAAATGCTAGTTGTGAAATATATCAAAAGCCAACTAGGCTGTGATAATTATATAATTCAACGCTATTGATAAGATAAAAACATATTAATATATATATATATTAATATTTGTTGTGGATATTATCATATTTATGATGAATGACTATTATTTACAAAATATCAATATAACTATTTATATAGTTATTATTTCTATAATATATAATTATTCGTCTCACAAAAGAATTTAATTATTTAGAAAATGTCTGAGCAATAAGACTCACAGTTTTACAGTTTTGTGTGTGTATATGTGTGTGTGTGTGTGTGTGTGTGTGTGTGTTGTGCGGTGAATAGAAAGTACCTGTGCAACAGATACGCCCTTGGCCGTTCAACGTTCGCAACAATCAAACTTGTCGACCCACCGTACTCGATCTTTCAGCCGACCTCAACAAGAAGGTATTCTCAAACACAACGATTATCTCTCTCTCTCTCAGTGTGTGGCATTGTGTTCATTTGTGTGTGTGTGTGTGTGGGACATTGTATTCATGTGTGTGTGTGTGTGTGTTTGTTTGTGTCTGTTGTGTGTCATTGTGTGTGTGTTTGTGTATGTCAGTGTGTGTGGGGGGGGGGACATTGTATTCATTTGTGTGTGTTTGTGTGTGTCAGTGTGTGTGTGTATGTCAGTGTTTGTGTGTATCAGTGTGTGTGTTTGTTTGGGTATATCAGTGTGTGTGTGTGTGTGGGACATTGTATTCATTTGTGTGTGTGTGTGTGTGTGTGTGTGGGTTTGTGTATGTCAGTGTGTGTGTGGGTTTGTGTATTTCAGTGTGTGTGTTTTTTGTTTGTGTATGTCAGTGTGTGTGTGTGTGTGGGACATTGTGTTCATTTGTGTGTGTGTGTGTTTGTGTGTGTCTCTTGTGTGTCAGTGTGTGTGTGTATGTCAGTGTTTGTGTGTGTCAGTGTGTGTGTTTGTTTGTGTATATCAGTGTGTGTGTGTGTGTGGGACATTGTATTCATGTGTGTGTGTGTGTGTGTATGTTTGTTTATGTCAGTGTGTGCGTGTGTGTGTGTGTCAGTGTGTGTGTGTGTGTATGTGTATGTATTAGTATGTGTTAGTTTGTGTGTGTGTGTGTGTGTGTGTATTTGAGTGTGTGTTTGTTTGTGTGTGCCAGTGTGTGTGTGTCTGTTTTGTGCGTGTATGTGTGTAGCACACACTGCTACACACATACACACACACACACACAAGTATATGCACATTTAGCAGGCAAATACTAGTAACACCAATTTTATATGTGTGTGTGTTTGTGTTTGTGTTTATAGTTATTGGATCTGGCCGGTCCTTCTGTTCCTGTGTGGACAATTTTTCTCGAATTTCTCTCATCTCCACACACATCTGCCTGTTGCCCATCTTCATCTTCTTCTTCATCATCTTCGGCCATCTCAACAGTCCAGCCTACATCACCATCGTCAGATGATGTTGTTCTGCACAATAACATCATCGGAGATGACCAAGGAGATGAACACGTTAAACCACCTACCGAAGACGAATCTGTGGACAAAACAGACCTTCACAAAGAGACATCTGTTGCTGCTGTAATTCCTGCCAAATCTCCTTTGGCTCTGCCTTCGTTCGACAAGGATAACGATGTACTGTTGTTTCTTCGCCAGTACATTCCGTCGCGCCGTTGTCTCATCTATTGTGGACACATTTGTCTTCCTGTCACCAGTCAGCTGTGCGACCTCTTGCCTGAAATGCGTCGTCGGGGAGAGTTCTGTCAGGACTTCGTCTCAAACAGCAGTCAAGTCCTGCCGGAACTGTGGCTCTATGAAGAAGTCAAGGCCTACACTGTCGAACGACTGCCAGATCTTTCGGCCACACTTCATCCTGCGCTGCGCGAACTCATGGACGGCGATATCATTATCTTTCAGGCCAGTGTGTGTGTGTTTGTGTGTCCTTGTGTCTGTCAGTGTGTGTGTGTGTGTGTGTGTGTGTGTGTGTGTGTGTTTCAGTGTGTTTGTGTGTGTGTTTGTGTGTGTGTGTTTGTGTGTGTGTGTGTTTCAGTTTGTGTGTGTGTGTGTCCGTCTCCGTGTGTCTGTCAGTCTCTGTGTGTGTGTGTGTGTGTGTGTGTATGTTTCAATATGTGTGTGTGTGTGTGTGTGTGTGTGTGTCTGTTTCAATGTGAGTGTGTGTGTGTGTGTTTCAGTGTGTGTGTGTGTGTGTGTGTCTGTTATTGTGTGTGTGTTTGTCAGTGTGTCAGTTTATGTGCGTCAGTGTGTGTGTTTGTCAGTGTGTGTCAGTTTGCTTGTGTGTGTGTGTGTGTGTGTTTGTGTGTGTATATATATATATATATATATACCTTACATATGATAATTAGCATTACTTTCACCAACATCGCTATCATTCTTTATATCGTGTTTTTATATTACACAGGTGGCTCCATCTATTGCGTCCAAAACGCAAACCAACAACAACAGCGCAAGTAACGGTCACAACATTAACAAATCAACAACAACAACAACAAATGATGATACGAAAGCTGATGTCACAGAAATTGAAGAGCGGACACATCATCATCAACAAGAAGATGAATATCTCGATCAGAATCTGATTTCAGCTTCAGATTGTCAGCATGATGAAGAAGAGTCTTTGCCTACCATTGATGCATACTTTCAGTAAGCACAACTAATTCACACTAACACACACACACACACACTGACATACACACACACACACTGACACACACACTGATACACACACTGACACACACACACACACTGATACACACACTGATACACACACACACACTGATACACACACTGATACATACACACACTGATACATAGACACACTGATACATATACACACTGATACATACACACACTGATACATACACACACTGATACATACACACACACACACACACTGACATACATACACACACTGATACATACACACACTGATACATACACACACTGACATACATACACACACTGATACATACACACACTGATACATACACACACTGATACATACTGTAACAAAACCAGAAACTCAAATATATTACAGACAGGCGTTTTAAAGAAACATAAATCAACAAAAGAACAGACAATTAAAAACCGCGAACCAAGCAAACCAGGAGCCAATAAGAAAACCTAACTCGACGACGGCCTCCACCAGATACACACACCGTGGTTGCGGCGAAGCACAACACGTCAGGCCCCAGCGTCCACCACGCTCCCGCCTCCGCCCGTGCTCTTCAGTGCTTCGCCGCAGCCTGCCGTCTTCTTTATCACCGGCTGCCGCGACAGGGCACAACACCTCGGCCCCAGCACCCACTGTGCTCCCGCCGACACCCGTGCTATTCAGCACCCCGTCGCAGACAGCCGTGACTCCGCCGCACACGCAAGCCGCACCGTCGTCGTCGTTCGTCATTTCTCCTCCGGCTTCAGCAGCTCCTTTCTCTCACATGCCCTCCAGCACCAGCAGCCTCCACCAGCGATCTTCTATCTGCCCGGCGACGAGTCTAACACCAGTGCAGGCTGGACGACGAGCAACCCTCGGCTGCAGCTCCTCCGCTGCTTCCTGCCGGCACCATGCCCTCCTGCCGTCCCCCTGCACACCAACCTGACACGCCGCCGAGCACCTCCACCACTTCCTCCAGGCCGCTGCTAATACTGGAGGGCACTATCTCTGCTGCTGAAGCCGGGTCGCAGACAAAAAACCACTTCCAAACTAAAAGGCCGAAATAGCTTGTAACAAACGAAAAATCTAAATTATATTACAGACAGGCGCGCGTGGGCATCACCGCCCCACGCGCGCCTACAAGACGTCACACCACAATCGCACCACGAACAAGACTCCAAGCTCACACCGTGACACACGGGAGCATACACCCCCACACACACACACACACACACACACGCACAGTCCTCACCCGCCGCAACAACCAATCAGCGGCGAGCCGGTCAATCGCTCGCCGCCGCGGGACATGCATACTCGACAAACGCATACACACACACACCGAAACAACTGCACACACTCACCGACACAGCTATACACACTCGCTCACACACTCTCGCACGCAATATACAATTCAACCATACACGATCACATATAGACACACTGACACGTTCACGCACACACACACTCTCTCTCACTGCACACGATCACACCACACATACATACACTGATACACACACTAACACTGATACACATACACACTAATACACTTACACACACACACACACTGATACACACACACACACACACACACTGATACATACACATACACACACCCACACTGATACATATACACAATGACACACACACTAACATACAAATTGGTTAATGGGTGTGTATTTGGTAAAAAAATGGTGTATTTTTGTTAGCAGGTATAATTTTATGTTTCTTTATCGCAGTCCACTAAGTTGACTCTTCAGTACAATTTCGACTTCAATTGGACGTATGTGTGTGTGTGTGTGTTATAAATATCTTAACGTATTGTAATATGCTATATGTTATTTGAAGCGCTTGCTATGTGCATGTATGTGTGTGTATGTATGTGTGTGTGTGCTCATTCGATTTGGTCCTATAGACCAATGGTTCCCAACCTTTTTCAGCTTGTTACCCAATTTAGCATCCCATATTAAGCATATTACCCCTTTGTTACTGTACATGTTACTGTAAGCATTCACACACACACGCACGCACGCGTGCACACACAACTATATATAACACGCCATATGAGCAATACAATATCCACACAATGCAAACAATAAACATAATATGCCAAGTTAACATTAATCCCAATACAAGGTACCGCAATGTTTTCTTGAATTTCAGAATTCTTAACATTTTCCTGTCACCCCTACATTACCCCCGAACAATTGCTAAATTACCACCAGGGGGTAATTTACCCCCCAGATTGTGAACCACTGCTGTAGACAAATCTGTCTATAGAAGAAGAGAATATTGCTATAGAAGAAGAGATTTTAATCTCCAAGTATTCTATCTCTCTATCTACAAAATTATGTCCGACTTTGGCTTTACGTATGTATATTATTATTATTTGATTATTATTAATTACAGGGTAAATACAGTAGCATGGGGGAAGAGTGCAAGTGCACTATTACCACCCTGTGTGTGTGCGGTGACCTCATGTGTACCCTGGAAGCTAACCGAAAATGATTCAGAAAGAACGATAGTTTGAAAAAAGTAAACAATTCTAGAGAGAAGAAAGTTCGAAAACGGAATAATATATAAGCAAATATATACTTATATATGTATATGTATATGTGTGTGTGTATTTATTTGTGTGTGTGTGTGTGTGTATTTGTGTGTGTTAGCGATTTATGTCAGCGTGTAGAGTTGATATTGTGTGTGTGTGTGTGTGTGTGTATTTATTTATGTGCGTGTATTTGTATGTGTGTATGTATATATATATATGTGCGTGTGTGTGTGTGTGTTAGTGATTTATGTCAGCGTGTAGAGTTGATATTTTGTGACAAAAGTGTGCCATCTGATGCCGGCTTCACACTATGTCTTTCTCAACACATCAAACTCGACCAACTCACCAGGTATGTAGCTGTCTTTCTGTATGTGTGTGTGTGTGTCTATCTGTCTTTCTTTCTGTATGTGTGTGTCTATCTGTCTGTATATCTATATGTGTGTGTCTGTCTATCTGTCTTTCTTTCTGTCTGTATGTGTGTGTCTTTCTGTCTATCTATATGTGTGTGTGTCTCTGTCTTTCTGTCTTTCTTTCTGTCTGTCTGTCTTTCTTTATGTGTGTGTGTGTCTGTCTTTCTGTATGTGTGTGTGTGTCTGTCTTTCTGTATGTGTATGTGTGTCTATCTGTCTTTTTGTATGTGTATGTGTGTGTGTGTCTTTCTGTCTGTATGTGTGTGTGTGTCTTTCTGTATGTGTGTCTATCTGTCTGTCTGTATGTGTTTCTGTCTGTCTGTCTTTCTTTCTGTATGTATATGTTTTTCTGTCTGTCTGTCTTTATGTATGTGTGTGTGTCTTTCCGTCTGTCTGTCTTTCTGTATGTGTGTGTGTGTGTCTATCTGTATGTATTTCTGTATGTATGTGTGTCTGTCTGTCTTTCTGTGTGTGTGTCTATCTTTCTGTATGTGTGTGTGTGTGTGTCTGTCTGTCTTTCTGTGTGTGTGTATGTCTGTCTGT
>OU696595.1:4003294-4020794 GCA_916048095.2 Sacculina carcini
GTGTCATTGTGTCAGTATGTCTGTGTCAGTGTGTTTGTGTGTGTATGTCTGTGTATGTATGTGCTTTGTGTGTATGTGCGTGTGTTTTATGATTTGTATGTGTGTGTTTTATGATTTGTATGTGTGTGTATTATAATGTGTGTGTGTGTGTGTTTGCAGACGTTTCGTATTGAGGAGATTGGCGTTGATGAGATGAATCTGGCGGATAATCAGATGTTGGTTGCGTGCGCTCATTTTCAGAAAGATTGTCTCTCAACATTCGGCACTCCGTTTCTGCTGAAAATCACCGCTGTAAGATTACTGACTAATTTACTAAATTACTGACTCACTCACTAACTATATTACTGACTAATTTACTAAATTACTGACTCACTGACTAACTATATTACTGACTAATTCAATAAATTACTGGCTAACTAACTAACTATATTGCTGACTTATCACTGACTAATTCACTAAATTACTGACTAACTAACTATATTACTTACTAATTTACTAAATTAATGACTCACTGACAAACTATATTACTGACTAATTCACTAAATTAATGACTCAGTAACTAACTATATTACTGACTAATTCACTAAATTAATGGCTCACTGACTAACTATATTACTGACTAATTCACTAAATTACTGACTCACTGACTAATTATATTGCTGACTAATTCACTAAATTACTGACTCACTGACTAACTATATTACTGACTAATTCAATAAATTACTGGCTAACTAACTAACTATATTACTGGCTAATTTACTGGGTAAAATATTGACTCACTGACTAAATTACTGACTCATTCACTGACTCACTACTTTACCAATTGACTGACATAACTGAAATATACTGACTTGTACTGATTTATACTGACTAACTAATATATATATATATATATATATATATATATATATATATATATATACATCCACACACAAATATACACATACACATGTTTAGTGTGTGTGGATGTATTTCTGTGTATAAACTCATACTCCTGTGTAAACGTGTATGTATAAACTTATACTTGTGTGCAAACACGTGTATGTATGTGTGTGTGAGTATGTATATGTATGAGAGTGTATGTGTGTGTTTGTGTATGTATGACAGGGAGAAAGTATTGGCAGTATTCGCGAGCGAGTTCGTGGTCGTCTAGATTTGTGCGACAAGGAGATGGACAAAATTCGGCTGGCCATTGTCTCACACGGCACCGCTCGCTATCTCGCAGACTCACAGACGACTGTTGCAGAAGCCAACGGAACGGCTGCCAGTGCGATTGCAACTGCAACATCAGCTGATTGGCCCATCAATATTCACGACTTTGCCGCTCATAAAGTAGCTTCCGCTGGTACGTTATTATATGTGTCAGTTTGTATGTATGTGTGTGTTTGTGTGTGTGTCTCAGTTTGTGTGTGTATGTGACAGTTTGTGTGTGTGTGTGTGTGTATGTGTGTCCATAATGTAATGTAATGTAATGTCAGTTTGTGTGTGTGTGTATCAGTGTGTGTGTGTGTGTCAGTGTGTGTGTGTTAGTATGTTTGTGTGTGTGTGTCAGTTTGTGTGTGTGTGTGTGTGTGTGTGTGTGTGTGTGTGTGTCAGTTTGTGTTTATGTGTGTGTGTGTGTGTCTCAGTTGGTGTATCAGTGTGTTAGTATGTTTGTGTGTGTGTGTGTGTCAGTGTGTGTGTGTTTATGTGTCTCAGTTTGTGTATGTTTGTGTGTGTGTGTTAGTATGTTTGTGTGTGTGTGTGTGTGTGTCAGTTTGTGTGTGTTTGTGTCAGTTTGTGACCAGTGTATGTGTGTCTATTCATGTCTGTGTTTATGTATATTTGTGTGTGTATGTAATTGTATATCTGTCTGTTTATGTCTGTATGTTTATCTGTTATATATCTGTCTGTATCTGTCTGTATGTGTGTATGTATGTGTGTGTGTGTGGCAGGAACAATGTCTGTTGCTTGGTTGGGTTTGGATCACGTGAATAAGGCGACCAAACGAGCTCGCTACAACTATCTGGAGAAGGCCATCAAAATCTACAACTAACAGTGTGTTTGTGTGTCCGTGTGTGTGTCTGTCTGTATGTATGTGTGTCAAGTTTACATATTCGACGCGTTTCATAAACACACACACACAAAAAGCACACTGACAAACATCTTTTGTTGAAACAGTTGTTAATTGTCATGTTTTGTGTGTGCGTGTTTTTGTTTGTATTGTGTTGAATACATGTGAAATAAGTTACATGTAAGAGCTGCCAAAGTTTTGGGCTCGGTGGTGTTGTGGTAGAATAGCTTCGTTCGGTACGGGAGTCCCGAGTTCAATTCCGGAACATGCAAAAGATTTTCTATTTCTAGATTTTCTTGTTGGTTTTTTGGTGTTTTGCTTTACGCTACTACGTAAAATGAACGTACAAAGAATTAACAATATACACAATAAATTATGTTGAATTCATTTTCATTTCAACTTTTTCATCTCGTTCTTGTGTATATATTTTCATTCGTTGCATTTTGCAAACACACAATAAGCTAAAAAGCGATAGCTATATATAAAAGTAAGCAAACAGCAAAAAAACAAACCGACACTCAAAAAAGCAGTTTTGTTTTCGGAATTCGACAAGCGTTGATAAATACACAGAATAACAGCTTAAAAATCGGTTTTACAAACAAGCAGCATATTAGCATATATATTAGCATATCAGTGAATTACAATAAGTGTGTTTGTGTGTGTGTGTGTGTGCTTGGAGAACTTGCACACGTGACACATCAATCAATGCACCTTCAAATTGGACATTGCAGAATTGAGCGACTGAAAAAAACAACCAAAAAAAGTCACATTTCAATACCAAGATTATTTAAACGGCAAAAAAAATAGTTGATCCATTAGGAATAAATTGTTACGCACCATTGGTCTAAATATATCACACGAAAAAAAATCCAATAATGAACACAAATTAATATGCACAAACATTTCTAATAGAAACACATGTTTATAGCTAGAAAACACCAACAGAAACACAAACCTGAGTGTCCCAAATAACCAACTGTCCATCGAGACCGATGGTGGAAACACGCGTGACAATGGCGCCATCTATATTATCAGCAGATGCGCCGCCAACTGTTAGTACCGGCCTCGCTCCACAGATGGCGTTCTGATGCACTGAATCCAACACAATGTCCTCGGCAGACGAGCGAGATTGTTTGTCGAGCGATTGAAACTTGCGCATAGCACTGACACACCGACATACAAACCAACCCATCAATACAGCCACACACACACACACAGACATACAAACCAACCCATCAATACACACACACACAGACACATTTGTTGACAATTTTTTATCGTATTCAAGATAAAGCACAGAGAGAATATATGACATTGAAAACATAATATAAGAAAAAGTATAAAAACAAAAGCACCAGATTGTGAAGCACAAAAAGACAGAGTTTGTGTGGAAGATAGAGAAAAAACGGGTTGAGAGACACGAATATAGAGAGACAGAAACACACAAAAAGAGATATAAAAAAGGCAGAGTTTGAGAGCGACCCCTCTGAATCTCTCGCTCTCTCATTCATCCACTCACTCACTCACTCTCTCACACACTAATTATCTCATTCACTCACTCACTCATTCATTCATTCACTCACTCATTCACTCTCTCACACTCTAATTATTTCATTCATTCACTCACTCATTTATTCATTCACTCACTCACACTCTAATTCTATCATTCATTCACTCACTCATTTATTCATTCACTCTCTCACACTCTAATTCTCTCATTCACTCATTCACTCACTCTCTCACACACTAATTATCTCATTCACTCACTCATTCATTCATTCACTCTCTCATTCACTCACTCACTCACACTCTAATTCTCTCATTCATTCACTCACTCACTCACTCACTCACTCACTCACACTCTAATTCTCTCATTCATTCACTCACTCATTTATTCATTCACTCTCTCACACTCTAATTCTCTCATTCATTCATTCACACTCAAATTCTCTCATTCACTCACTTTCTCACTCTCTCATTCATTCTCTCACTGGCTTTCTCATTCATTCATTCACTCACTCATTCATTCACTCATTCATTCATTCACTCACTCACTCATTCATTCACTAACTCTCTCACACTCTAATTATCTCATTCACTCATTCATTCATTCACTCACTTTCTCATTCATTCATTCTCTCACTCGCTTTCTCACTCTCTCATTCACTCACTTTCTCACTCTCTCATTCATTCACTCACTCTCTAATTATCTCACTCACTCTCTCACTCATTCATTCATTCACTCTCACTAACTCACCTCACTCCGGCGTTGCCTTTTTTCTGTTGTGTATCGAGCGAGCCGAGCAGGAATAATTGCTCATTCTGTTCGCTGCTGCTGTTCTTGTTGTTTTGTGTTGAGTCGCCGCCGCGGTAGCAGTAGATCAACGGTCGACAATTATGACCGCCCACCAATAACTGACTACTAGATAGCCAGCAAATACTGTTGTACGGCAACTGGTCGGTGTATACGGTCGCAATACTACACACACACACACACACACACATAAACACACACACACACACACACACAAACATAAACACACACAGAGACACAAGCATACATCACTAATCTTCAAAAATCACCTAGAACAGTTATAAATGTTCAATGGAATTGGCTACGAATGTTCAACAATAACAACCACCAATCTTCAATAATCCAATCACCAATCTTCAATAATCCAATCACCAATCTTCAATAATCCAATCACCAATCTTCAATAATCCAACCACCAATCTTCAATAATCCAATCACCAATCTTCAATAATCCAACCACCAATCTTCAATTATATCCACCAATCTTCAATAATCCAGCCACCAATCTTCTAAAATCACCTAAACAGAGTCATAAACACCCAACAAAATCGCCATCAATCACAAACCACAAATCTGAAAAAATCTGAAAGCACAGCCAAAAATGTCACCAACACAATCCTCAACAATCTTCTCCACGCCAATCATCTGAACTGAATCAATGAAATCACCACCAATCCCAATCTTCCCCAATCTTTAATCACCACACTGATCACATGAAATGAGAGTCAATGAAATCACAACCAATCTTCTCCAATCCCTAAACCTTCCCCATCCAATCCAGACACATATATTATCTAATCCCACATAGATAATATATCACCCGATCCCCACACATAGATCATAGATCATCCAATCCCCACACACATAGATCATAGATCACCCAATGCCCACACACATAGATCATAGATAATCCAATCACCACATAGATAATCCAATACCCACATATATCTTAGATAATCCAATGCCCACATATATCTTAGATAATCCAATGCCCACACATAGATCATAGATCACCCAATCCCCACACACATAGATCATAGATCACCCAATGTTGTCTCATAGATCATAGATCACCCATTGTCGTCACATAGATCATAGATCACCCAATGTTGTCACATAGATCATAGATCACCCAATGTTGTCACATAGATCATAGATCACCCAATGTTATCACATAGATCATAGATCACCCAATCCCCACACACATATATCATAGCTCATCCAATACCCCCACACATAGATCATAGATCACCCAATACCCCCACACACATAGATCATAGATCACCCAATGTTGTCACATAGCTCAGTGAATCACAGTGACCTGAAGTGAGTGGATGCGTCTAGTACAGTGACCGTACTGCCGTGACAAACCCAGGCCAGACGACGACCGCACGCCGAGAACTGCACATCATGAACCCATCCTCCGCTAGATGGCGCCTCGTGCATCAGCTGCGCCAGCGGCATTTTGGCGCCCCAGCAAGTCGGCGACGGCTTCGGCTCCACGTCCTTGATGTAGGCCGAGAAGACGCGCACCTGCACCGTTCACGCAGAACCAACCAACGATGAAGGAAAAAACCAACAACGATAGAGGATAAGTGAAGAACGATGAAGGAGAAGTGAAGAACGGCGAAGGAAAAGTGAAGACCGATGAAGGATAAGTGAAGACCGATGAAGGAAAAGTGAAGCAGCGTGAAGGAAAAGTGAAGCAGCGTGAAGGAAAAATGAAGCAGCGTGAAGGAAAAATGAAGATAATGTGAAGGAAAGGTGAAGAGCGGTGAAGGAAAGATGAAGAAGAGTGAAGGAAAAATGAAGGTAATGTGAAGGAAAGGTGAAGAGCGGTGAAGGAAAGATGAAGCAGAGTGAAGGAAAAGTGAAGCAGAGTGAAGGAAAGGTGAAACAGAGTGAAGGAAAAGTGAAGACCGATGAAGGAAAATAAAATGAAATACAGTCCAAGAAATGGCCACAAAAATAAACATATTTCACATGAAAATCGCTAAATTTCCCCCTTTCGGATTAATTATCACAAAAATGCATATGAAAATCACTAAATTTCATATGAAAATCACTAAATTACATATGAAAATCATTAAATTACATATGAAAATCACTAAATTTCATATGAAAATCACAAAACATCATACAAAAATCACTAAATTTCATATGAAAATCACTGAATTACATATGAAAATCACCAAATTTCATATGAAAATCACTCAATTCTCACTTCAGCATTGAAAATCGCCAAATTTCACCTTGAAGTCAGTGCTGCCAGCTGCCAGCAGTACGTTGTTGTGATGCCAGTGTAGTGCGGTGACCGTCGAGCGAATTGGCTTCTTTATGTGCTTGCTAACCCACCAGTCATTCTCTTGCTCAAAATAGCACACAGAAATCAACCGCGCACCGCAGCCCACGGCAAACTTATTCTCTAACACACACACACACACACACACACACACACACACACACACACACACACACACACACACACACACACACATAAGTTGTGTGTTATATAAATAAGTTGTATTATCTTATGTAGCCGTATAGTCGTTGTTATAATCATTGACTGATTTTACTATATTCTAAATTAATCATGTCTGTCTATGAGCTTGCTCGATGATGCACATTTATGTCATTTTATACCTTGTATATTCGTATGAAATGATTGTTGTGATAAATGTGGCAATAAACTGCTAAAACAAACAAACAAACAAATAAAACAAGCAAAGTAAACAAACAAACAAAACAAACAAAACAAACACACAAACAAAACAAATAAACAAATCAAACAAAACAAATAAACAAACACAAACAAAATAAAACAAACACATACATATACACACACACACAGACACACAAACACACACAAACACACGTACACACAGATACACATTCCGTATGCAGTAATAGACAAATATACTTGTATATAGAAAACAAGTGTGAAGTTAGAAGCGCAGTAGTATATTTGGTTTGTATATTTCGAGCATGTTGAAATGTCACATTGAAACTGCTGCTTGAAAATAATTGATTGTGTGAATTATGTTAGACACACACACACACATACACACACACACACACACACACACACACACACACACCAGCACATACACCTGGTAGCACATACACATACACCATTTTTTCAAGGCCTCAAATACTATAGGTTTTCTAGTAGTACACTCCAATAAGCCCAGCTAAAATTTCAACTTATCTCCGAATAGTATTTTTTTAACAAATGTTGTGTTTGTTATATATATATATATATATATATATATATATATATATATATACATATATAATATGTTGAGAAATAAAATCCCTCCTTTCCTATCATTTACGTGTTAATTTACGTTTTTCATAAGAACTATTGCACATATTTCTACTTTATCAACATTGATATAATTCATACTATAATTAAGCTTGTTCTTTTTGGATAAATATATCTTTGGCAGACTTAATTTTTCTACCATGTGAAATAGCTGTATGGCTATTAAATATGCCCTGTCATGGAAAATATCCAGTAGAATTTTGAATTATAATATGTGTTTAATATGACCGGGGTAAATACACACATATATACATATATATATGGTTATTAAATAATAAATAAAAGGTGCACTAACCTTCCGGGGACCATTTGACACAAGATGCGGCGCGATTAATACGCAATAACACCAATGTGGGCTTCCAAACACCTGCCGCCTTATCTTCCGTCCAAACATACGCATTTCTGATATAAAAAATAACAAAAACCACAAACACACACACACACACACACATATATACTCACACACAAACACACATACACACACAAATATGCATACACACACACACATACATGCATACAGACATAGAAAGAGAAATGTAAAGAAAATACAATAATTTCAAAAGGAGAATGCACATAGAAGAGAATGAAAAAAACAAACAGACACGCAATACACACAAACATACACATACACGTATACACATGCACACAAATACAAACATAAACATATAAACAGAAAACACACATACACACACACACACACACAAAATACACACACCCTAGCACACATACATTCGGAAGAAAACACACACACACACACACAATCATACAAAATATACACACAGACAGACATACACACACATAAACATTTATACAGACAGACATACACACACACAAATCATACAAAACATACACACAGACACACGCACACACATACATACAGACATACACACATACGGACAGACAGACATACACACATACAGACAGACATACACGCACACACACAGACAGACAGACAGACAAACACAGAGATAAATAGACAGAGCAAATTGCACTTGTTGGTAGCACAGATGACCATGAGGTTGGTTTTGGACGCCCAATCAAAAACATACACACAGATAAAAAATAGACAGCCAAAGAGACATAGAGAAAGAGAGAGAGAAGAGAGAAAAAAGAGAGAGAGAAACAGAGAGAAAAAAACAAATAGATAACAGAGATAGAAAACAAAAACAGAGACAAAGAGAGAGAGAGAGAGAGAGAGAGAGAGAGAGAGAGAGAGAGAGAGAGAGAGAGAGAGAGAGAGAGAGAGAGAAAAAAACAGAGAGAGAGAGAAACACAGAGAAACAGAGAGAGAGAGAAACACACAGAGAGAGAGAGAGAGAGGGATAGAGAAACAGAGAAAGAGAGAGGGATAGAGATAGAGAAACAGAGAGAAAGAGAGAAACACACACAGAGAGAGAGAGGGATAGAGATAGAGAAACAGAGAGAAAGAGAGAGAAACACACAGAGAGAGAGAGGGATAGAGATAGAGAAACAGAGAGAAAGAGAGAGAAACAGAGAGAGAGAGAGAAACACAGAGAAACAGAGAGAGATATATAGAGAAACAGAGAGAGAGAGAGAGAAACAGAGAGAGAGAGAGAAACACACACAGAGAGAGAGAGGGATAGAGATAGAGAAACAGAGAGAAAGAAAGAGGGATAGAGATAGAGAAACACAGAGAGATAAAGAGGGATAGAAATAGAGAAACAGAGAGAGATAGAGAAACAGAGAGAGATAGAGAGATAGAGAGAGAAACAGAGACAGAGAGAGAAGAGAAAGATACACCGAGAGAGAGAGGGAGAGAGAGAGAGAGAGAGAGAGAAAGATAGATAGATAGACAGATAGAGAGAGCAAATGGTACCTGTCGGCGGCACAGGTTACAATGCGGTTGGACCTGGGAGCCCAATCAATACCAGTCACCAGAAGATCATGTTGATCTAGCGTGTGCTCCAAACGCCAGCCCTCCGGCGTCACCACAGGACTCGACGTCAAAGAAGCAGAACAAGAAGATGACGAAGATGAAGAGCCAACATCACAAGATGTCGAAGACTTGGAGCGGCAGAAAACACGCACATCTTTACTGTTGAGACATACAGCCAAACCTGCGGATGTGTATTGAAATATGTCAAAATGAATCCAAATCGATTTGTCAAAATGGATGCGAATCAAAATTGAAAATGAAAATGAAAACGAATGGAATTGAAAATGAATCAAAATTTGTCAAAAATGGATGTGTATTAAAATATGTTGATATGCGTTGTTATTTGAGTGTGTCAGTGTTGTTATTTGAGTGTGTCAGTGTTATTATTTGAGTGTGTCAGTGTTGTTATTTGAGTGTGTCAGTGTTGTTATTTGAGTGTGTCAGTGTTGTTATTTGAGTGTGTCAGTGTGTCAGTGTTGTTATTTGAGTGTGTCAGTGTTGTTATTTGAGTGTGTCAGTGTGTCAGTGTGTCAGTGTTGTTATTTGAGTGTGTCAGTGTGTCAGTGTTGTTATTTGAGTGTGTCAGTGTGTCAGTGTTGTTATTTGAGTGTGTCAGTGTGTCAGTGTTGATATTTGAGTGTGTCAGTGTTGTTATTTGAGTGTGTCAGTGTTGATATTTGAGTGTGTCAGTGTGTCAGTGTGGTTATTTGAGTGTGTCAGTGTGTCAGTGTTGTTATTTGAGTGTGTCAGTGTTGTTATTTGAGTGTGTCAGTGTTGTTATTTGAGTGTGTCAGTGTTGATATTTGAGTGTGTCAGTGTTGTTATTTGAGTGTGTCAGTGTGGTTATTTGAGTGTGTCAGTGTTGTTATTTGAGTGTGTCAGTGTGGTTATTTGAGTGTGTCAGTGTGTCAGTGTTGATATTTGAGTGTGTCAGTGTTGTTATTTGAGTGTGTCAGTGTGTCAGTGTGTCAGTGTGTCAGTGTTGTTATTTGAGTGTATCAGTGTGTCAGTGTTGTTATTTGAGTGTGTCAGTGTGTCAGTGTTGATATTTGAGTGTGTCAGTGTTGTTATTTAAGTGTGTCAGTGTGTCAGTGTGGTTATTTGAGTGTGTCAGTGTGTCAGTGTTGTTATTTAAGTGTGTCAGTGTGTCAGTGTTGTTATTTGAGTGTGTCAGTGTTGTTATTTGAGTGTGTCAGTGTGTCAGTGTGGTTATCTGTTCAGTGTGGGCTTGGCTATTTGATTAAATGAAGAACAAACAAATATATAAACAATAAAGTGGCATAAAAACAATTGAGCAGAAATAAAACCTAATACAACAGCAGGAAACAAGAGCAATAGAAAAATATTAAAATCAAATCCAAAAACTAGCAAAATGTATATAAAAAACAAATTCTGAATTCTAAAAGCTAGCAAATTTTGAAATCTAAGCCTTTTAGATTTTAATTAATTAAATTGAACTCCAAAATTTTACTCAAACACCGGGCGAATAAAATTAAATAATTGTTCCATATTTCTCAACAACTAATTATCACACATCTAAATAAATTATACCATCATGCTGGAAATTTTGTTGTCTACAATACGGTATAATTTTTACTTTTCCAATTTACAATGTGAAAAAGTTACGGCGGTGTGAAGTGAAAATGACAAAGTCAAGAAAAAAGACGCCCTGAAAATGCCAAAATATAGCATCTAAGGAGTAAGTATTAAGTAGTAAGTAGTAAGTATTAAGTAGTAAGTAGTAAGGAGTAAGTAGTAAGGAGTAAGTAGTAAATAGTAAGGAGTAAGTAGTAATGAGTAAGTAGTAAGTAGTAAGGAGTAAGTAGTGAGTAGTAAGGAGTAAGTAGTAAGTAGTAAGGAGCAAGTAGTAAGTAGTAATGAGCAAGTAGTAAGGAGCAAGTAGTAAGGAGCAAGTAGTAAGTAGTAATGAGTAAGTAGTAAGGAGTAAGTAGTAAGGAGTAAGTAGTAAGCATCTAAGGAGTAAGTAGTAAGTAGTAAGGAGTGAGTAGTAAGTAGTAAGCATCTAAGGAATAAGGAGTAAGGAGTAAGGAGTAAGGAGTAAGGAGTAAGGAGTGAGTAGTAAGTAGTAAGCATCTAAGGAAAGAGTAGTAAGGAGTAAGGAGTAAGTAGTAATGAGTAAGTAGTAAGTAGTGAGGAATAAGTAGTAATGAGTAAGTAGTAAGTAGTAAGGAGTAAGGAGTAAGTAGTAAGGAGTAAGTAGTAAGGAGTAAGTAGTAAGGAGTAAGGAGTAAGGAGTAAGTAGTAAGGAGTAAGTAGTAAGGAGTAAGTAGTAAGTAGTAAGGAGTAAGTAGTAAGGAGTAAGTAGTAAGGAGTAAGTAGTAAGGAGTAAGGAGTAAGGAGTAATGAGTAAGTAGTAATGAGTAAGTAGTAAGGAGTAAGTAGTAAGGAGTAAGTAGTAAGGAGTAAGTAGTAAGGAGTAAGGAGTAATGAGTAAGTAGTAAGGAGTAAGGAGTAAGTAGTAAGTAGAAAGTAGTAAGGAGTAAATAGTAAGGAGTAAGTAGTAAGTAGTAAGGAGTAAGTAGTAAGGAGTAAGTAGTAAGGAGTAAGTAGTAAGTTGTATGGAGTAAGTAGTGAGGAGTAAGTTGTAAGTAGTAAGTAGTAAGGAGTAAGTAGTAAGTAGTAAGTAGTAATGAGTAAGTAGTAAGTAGTAAGGAGTAATGAGTAATGAGTAAGTAGTAAGTAGTAATGAGTAAGTAGTAAGGAGTAAGTAGTAAGTAGTAAGTAGTAATGAGTAAGTAGTAAGTAGTAACTAGTAAGTAGTAAGTAGTAATGAGTAAGTAGTAATGTTTGTAGTAACATACGTTGACGATCGGCGTTCCAGGCGTGGGTTGTAATTGGCTCGACGCCAAAATTATGCCGCTCCAAAACCGTCATTTCTATATATTATAAACACAAACACACAAACACACACACAAGCAAACACGTAACTTTGTTAGTTTCAGGTATGAAAAATACAACATTGCCATGTAAATTGAGTTGGTGTCGAAATTAAAATAGTACCACGAGCAAAATGAATTTAAAATGAATCGAATGAACGTTACGATTACAAACTTATTAGATACTAAAAGTATAAGAACGAATATCCAATATAAAACCTAGTCCAAAATCAAACCTAGCATCCAGAAAGCTATTGCTAAAAGGTAGAAAAAATATCATTGAATATATAATATCAAGTTATGTCTATCTGATCTAATATATTATATAGAAATAATCTAGGTTCAAACCAATATTTAAGGTCTAGTGTAAAATCTAGTCAAATCCAGAATCTGAATCAGTGGTTCCTAGCCCCTAGAGCGGAACCATAAATTTGGTCGCCGATATATTTCATTGAATCGCCAAGGAATCGTGGATAATTTTATTTTCTCATGAACGCATAACTCATGCTAAACACACGCAAAATAACGCAAGTGACCGCTAAAAAGCAATACAATACAATGAAAAGTAATCAGCAGAAGAATTGACTTGTTTATCATCTTAAAATGACCCAGATGAAAGTTATCATCAACTAACCTAAATTATAAGGACACAAAAAACTCCCCAACTCAAAAACAACCACCAGGATCCACACCCAAACGTACCGACACAGAGCTTCCAGATTTGATTATCTGACAAATGACTCACAATTTCTTGCAAAATTGAAATCTTAGACCAACCATTTCAACTATTGAGAATTATTTTTTGGGTAGTCGATGTGGATGGACTAGATTTTTCCACACATACGTCTCGATGTGAAATTTAGAAAGTATACGCAATGTGTTCGCTTCCAAGCTTGTTGGCATCGTTGGGAAAATATATATTGATTTAAATGCGACGCATTTATCCACTGGGCGTTTATCTTTGCGGCTTGTTTGGTATGTTTCTTCTATTTCAAATAAGCTTCCTTAATTATTTTGTGTTGTTTTAGTGGCGTTTGCGATTTCGCTTGAATTTAACTTATTGAATTTAGTTTGGTGTATTTGTTACGAGGCCATTTTTCTGGAGTTGGCAGAATACAGTGCAAGCAGTAGTAATGCAAATATTGATTAACCCAGAGATAGATGCACTGTTGAATAATTGAAAACTACACTATGTATATAATACAACACAAGAGACATACACCCAGACGAGCGCACACATACATGCAATAAAATTGTGTATTTATTACGAAACACAGAAGATAATGAGCCTGGCTGACTTTTCAACTCAACATCGGCACCATCGAGGAACATATCAGTTTGGCTCACAAATGAAAGGATCAACTTGTCTTTTAGGGTGTTTTATTAGTGACATCTGGTGGTAAAAAAATGAACTACAAGCTGACAACCTTTTCCGCCTATAATTTGGCTCATTTTTGTTGTTTTACGCTCCGTTTTCTTACGTTTTCGATTGATTTTGTCGTTGATGTGTCTTTTTCCTAACCTAACCTAACGCAACTAACCAAACCTAAAAGCTAACCAACCAAATATCTCAACAACATTCCTTGACTCCTTTTGCTTCTCTCTGATATGTTTGTGGGCGCGAATGCATGTATGCTTGTGTTTACCCATGTTTTAGTCTAATTATGTTAATTATGTTTATTGTACTCTGTTATTGTGTTCATCAATAACCCTTCAATGTGTTCATCTCATTGTGTTAATGTGTTTATTGCTTTACTTAGATCGTGTAATATTTATTCATTCACATGTTCTTTTTATTGTTTCCGTAATAACTATTTTAGCTTTGTCCGCTTGTTCATACTCTATAGCTGCTGCGCGCCCGTGTATGACGGGCGCTATAACAAATACAGTGAAATGAAATGAAACAAGCGAATACGCGTTCACAGAATCGTGCAAATCATAGGCGGAAAAGGTTGTCAGCTTGTAGTTCAATTTTTTGCCAACAGATGTCGCTAATAAAACACCCTGGAAGACAAGACAACCATGAAAGATCAAACGCGAAAATATTGATGGCGGTGCAAAGTTATTGATTTACTGAAACCAACAAGTACATTTGGTTCGAATGTGTCTGCTAGCATGTTGGACTGCGTGGTGTAGTGGTAGAACGCCCGTCTCACAAGCGGGAGGTCCGTGGTTCAAATCCCGGCGGCGGAGGAGAATTTCTTAATTGGGTGAATTCTATAATCCAACAGTCCCTGTCCACCCAGCAGTAAATGATGGTACCAGATATCAGTCATGTGTTGTGTCATGCATTCTGGGGAGGTGGTCCTCTCTAATACGTCTTCCGTTCTTGTGGCGTCATAGCGTGGAGAGGGTTGGTTCTGCGGTGGCAGCGAGCTGCACGGGACACACCTGTGTGTGTTCATAAGCTTCCACTTCTTGCCGTGTAGCAGCTGTCACTTGATGCGTTTATAACCTTTAACCTAGAAGCGATATACATCGTGTAGCTAGGACCGGCTGGGTGGAGATTCAGCTGGAAGAAAACTCAGCAAAACAAAATCGCCAATTCATCTAGCCGACTTGGATAAATAAACCACGCTTTTTTGTGTTAATATTTTTTCGTAATTTAATTTTGCTGTTATGCTTTTATTTCTCTGTACACAGCCGCTAATAGACAAGAAGTAGAGAGAGCTGAAACCAGAGAGAGAGAGAGTACAGAGTTTGAGAGTTTGAGAGATGAATCGCCAAACTCTACCTAGACCCGTTTACGTGTGGTCTGTAAATGACGTACTCAAATGGATTCGTCGAAGACTTCCCGACTTTCACGCCCTCTATAGTCAATTGCTAGTCGATCATGCTATAGATGGCGCTGTGTTGATTCGCCTCAACAGCGAGCGACTGGCCGAAATGGGCGTAACCAATGCCGAGCACCGCAGCGACATCTGTCGGGAGATTGCCAAACTACGGCTGAAATCCGATTTGCTAGAAATTCGCAGCGTCTACGCGGCCGTATGTGATACAGCTATGCTTGTGTGATATATTTATTTGTGTGTGTGTCAGTGTGTGTGTGTGTGTGTGTGTGGCAGTCTATATGTGTGTGTGTGTGTGTGTGTGTGTGTGTGTGTGTGCTTGTCAGTGTATGATACAGCTATGATTGTGTGATATATTTATTTATGTGTGTGCCAGTGTATGTATGTGTGTGCCAGTGTGTGTGTGTGTCAGTGTGTGTGTATCAATGTGTGTGTATCAATGTGTGTGTATCAATGTGTGTGTATCAATGTGTGTGTTAGTGTGTTTTGTAAAAAGTTGTATAGATTGGCTTGTTATATCAATTATGTTTTCATATGATGTTCGTATGTTTGTGTGTGTGTGTGTGTGTGTTTCGTGGTTTACTTTGGGCCAAATATAATTTATCACACGTGTTTTTTCGTGTTATTTATAGATCCTATACATGTATATCTAATAGTATATCTATTAAGTGAGATTTTATATATACACTAGCGACAATACACTAGTATTTTTGTGCGTTCTTATACAGTCTAACAACATATATTTTACTTTGATTTATGCACACAGAATCACCCACAAATACATGCACACACACACACACACAAACACATACACATGGACGATCACACACACAGAATGCAAGCATCAAATATATCCGTTTCTACTCATCCCATTCTGATGTATATGTGTGTGTGTGTGTGTGTGTGTGTGTGTGTGTGTGTGTCACTCTTGCGAAATTGTCAGAAATTATGCGGTGTCATTCTCGCTGGCAAGTTTCGAGCTAACTAGCTCAACTAAATGACAATAGAGTATAGAATCAATATGAAAAACAAACACACAAACAAAACCAACGTCATTTACAAAGACAATAAATGTGTGTGTGTGCTTGTATGTGAATTTGCGTGTATGTGAGTGTGTGTATCAGTGTTTGTGTGTGTGTGTGTACATGTATGTGAATTTGCTTGTATGTGAGTGTGTGTGTGTGTGTGCATGTATGGGTGTGCATGTATGTGTGTGCATGTATGTGAGTGAGTATGTGTGTATGTATGTATGTGTGTGTATATGTGCCTTCGCTCCTCTGCTGAAAATTTTGCAAGAACAGTTCGCAGAAAAGATGAGGTAGAAAATAACAAAAGTGTATAGAATAAAGGTGAAAAACAAACACCAATATAAAAACCAATGTTAATTACAATTAGATTATTAGTAAGCTACACATACACGCTCAAAAAAGGCGTCTTGAACACGCACATACACGACGATGTACTTAATTAAACGCTCAATTTTACTACGCACTCTGCAAGCCACTGTGCATTTGCAAAAGCTCGCTGCAATATGGGTTCCTGAAATATCGACACACACACACACACCAATATCCTTTTATCCAATTTATTATATTGTATTTTGACGGCCAAAATTCGAAACGGAGTTTTTTCATATTTGCATTTGTTAAGTTGTAGTAAATTAAGCTCAAATCATCGTTTTTCTCAATTATTTCGTATTTTTTAGAGTTCTTTTTTGGTGACGTCAGCCAAGTTCTGCTTGAAAGTTGATATTTCTGCTCTGTTTCAGATTTCTGCTTCAGATTTCTCTCTCTCTCTCTCTCTGTCTCTCTTTCTCTATCTTCGGTGAGCCAATTCACAGAGAGCAATGTTGAAAATACCAAAGCCTTGTCTCTTCACTCTGCCCAATCTGCTCTCATACTCTGTAAAACATGGTGAGAAAACACACACACACACACTCTTTATTCAGCTAACACACACACACACACACACACATTCATTTGCCAAATCATTTTTAGCAACGTTTTGACATCTAAAGCTTTTATAATTATCATTATTTGTGTGGAAAAATAGCGTATATTTTATGTATAATTTCTAATTTTTATCATTCAAAGTTTTTTAAATCATTCAATTTGTGTTCTATTCAGAACTCAATCTCTATTCAATATTCAACAATAGTTCAATTTTTGATAAGTTAAACTCCAACCAGTTTATAATATTATATGTTAATTCAATTTGTAACTTTT
>OU696595.1:4028294-4030794 GCA_916048095.2 Sacculina carcini
TGATACACACTGATACACTGACACAAACACACACTGACACACTGACACAAACACACACTGATAAACACACACTGACACAAACACTGACACAAACACTGACACAAACACACACTGATACAAACACTGACACACTGACACACACACTGACACACACTGACACAAACGCACATTGACACACATACACTGACACAAACACACACTGACACACATCCACTGACACACTGAAACAAACACACACTGATACACTGACACAAACACACACTGATAAACACACACTGACACGCACACACGCACACACTGACACACACACACACTGACACAAACACTGACACACTGACACACACACACACTCACACACTAACACATTGACACACACTGACACACTGACACAAACACACACACTGACACAAACACACACTGACACATACACACTGACACAAACACACACACGCACACACACTGATACACTGACACAAACACACACTGACACATACACTGACACACTGATACACTGACACAAACACTGACACACAAACACACTGACACAAACACTGATACACTGACACACACACTGACACATACAGGTGGGTGAATATCTTGTCGATCAGCTTGGTTCACTTTGTGACCGCAAGGGGGCGCTGGTGTCGCGAGTTCGAGGCCTCGGCACTTTTATAGCGTTCGACCTGCCCTCTAGTCGGCAGCGTGACAAACTACTGGTGGATATGCGCAATGCAGGTGTGCCACGTGGCTAAATGAAATTAATTGAGTGAATGCGCTGAATCGGCTATGTAGACTTGTAATTAATATTGTAAATTGGCAGTTAATTGTGTAAATTGACAGGTAATATTGTAAATTCAGGCCTAATATTGTAAATTTACGATTACTATCGTAAATTGTCTATTAATATAGTAAATTGATCATTAATATTGTAAATTGATGATTAATATTGTAAGTATATTAACTGATTAAATTTGGTTATTGTAAGATATACTTAGCTGATTACGAAATTAATTTAATTATATCAAATATATTTTTCGTTTTCCGTTTTTGTTTTTTTGTACATTTCAATTTTCTAATTTCAATCTGAGCGAATTCTATAATCCAACAGTCCATGCATTCTGGGGAGGTGGTCCTCTCTAATACGTCTTCCGTTCTTGTGGCGTCATAGCGTGGATAGGGTTTGTTCTGCGGTGACAGCGAGCTGCACGGGACACACCTGTGTGTGTTCATAAGCTTCGACTTCTTGCCGTGTAGCAGCTGTCACTTAGGCATTTAACGTTTAACACAGTTTCTACCTTACATCCTAGTAAAAAGAGCGTTAGTCTGTGTGTGTGTGTGTGCGTGTGTGTGTCAGTTAGTGTGTGTATGTGTGTATGTGTCTATACGTGTACGTATTTGTATGTATCTTTGCGTTTGTGTCTATGTTGGCGTATGTATTTGTTCATGTGTATGTCCGTGTATGTCCGTGTGTGTGTGTGTGTGTGTGTGTGTGTGTGTGTGTGTCCGTGTATGTGTGTGTGTGTGTGTGTGTGTGTGTGTGTGTTATCAGGCGTGAATTGTGGAGGTTGTGGGGAGACTTCAGTAAGACTTCGTCCTTCACTAATCTTTCAACAAACTCATGCCGATATCTTCCTCGATGTTCTCGAATCCTGCCTAGCAAACATGATGTCCTCTCGCTAATATCTCTCTGTGTGTGTGTGTGTATGTGTGTGTGTGTGTGTGTGTGTCTTACATAGTTTATGCATTCCATATTCCCTAGTCTATAGATTGATGTTTTTTCGACAGGGAGTTACGGCTTAAAAAGCGCTCGGAGTTTGGCTTCCTGATGGAGAGAAATGTCTTCCATTTTTACTCTGAATGTATGCATGTATAATGTATAAATGTATTATAAATGGATTTCCTAGAGTAGATGTCTAGATGCACAAAGTGCAAATCCCTTAGTGTTTAGTTAGCTATAGATTCGACAAAATGTGTCTGTGTGTGTGTGTGTGTTTACTGTGGAAGGGAGAATCTTGAAAGCGCTTGTTAGGAAACAGAAAACAAATTTATTCACATTTCATTTTATTGCGACAAATACGATTTATTTGTTTGTTTATATTTTTGAATTGATCAAAAACTGAATTATGTGCAATTTTTCCCAAAGTGTGTACCTATGATGTTTTCTTTAGAAAATACGTTTTTCTGTTTTTTCATGCTCAATTTCGACGCATGTTATCGAAAGTGTATGTATTCGCACACAAACACACAAACGAATACATTATATACACACATTTGGTGTTCAGCATTGTGTATTTACTATTTGTCAAGAATTATTATTAATTACTGCAATATTATGACTAGAAAATAGACTAGACACACTAAACAGTGCATATACGCGCGTGTGTGTGTGTGTGTGTGTTTTGTGAGATGTTAAATAGCTTAATAAATACAAAAATCCACAAGAACGACGGCAAAAAATTATAAAATAAAAATGATAATAATAATAATAGTAATTCTTTAT
>OU696595.1:4035794-4140794 GCA_916048095.2 Sacculina carcini
TGACACACACACATACTGACACATTGACACACAGACATACTGACACACTGACACACACACACTTACTGACATACTGACACACACTCACACATACTGACACAAACACACTGACACACTCACACAAACACTGACACATACTCACACATACTAACACACACTGACGCACTGACACACACACACACACACACACACACACACACACACACACTGACACACACTCACACATACTGACACAAACGCTGACACACACACAAACGTACCTATAGAGTCGGGAGCCGTTGAAATCGCGATGTGCGGCATTGATGGCGCAGTAGAGCGAACGCGACGCACTTTGCCAGTTTTGTTGTTGTTTTTGTTGTTGTTGTTTTTGTTGTTGTTGTGGAGATAGCCAATTTGTAAAGATGAATTCAAACTGAGTTGTGTGCGGTTGTTTGGTGAGAACAAACACGGTTTCACAATTGCCTCGAACACGAGATTTCACCTGTTTGCGTGTGTGTGTGTGTGTGTGTGTGTGTGTGTGTGTGTGTGTGTGTGTGTGTGTGTGTATGTGTGTGTGTGTGTGTGTGTGTGTGTGTTTGAGAATATACCGTAGAATATTCATATTTTCAGCGGCGCCCCTAAACGTAATTTAACGTTTTATTTACGATTAATTATCCTGATTTTTTGGCAATAGCTATGACTGAGTGATTTTTATTAGTTAATTTATAATTACCTACCCAGTAATCATCCTGTATTTGTGATTTTTGTTAAATAAATATGCATTACGTTGGTTGGTTGGTTCTTTTTTCATTCATAAAATTCACCGTATTTTCTCTTAAAATCCTGACCAGCTAGTGGAAAAATAGAGCAGCATTCTCTAATTGAACCACACTACGGGGAAATCGTTGAAATATAGAACAACATGCCCCTCAAACACACAACTAAGTTGACAGCTGATACACGGGAAGAAGTGGAAGCTTATGAACACACACAGGTGTGTCCCGTGCAGCTCGCTGTCACCGCAGAACCAACCCTCTCCACGCTATGACTCCACAAGAACGGAAGACGTATTAGAGAGGACCATCTCCCCAGAATGCATGACACAACACATGACTGATATCTGGTACCATCATTTACTGCTGGGTGGACAGGGACTGTTGGATTATATAATTCACACAATTAAGAAATTACCCTCCGCCGCCGGGATTCGAACCACAGACCTACCGCTTGTGAGACGGGTGTCCTAACCACTACACCACGGAGTTCGTTTGTGATTGTCTACAAATTATGTATTTGATCGCTGAATAAAACCTACGAAACGGGCATCAATCTCTTCAATTTCGACAATAATAATAATAATAAATTGACAATGTTCACCTGTTTCGCGCTGACAGACACAATACAATTGAGACCAATAGAAATATTCACACGACGTTGTTCGTGACAAAACCAGATTATTCTCAAACCCGTAACCATTAGTTGGCCCCTATCACCACTATTACCTACACACAAACACACACACACACGCATACATACTCACGCATTCACACACACGTACATATACAAACACACAAACACATACACTTAAAATCAATTTACATACTTGTGCATTCACTTACACACACACACACGCACATCAACACACACACACACACCAACACACAAACACACAAACACACACACACACACATATACACACATACACACACACTTGAAATCTAGTTTCATACTTGAACACACAAATACACACACACACGCATGCATACATACACACATATACACACATGCATGCACATGCATACACACATATACACATACAGACACGCATACACATACCTAAAACCAAGTAATATAGTTATACATACACGCACACACATATCACAGAGAGACACATGCATACACATACACACACACACTTAAAACCAAGTAACTTACTTATACACACATTTATACACTCAGACATACACATTACACATTTATACACATTTATGTACACATTTATACACGCAGACATACACGTACACACACACACACGTACAAATGTTACTGGCGTCAATTCTCCTATGGGTATGTATGTGTGTGTGTGTTTGTGTGTGTGTGTGTGTGTGTGTATAAATGTGTGTTTGTGTTTGTGTGTGTGTATGTATTTGCGTGTGTGTGTGTGTGTGTGTGTGAATGTGAATGTGTATGCATTATCCACATATCGTTGACTGTAGTGTTATTTATTAAGATAAAATTTATTAACATAAATAACACTAATCATAATAATTATAATATTGTTTATAATATTGTTGATATTAACAAGAATATTATCAATAATGATAGTATTATTATTATATAATTAATATAATTTTTAATACCCTTGGTATCTTCTACTGCGGCGAAATTGGTGATAAGTTGTTCTCCAGTTCGTAGATTCATTTCATTCTTGGCCATGTCGAAGCGCACCTCTCGGTCTTGCCATAAAACATCCGGAGACATTTTCTTGCCCAACTTCACTCTCCTTCAAGCGAAACAAGGAATGATGCCACACACAAAACAGCAAAATCACCAAATGTGGAAACTTCACAAAATCGAACATTCATATTCAGAAATGCGGCATTCATGATTTTTTTCAGACAATTACGGAGTTGTTTGTTCCGCTCACGTCTTAATATTTCTACTTAACGTTTTTCAATTATTTCCGTTTATATTTCAAAATATATTTTAGTGTTGTCGTGAAAAATTGAAATCAAATTACGCTCAAAATAATTTTGTAATTTTGACCGAAAATTAAACTAAACAAAAACGTTGATATTCAAAAATACTCTTTTTTCATTTATAAACACCAGTAAAAATGGCAAACAGAAAATTATGACAAATATTTTAAGCTTGTTGATGTTAGATATAGCAGAAACGAACATGTGAGCGGGCGAAAATTGCCAACATTTGCGCGTCCCACAAAAACAAAGCCAAATACCGTTGAATGACTCATCAAAATCGGCCGCTGAAAAGACACATTAACAAACAGCCGAAACAAAGAACAGAAAAATACCTGCATTGAAACAAAAACATCAACAAGTGGAGCAAGCGTATGAATGACACGGGAAAACCTTTGGTATTTCCACCAAGTCACGTCAAACACGACACTTTAGAAACACAAGAATGGGGTGTAATTTAGATAGACGTCGGTGATCCGAAATGCCATCTGTGAGCGAATGTGAGTATCGATGAAAGATCTAGCCAAATGGGTAATTAATAACCTGACAATACGAAAAGTAGACGATAAAAACTAAAACTGAGAGAAAGAGGAGCAAAACGCACACATCTGAAAAAAATGTGTGGGAAGCAAAGAGCGCAAACGAAACCATTTTCAGGGATATAAAAGCCTCCGATTCAGATGTTCAGACACAAACCGTAGCACACACTCGGATTAGATGAAACACACTGACGTTATCCGCCCGAAAGATACAAACTAGAAAAGATACAGAGAAAGGTTGTTCCAGGTAGATACAATAAGCAGGGACTTTGTTCAAGATGAAGAAGCATGGAGTGAAGGAGATGTTAGCCGTCATCATGATGGTGATGGCCTTCACTGTCCAGGGTAGAAAGATTGCGCAAGAAGTCTCTCCAACTCCCGAGTACGACGCCAAAGACACGGACGCTCCACTTGCACGACAAGAAGTCACTCCCGAACCTCAAGTGGACTTGAGTGACATCAACTTCGAGTACGTCAATCCGCAACGAACTGGCTCCGGTCTGGAGTTGTTCGAGTCGGACATGGTGCTCACTGAAGACCAGAAACTCGGACGTCAGGCCGTCACCAACCTGTGGACCTCTCCGGTCAGTTTCGCCATCGAATCCACCTCGGAGGATGACCGGGCCGCCATCTTGGCCGGTCTTGATCACTGGCGCTCACTCACCTGCATCGAGTTCAATGAGGTATCGTCCGGCTCGTCTACACCTCATCTGTCGTTCTTCAAGGACGGAGGCTGCTGGTCCTACGTGGGCAAGGTAGTGTCGTCGGGAGCTCAGCAGATCAGTATCGGTTCTGGCTGCAGCTCACTGGGAGTGGTGGTACACGAGGTTGGTCACGCCATGGGCATTTTGCACCAGCAGTCACGAGCAGATCGTGACACCTACGTCATCATCAACTCAGCCAACATTCAGTCGGGAAGAGAAGGCAACTTCGCCATTGCCAGCTCTTCGTTGAACCACTCGGTGCCCTACGATCTCACGTCAGTCATGCACTACGGAGCCTTCTATTTCTCCAGCAACGGACTGCCCACCATTCAGACCAAGAACATCCTTCACGAGGGACTCATTGGCAATCGAGGAGGTCTATCACATCGGGACCAACAGCTCGCCAATATCATGTATCAATGCTCCAATCACTGTGGCAGTCCGCCGACCTGCCAAAACGGAGGATTTGTTAACAAGGACTGTTCGTGCACCTGTCCGTCGCACACTTCAGGCAGTACTTGTGAAACCGTCAGCGGCACCTACTACCCGCTGTCATCATGTGGAGACGCCAACATGGTGGCTCCGGGAACCATCACCTCTCCCAATTACCCCAGCAACTTCCCGACAAACATCGCCTGCTTCTGGATCATCACGGCCGGCCAGAACCAGCAGGTGAAGGTGACCATCAACGACATGAAGATGCTCTACCGCCACAACGGTCGCTGCTACTGGGACTACTTGACTCTTCGTCACTTGGGGGATATCTACACCGAGGACGTGGTCGCATGTGATGAGGAACTCACAGGCCAATCATTCACCTCCACCGGAAACCAGTTTATTGTCAAATTCGTCTCAGGTAACTACGGATATCATAGAGGTTTCACTGCCGACGTGGAATTCATTGATAGCTCTTCGACGACAGTAACTTCGGCTCCCACAGGTAGTACCGGAGGTTCCACCACCTCAGGTCCCACAGGTAGTACTGGAGGTTCCACTACGTCAGGTCCCACAGGAAGTACCGGAGGTTCCACCACCTCAGGTCCCACAGGTAGTACCGGAGGTTCCACTACCTCAGGTCCCACTGGAAGTACGGGAGGTTCTACGTCCGGAACCACAACAGCAGCTCCGGGAGGTAACTGTGGAGGAGCGAGACGTTTTTAGAACACCAGGATACCTCGGTCTCATTGCTCCGGATATAATCGGCCAATTGAGCTACTCCTGACAAGTCAACCGATACGTTCTCTTCATGAAAAGACATTGGCTAACGATGACCGCAAACGAAATTTGATCGCTGACTGAACTTGAATTTTCCCCAACAAGTATATTAAGGCACAGTTTGATAAAATACTTTCCGAGTGTTAATTTCGCACAGTAGGACAAAAATAGCTATGAATCCGAGAGTCCAATCAACTTGGACAAATCAAAATGAAGAAGCATTTGCCGCTAACGAATTAATTCCGTTCGAACCTCTAGGTGAATTTACCAGGAAAAATAAGCTATGGCTGAACTTTCTAAACAAACATATACATTTCCAGCAGACACACGCTAGCATGCACAGAGATAGAGAGGGTACTAGTTAGTGGCCACCCTTTGTTAGTGGTTATGGGCACGTTTTTCTAGATGTTACTATTATTCACTTATCTACTATTATATTGAAGTGTGTTTTTGTTTTTTCGCAAATAAACGATGGAGACTGTGTATATAACCCATGTTGTGTTGAAACTGTGGCAGCATACATTTGGTGTGACGTTCAAGTTATTCACAAACGCCAAAACGAAGCGAAAGGTGGAAACAGAAAGCGAAGGAGCGAAAGATGGAAAGAAAAGAGATGCAGAGATTTGGCGAAGATCTTTGAAAGGTTCAGGGGGCTTGGCATATTATCGAGAAACTTTGTCCCCTCCAAGCCACCTTTGACACCTTAAATCACCTGTTGAAGATTTTGTTCTTGATCGTGCAGGGTGGCTGATCACCCTCCTCAATGCATAACAACGATGGAACCACTCTAGTGAAACCCATGCAATTGGCCAACTGAATTGTAAGCACTAATACATAATGGCTGTCATCCCCCCCCCGAGTCTCGACACAAGTCTACGCCCTAGGGGCCACTGCAAGGTGTTATAGATCTTTAACACTCTTCCCATGTCACTGGAATGCCTGTAATTAATAATAATGATAATAATTTTATCAATGTAATTTGCCGAATACGCTCGGTTCGACACATAATATCATTGGTGTATGAAAAAGGTCAAAGTTTACAAAAGCTTTGGATCACCGCCACTTTCAGTCTGGAAAAATTCTACCAAGACAAATGAGTGAATAAATGTAGTTCGAGGTTTTCGTTGTGTGTGTGTGTGGGGGCTTATGCTTCCTGTATTTGCTGGCTTAATGCTTTACGCATTGTGTATGTATGATTGTGTGTGAGTATGTGTGTGTGTGCGTGTGTGTTTGCAAAGTGCAGGGTTTGCACAATGCTGCGTCTGCAGAGTGGGTTCTATCGAGTGGGATGGCGCGGCGGTGATCGGGTGTCGTGTTGAGATGTGAGGATGTGTGTGATGGCAGAGTCGTGTTCGGGCGTGTTCGCTGTGCGGTGTTGTCTTGTAAGCCTGTGTTTTAATACATAGTTTTGTTTTCCTACTACAATAAGTCTACTATCTTGATATATAATTATGTTTCATCTTGCATTCTTCCTTTCATCCGTCTCTTATTGTCGTCGACCTCTTCGTTCTTGTTCCAGAACGCAAGACACTATTAGGACCGTGGCTACCGATTAATCCCGGGTTAGAAGTTGGAAAGCGGCTTTCCTCTGTGAAAAATTCCAGCACATGTTGCAAGCATGAAAGTACAAGATTGCATCAAGAATATTGTGACGTATGATTGCAATTGGAAGTTATGACATCAGGGTAATGACGTGAGAGTGATGACGTAATTGTGGCTGCCGGGGTACCAACGCCACCTAGATACTAGGTCTAGGTAGCATTGGTTGTACATGCATGCATTTGTGGAGGCGTGCATGTCGCGTTGAGTGTTTGTGGTTTGTATGTTTGCGAACGTGTATTAGTGTGTCCTGTTGTGTGTGTACGTTTCGCTCGTCTGTAGGCGTGTCTGGTGTGTATGTATGTCAAGTGTATGTCTGTGTGTAGTTAGTCTTGTGTCAGTGGTGTGTGTCCGGTGTGTATGTGTCTACTGAACTAGTATTGTAGTATAGTAGTATAGTATAGTAGTATAGTATAGTAGTAGTCTGTGTGTATCCTTTTGTATTGTTGAACGCGTTTATACGTGTGTGTGTGTGTGTGGGAATGTGACCGTTGTGAATGGTCATGTGACCGTGTGAAAGGTCATGTGACCGAGCTTATATAACACGGCACACTGCCGATCAACAGGCATTCGCTGTTATTCGCTTGTATTGTACTCTCGCCTGAAATAGACTTCTCTCCGTGTCTTCCTCGTGTTCAATGTGGCCTCAAATGTTACAAAAATTGTCTCCAATCAATGATGAAACGTCTGGACAGCAATGTATACACAGTCTCCATCGTTTTATTTGCGACAAAAAAGAAAAGAGCAAGCAAACGTCAAATACACGCAAACGTAGATAGCTAGACAAGCAGAACATCTAGTAAAATTTGCCAATAAACACTAACAAATCGTGTGTGTGCCTGTGTGAGTGTGTGTGTGTGTGTGTGCGCGCTGGAAGTGTGTCCGTTTCCCCAAGTTTCCAGACAAATTCCTTCTTAAAAACCAAGCAAAATATTTGCTTCAAATTCCTTTTCATCTTGTTTTGCTCGAACTTATCAGACATTTGTATTAAGGGACGATTCTTCATTGGGTAAAATTCGTTCAAATTTAAGCGATCAAATTTCGTTTGCGGTCATCGTTAGCCAATGTCTTTTCATGAAGAGAACGTATCGGTTGACTTGTCCGGAGTAGCTCAATTGTCCGATTATATCCGGAGCAATGAGACCGAGGTATCCTGGTGTTCTAAAAACGTCTGGCTCCTCCACAGTTACCTCCCGGAGCCGCTGTTGTGGTTCCGGACGTAGAACCTCCCGTACTACCTGTGGGACCTGAGGTGGTGGAACCTCCGGTACTACCTGTGGGACCTGAGGTGGTGGAACCGCCCGTACTACCTGTGGGACCTGAGGTGGTGGAACCTCCGGTACTACCTGTGGGAGCCGAAGTTACTGTCGTCGAAGAGCTGTCAATGAATTCCACGTCGGCAGTGAAACCTCGATGATATCCGTAGTTACCTGAGACAAATTTGACAATAAACTGGTTTCCGGTGGAGGTGAATGATTGGCCTGTGAGTTCTTCATCACATGCGACCACGTCCTCGGTGTAGATATCTCCCGAGTGACGAAGAGTCAAGTAGTCCCAGTAGCAGCGACCGTTGTGGCGGTAGAGCATCTTCATGTCGTTGATGGTCACCTTCACCTGCTGGTTCTGGCCGGCCGTGATGATCCAGAAGCAGGCGATGTTTGTCGGGAAGTTGCTGGGGTAATTGGGAGAGGTGATCGTTCCCGGAGCCACCATGTTGGCGTCTCCACATGATGACAGCGGGTAGTAGGTGCCGCTGACGGTTTCACAAGTACTGCCTGAAGTGTGCGACGGACAGGTGCACGAGCAGTCCTTGTTGACAAATCCTCCGTTTTGGCAGGTGGGCGGACTGCCACAGTGATTGGAGCACTGATACATGATATTGGCGAGCTGTTGGTCCCGATGTGATAGACCTCCTCGATTGCCAATGAGTCCCTCGTGAAGGATGTTCTTGGTCTGAATGGTGGGCAGTCCGTTGCTGGAGAAATAGAAGGCTCCGTAGTGCATGGTTGACGTGAGATCGTAGGGCACCGAATGGTTCAACGAAGAGCTGGCAATGGCGAAGTTGCCTTCTCTTCCCGACTGAATGTTGGCTGAGTTGATGATGACGTAGGTGTCACGATCTGCTCGTGACTGCTGGTGCAAAATGCCCATGGCGTGACCAACCTCGTGTGCCACCACTCCCAGTGAGCTGCAGCCGGAACCGATACTGATCTGCTGAGCTCCCGACGACACTACCTTGCCCACGTAGGACCAGCAGCCTCCGTCCCTGAAGAACGACAGATGAGGTGTAGACGAGCCGGACGATACCTCATTGAACTCGATGCAGGTGAGTGAGCGCCAGTGATCAATACCTACCAAGATGGCGGCGCGGTCATTCTCCGAGGTGGATTCGATGGCGAAACTGACCGGAGAGGTCCACAGATTGGTGACGGCCTGACGTCCGAGTTTCTGGTCTTCAGTGAGCACCATGTCCGACTCGAACAACTCCAGACCGGAGCCAGTTCGTTGCGGATTGACGTACTCGAAGTTGATGTCACTCAAGTCCACTTGAGGTTCGGGAGTGACTTCTTGTCGTGCAAGTGGAGCGTCCGTGTCTTTGGCGTCGTACTCGGGAGTTGGAGAGACTTCTTGCGCAATTTTTCTACCCTGGACAGTGAAGGCCATCACCATCATGATGACGGCTAACATCTTCACTCCATGCTTCTTCATCTTGAACAAGGTCCCTGCTTATTGTATCTACCTGGAACAACCTTTCTCTGTATTTTTTCTAGTTTGTATCTTTCGGGCCGAAAATACTTCGCTGTGTGTGTGTTTGTGAAGATCTGAACGGAACGGGCTCTTAAATACCTCACAAAATCTCCTCCCATCTTCATTTTCCGATACTCGTCAATTCCTTTTCACACACGACTCCATATTTTCATTCGACAAATCATTCGCTATTCACAATTTCGTTGATGAATATTCCGCAAGTGTCACGTAGTCAAGTGTTTAACTGAAAAGCGACATTCTTTCTTTGCCTATTCATTGAGAAATCATCAGAGGGAATTCAGGCACACACACACACACACACACAAACACACACACACACACACACAAAGACATGAACAGGTGTGTCAAAGAAGACCCATTAAAGAATTTGCACCTGCTCTCTCAGGTGTTTTCTTTCATACCTCGACACAATGTCGGAACAATTAACACACTAAATAGCAAAAAATTACAAAAGCAAAAAATACGCTATAAATAGACCTCTAATATAGTTGTATTTCTATTTTCTCAACCAATTAGTGAAAGCATGCATAAAAATGAAAATATAATTCAACTGAACAACGAAATCAGTATATTGACAACAAGAAAAAACGGCAATAAATAAACAAATCAAGCAAATAAAAATTAAAAAACAAGAAAATTGATTGTATATTTTCACCACACACATTTTTTCAAGCAAAAAATGCAACACAGAAATATAAAATGCAAAATATATCAATAAATATATACAGAATGTGAGAAAACTTGAACAAATCAGTAAACCAGAAATGTGTTGATTTTGTGTGAAACACAATTAGTACGCTTGTCCGTGTATGTTTGTGTGTGTGTGTATGTATCTGTATGTGTGCGCGTGTGTGCATCTGTATATAAGTTGGCATTTTCGCATTGCCGCCGCTTGCGCTGAGATGGTGTGTGTGTGTGTGTGTGTGTGTGTGTGTGTGTGTGTGTGTGTGTGTGTGTGTGTGTGTGTGTGTGTGTGTGTGTGTGTGTGTGTGAGCGTTCTTGCATTGGGAATAAGTTCGCATCAGCTCTGGATCCATAGTCACAAAGGCACTCGATTTCTGGCACAAAATCCACATGAATAACAACAACAATAATAATATTAATATATATATAGCGCACTTTAAAGACGAAGCCGCGACAGGGAGAGATAATAATATAGTATAAATAAAAAATATCCACACATGAAAATGGGTATAAATACAAAAACTACAAAAACGAGAAAGTGACCAAAATTACACGGGCAAACATAATATGTATTTCGTTGTGGATTAATTTGATTAATTTTGTCTTTAATCAATTTTTTTCTCGTTTGTTGGCATGTAGTTTTTGCTTCTGCGATGTTTGACATTTTCGTGTTGTCTTCTAGGTTTATAGTCTGTCGTGTTTGTGCCGTTATGGGCGCTATAGAAACAAATATATTATGTAATGACTTGTTGACTGTCTTTTAGGGTGATATATTAGTGACATCTGGTGGCAAAAAGATGGACTACAGCCTGACAACCTTTTCCGCCTATAATTTGGCGCATTCTGTCGTTTTCCGCTCCGTTTGTCCGTTTTCGACTGTTTTTTCCGTTTATGTGACTTTTTCCAGTCAGTGTCTTTTTCAGTGTGTCAAAAGCTCCGTTTGTGTACACGCGTCTTTGTTTTTTACTTGTTGGGAGATATTTGGCTGGTTATTTGCACGTTTTTACTGTTTTTCTGTTGAGATTACAAGGCGCCCACTGTGAGCCCGATTTAGAGCCGGGTAAATACCGGTAGATTCAAGCGGATGTGTTGATAAACGAGAACCGAGCCGCAAACCCCAAATTGCAATTAGAATCCACATAAACGCATGGTCTGCATTATTTGCAAACATATTTCTTAAGTCTTAAATAACTGATATCATATGATCCAACCTTAGATGACGACAAAAGGCATCAGCAATAGATAAGTACAAATAATTCTGCTAATTTTCATATAGCAATCAAAAATGCAGCGTTCGATAAAGCGCCAGTTTTTGATGGTGCTGCGGATTGTTAAGCCACTTGATCAACACTAAAATTAATAATTTTCAATATGAGTACATTAGGAGGATTATTCGACAAATTTCAATAATTAATTTTATCCGTCTCCCAAATTCAATGTTTCCCACCATTTTTCAATATTTAAAGTATCCGGCTCTACTGTAATATTGTATGATATTTGGCAGCACAATACTGCTTGGCATCATTATCTTCGTGCTGGTCAAAGTTCAAAACGTGTGGGTTTGGTTTGCTTTATTTCTTCAGCTACTGTTTTTTCATTAACCGCTGTATGTTCTTAATGCCACAAAAGATGTATTTGCTTAGAGTTGATCGTTTTGTTCAGTGTTCATTGGCAAAATATGAACGTAAATTGTTAATTTCAGTACACCTCCCCAATTGGATTTCGACGTAGATTGGGTTTGACTTGGAAAGTACTCGCTCTTGCGTTGAGAGTCTAAGCCGTTTCTACTTTGATCGCTCGCGTCGTTTTGTAGCATTGCGTTTTGTGTTAAAAACGAACGGTGCGTGTTTATTCAGAATCGTGTGTGTGTGTGTGTGTTTGAGAGAGAGAAGGGTCAAGATGAGATCTAGACTTAATCTCAGGAAATACGCATTTCCAAACAGAGTCGTCAACGTTTGGAATAGTTAGCCGTGCTGGGTGGTAAATGCGAGCATGGGTGTGAATTTTTCAAAGCTCTTCTGGATATGGTGTGCGAAAAACGAGAGTTAAAATCCAACAATTGATCGCAGAATTGATGCCACGGAATCAAATATACTGTTCATCCAGGAATCCCCATCCTCACAACCTAACCTAACCAATTTAGCCTACACAATACTGTTTTTTTGTGGTTGTGAATGAATGAAAACTCAACAATGGTGTTGGTTGGTGGTGAATGCACGACAACGCAACATGATATATGTACATGAGTTCTTGATATTTTCCGGCAAAATAGGAAAATAAATGAAAACAATATCATTTATCACATATATTCACACGATTACATCACATATAACAAAATGATGGTGGAGAGCTGCGCGCCGTCGAGTCTGAAAGAGGATAAATATGAAAAAACAACCCAAAACATTAGTCAGAAGTCAAGTAAGTCAATTCAGTAGAATATGAAATTGAATAAAATAACTCAAGCTGGAGTCACAGGTGTAGACCTCTTGCAGAACGTCATCTTCGAGTATCTCTGGGAATCTGATGGTGAAAATATCACCTGTTTTGAAATGCATAATGATTAGTGACCTGTCAGCGATGTTTTTCAACCTACCCGTCTGCTTATACTTGTATGCATGCGTGCGTGTGTGGTCTTTTTACCCATACATAACGTTCACCTTGCCGAAATGCCGAAGAATGCGATCTGTCCTGTCAGTGACAATGATAAGTCCGCACTTTCGCCGAATGTATGTGTGTGTGTGTGTGTGTGTGTTTGTGCCCTTGTAAATATTTGTACATGTATCAGTGTGTCCGTTTGTACAATGTCGCATTGTAAATATTGTACTGTCTGCGCATCTGAGACACATTGTGTGGAGAATTTTCGCAATATATATATGTTTCAATAAATGAAATGAAATTTGTGTGTTTCAGATTTTCTGGTGGTGTCTGTGTGGTTTTTTTTGTTTGTGGTGATTCACACCAGACAGTCACCATTTTGTCGTTTAGTCGTGTGAGTATCCTCCTTCAAGCAAAATGAACTTCTCTATCATAATATCATCCTCATGTCATGTATTCTGGTCACAAACATATAATTTACAAAATCGTTGTGACAGCGGCTCACATAAGCATGCGCTTTTTTCATTCCGGCCCGTTTGAAATGAATAAATACAACACACAAAAAAGACAGTGACATCGCAACGAAATATAAATAATTACAACAAATAAAGGCACACGCCTGAATCAGTCGATAGTCTATCGAAACGTTGAAACATCACTGATTTATTCACTGATCTCTGATCTTGAACCATTGATCATTGATCTCGAAACTTTGATCGCTGATCTTGAAACGTTGATCTTTGATCTCGAAATGTTGATCTTTGATCTCGAAACGTTGATTTTTGATCTCGAAACTTTGATCATTGATCTCGAAAATTTGATCATTGATCTTGAAGCGTTGATCTTTGATCTCGAAACTTTGATCACTGATCTTGAACCGTTGATCATTGATCTCGAAACTTTGATCTTTGATCTCGAAAATTTGATCATTGATCTCGAAAATTTGATCATTGATCTCGAAGCGTTGATCTTTGATCTCGAAAATTTGATCACTGATCTTGAACCGTTGATCATTGATCTCGAAACTTTGATCTTTGATCTCGAAACGTTGATTTTTGATCTCGAAACTTTGATCATTGATCTCGAAAATTTGATCACTGATCTTGAAGCGTTGATCTTCGATCTTGAAACTTTGATCACTGGTCTTGAAGCTTTGATCACTGATCTCGAAACGTTGATCATTGATCTCGAAACTTTGATCACTGGTCTTGAAGCTTTGATCACTGATCTTGAACAGTTGATCATTGATCTCGAAACTTTGATCTTTGATCTTGAAACTTTGATCTTTGATCTTGAAACTTTGGAACATCACTGATTCATTTATTTTCATTCATCTTATTTATACCTAGATGTCAGCATTGAATGGTGACAGTGTGAAGTGTTATCGAATGGATTTGTTTTTTCGAAATTTTTCTCTCACTAGATTTATTTACTTTTCTCAACATCCCTTTCCTCATTTTCTCTCTACATTTTTTGCGTTAGCTTCCAGGATACACATGGGGCCACCGCACACACAGGCTGGTAATAGTGCACTTGCACTCTTCCCCCATGCTACATGTATTTCCCTGTTATTAATAATAACAATAATTTAATATAAGAATATTTTAGCATAAAATTATCAAATTAGAAAATTAAAAGTAATAAAATACACAAGTGGGATTAATTAAGCTCAAAATGAGACTAATTTACTTCGGTAATGGATTTTGTTCTATTTCAGAACGAGTCAGTATTGTATTAATGCAAATATTGTATTGTCGTATTATGCCATTTAAGAGTTGTTCGTTATTTATTTCGATCATGATTTATTTATTATGTTTGTTCGTGTTGTTTCTGATTTACTCAAGGAAAATTCGATTATCCAAAAAGTTTTACAAATATTTCGAATTGTTGCGTTATGCTTTATAGATTACAAATTTAGATGTGTTTGAATTATTTTAAATAATACACTTATTATAGTCGAATAATTCACAGATATGTTCAATTTATTTATTGAAAAAATTTATATTTGGTACGTTCAAAAATGAATATACAAACATCAACTTTAGGCCAAAGACAAAAATGATTTACTTTATAAATTCCGTCTTTTCCACTGTTTCATTGCAAGATTTATTTTTTACCTTATTGAAGTTTTCTATTATCGTTTATGCGGCGCATTTTTTTTCTTGTCGATTTTCGTGCAGAATTGAACTCGCAAGAATTAAAAAAATAACTTATCAAATTTTGTTTTTTTAGATTGTCTCAACAAAAAATAGGGATTTGTCATTAAAAAACGAAATATATGTATATGTGGAATATTATGAAAATACCCACAAATTTTCCCATTATTATAATTGATAGTATTATTATTAAATGTATTAAACAAATTTATTAAATGGAATCGTATGTTTTCTATATAAAATATTCTTCCTATTCTAATGATTAAATTTTCAATTTATGTGTGTGTGTGTGTCTGTCTGTATTTGTGTGTGTGTTCGTGTGTGTGGGTGTGTTTGTGAATATACAGGGGTTGTGTATTATACAGGTGTCTAATTGTCTAAATTGTCCCTATGTGTATATGTGTATATGTGTGTATGTGTATGGGGCACATACATACACCCACATACACACATACACACATATACTCACATACACACACACTCGTGCAAACATATGGTATGTGTGTGTGTACACGTGCTACACACACACACACACACACACACACACACACACACACACACACACACACACACACACACACACACACACACAAAGGCAGAGGGATTGATTGGAATGAAGAGCGTGAGAGCTGCCAGTCGCAATATGTAATGCAGAGTTTGGGAGGAGAAGAAGAGGAAACAATTGTCAGCAAAAAGTGTATGCGTGTGTGTGTCAGTGTGTGTATGTGTTAGTGTAAGAGTATTACAGTTCAGTTTCTACTACACCTAACTGGTGTATGTTTGTGTCTGTGTGTGCGTGTCAGTGAGTGTTTTCGTGTGTTTTCGTGTGTGTGTGTGTGTGCGTGTGTGTTTCTGTGTGTGTGTGTGTGTTTCTGTGTGTGTATGTGGTCTCATTCAGTAGAATGGCCTCAAGAGTGTATATGGTAAGTTCGATAGCCAGATAAATTAATTTATATATTTTTTATCTCTTTCTCTGTCTGTCTTAATTTTATCTGACAGAATCATATTTATTTATCGAGTTAGCTTTCGGCTATAACCAGCCATCGTGTTAAATAATATACCCTGGACTGCGTGGTGTAGTGGTAGCACACCCGCCTCACAAGCGGGAGGTCCGTGGTTCGAAACCCGGCGGAGGAGAAGTTTTTTTGCGAATTCTATAATCCAACAGTCCCTGTCCACCCAGCAGTAAATGATGGTACCAGATATCAGTCATGTGTTGTGTCATGCATTCTGGGGAGGTGGTCCTCTCTAATACGTCTTACGTCCATGTGGTGTCATAGCGTGGAGAGGGTTGGTTCTGCGGTGACAGCGAGCTGCACGGGACACACCTGTGTGTGTTCATAAGCTTCGACTTCTTGCCGTGTAGCAGCTGTCACTTGAGACATTTAACGTTTAACATATCTATAATACACACATAGCAATTGGCACAATGAAAAACACATAACATATAACACATAACACATATATTGCAATCAGACAGAAATATATAAGACATAAAACACAATCAGAAAAATTATACAACACACAAGCACAAATAGTACTTAATTACTCAGAAGTTTATATACAAAATTGTCTAATCCAGCATTTAACAAAACTTTTAACCATTTTAACACTTCTCTTCTAACTCTTCACTTCTTCAGGTCTATAGTTTAGTCCCAGTTTTTGGCGGAGTCAGAGTAAAAAATGTGGGGGCTGAATTTTGGGGGCGATCAGTCATGTACATGCATCATTATGCAACGTCTTTGCGATCATGCTTGTATATCAACAAATTCTACAGAAAGATACGTTTCCTTGATCTCTTTTAGTGAACATCTTGGTTATTAGGAGTTAATGGAAACATCAGTGATTATAAACTGTGCTTGTTTTTGTGTTTGTGTGTTTTACTTACAGTCTAATTTGATCTAGATCTTTTTTTGTCTAAAAAAAATCTCTAAATTCTCTCCTTTCGTTTGAAAAATTCTTTCTGTGGAGAAATTCAGCTGTGTACGCCACTGTAGATTGCATTGAAATGTTTTTAGGCTTGCAGATGTTTACATAGTCGAAATTGTACGCAAATCTGTGTGTCAGTGTGGGTGTGTGTGTGTGTGCGTGTGTGTGTGTGTCAGTGTATATGCGTGTCTCTCTGTGTGGGTGTGGGTCTGTGTGTCTGTGTATATGCGTGTCTCTGTGTGTGTGTGTGTGGGTGTCTGTATGTGCGTCTTTGTGTGTGTGTGTTTGTGGCAGTGTGTGTGTGAGTTTGTATGTGTATTCTACGCAGACAACTCAAAACGTTTTGTGTTGTTGGTTTTGTGTTTTTAGTGTGTGTGTGTATCTATGTCAGTATATATAGTGTGTGTGTGTGTGTGTGTGTGTTTCATATATTATTGTAATGTAAATCGCAGACAGTGTAAACAATCCTTACTTTTTTAGTTTTTGTGTGGCTTACTTTATTTTATTTAGTGTTGTCGGTCGCTGTGGCCGTTGAGTGCGTCACATTTGGCGCGCCAGTTGTCTACTGCGCCGTGTTTGTATTCATCGTCGTCGTTTGTGTCGCATTCGCCTCAGTCGCAGACTACACACAAAGGTTTACACAAGTGAAATATTTCATTCCTTTCCATCTCTGTGTGTATTTGTTTTTTACTATTTTTTGTTTTTTACTACTTTTTAGTGTTTTCCGTTTTTGCGCTATACAATTACTGGGGACTTTTAACCTATGGGACCGAGTTTTTTCGTATTTCCGTAATTCGTAAAACTCTTAACTACTTACGAATACGAATTATACTAGCCCAATAATCACGCCACACACGAGGGGTTTACATAAGCTAAACAATTCAGTACTTCACCTATTGAACATGTTATCTGAAGAAAAAAATCGAGAAAAAATATTGCCATGTCAACGGAAAATTTGCCACTTTTTTTCATTTTCTTTGATACGGTCGAAAATATGTCCATGCCAGATATGAAATCTTCTTTAATAAAATCCTTCCTTTGCTTGTTCAAATAATTTACGTGTTAATTTACGTTTTTCATAAGAACTATTGCATATATTTCTACTTTATCAACATTGATATAATTCATGCTATAATTAAGCTTGTTCTTTTTGGACAAATAAAACTTTGGCAGACTGAATTTTTCTACCATGTGAAATAGCTGTCTGGCTATTAAATATGCCCTGTCGTGGAAAATATCCAGTAGAATCTACGGCCTGTGTGTGTGTGTGTGTGTGTGTGTTTGTAGAAATGTCGGACTACACAAACGGCGCACATAAGACGAAATGTGACGCGCAACAAAGCGAGACCGATACTGAATCAGTTATGGATTCACAATTGTATCAAAGTGTAGAGGAATTCGATCCTGAATTGTATCAGCTTATATTGGGCGAAAAGGTCTTTCTTGCACACTGACTAACACTGACACACACACTGACTGACACACTGACACACACACACACACACACACACACACACACAAACAATTTTTGACAATTAATTGTGTAATTGAATTTGGGAATTGTTAAGCATGAATTTGGTGGATTTATTTAAAAGAAATCTTGTTTTTTATAATCTGTACAAATTCATTTCATAAAAAATTATATTTTTGAGGTTAAATCTTGTGTGTGTGTGTAGTTTTTTAGTTTATTTGTGTCATATATATATATATATATATATATATATATATATATATATATATATATATATATATATTGTGTATTAAACATATTTTAGCAATTATTTCTATATTTTCCAGGTATATTTCACAAAAGATTGAATAAAATTGCGTAATTTCTTTAGCCGAACAGTTTTTTTCTTGTATTGCTTTTTAGCCTTTATATATGTGTTATGGCGTTCAATTCTAGCTTATAGCTTTGTAGCGTTTGATTGCTAAACTATTAGTTCCAAATTTGTCCACCAGCGGCGCCAGTGTCGCGGTCTGGAGCTTATAGCCTCGGAGAATTTCACATCACGGGCAGTGCTGCAGTTACAGGGCAGTTGTTTGCACAATAAATACTCTGAAGGACGCCCTGGGGCGCGCTATTACGGCGGGAACGAATACATTGATCAGGTATCTGCGATACTTTTACTCTTTGTTTGTGTTTTTGTATTTTTGTTTCTCTATTGTGTGTTTTCTCTTGTTTTGCATGAAATTAATTGGATGGACATTTTAATTAGAAGGCTCAACAGAAAAAATACAATTTATATAATGGCCGAATTTTGCTAGTGCAAACGAGTACATTGATTAGGTATCAGCGATACTTTTACTCTTTGTGTTGTTGTATTTTTGTTTCTCTATTGTGTGTTTTCTCTTGTTTTTGCAAGAAATTAATTGGATGGACATTTTCATTGAAATTTTCAACAGATAACAATACACTTAAAATATTGCCCGAATTTTGCTAGTGCAAACGAGTACATTGATTAGGTATCAGCGATACTTTTACTCATTGTTTGTGTTGTTGTATTTTTGTTTCTATTGTGTGTTTTCTCTTGTTTTGCATGAAATTAATTGGATAGGCATTTTCATTGAAATTTTCAACAGATAACAATACACTTAAAATATTGCCCGAATTTTGCTAGTGCAAACGAGTACATTGATTAGGTATCAGCGATACTTTTACTCATTGATTGTGTTGTATTTTTCTCTATTGTGTGTTTTTCTCTTGTTTTGCAAGAAATTAATTGGATGGACATTTTAATTAGAAGGTTAAACAGAAAAAATACAATTTAAATAATGCCCGAATTTTTCTAGTGCAAACGAGTACATTGATCAGGTATCAGCGATACTTTTACTCTTTGTTTGTGTTTTTGTTTCTCTTGGTTGTGTTTTTGTAATCTTGCAACAAATTGAATGAAAATTTGTGTTTTTTCAAAGTGTGTAACACAAAAAATGAACTAAAGTGACCAGAATTTCGCTAGCGGAAACGAGTAAATTGATAGAGCATTAAGAATATCTTTTCACTCTCGTTTGTATTTTTGTTTCTCTATCTGAGTAATTTTCCAACAATAAAATATATTGTATTAAACAACTCTATTAAAATTACAGATCAAATAAACAACTATATTTGCAAAAGAAACTATGCTAAAACTATTCGCCTAGCGCAAATTTCACGTTATTTCTATCGAACGCCATCTATTGGTGACCTGGTAAGCTCTAGTTGCTAATTTGACCGCAAGGTGGAGCTGCTGTGTGAGCGTCGTGCTCTACAAGCGTATGGGCTGAACGCTGACCAATGGGGCTGTAATGTTCAGCCGTATTCGGGATCGCCAGCCAATTTTGCCGTCTATACGGGATTAGTGGAACCACACGGACGAATTATGGGTCTTGACCTTCCCGATGGAGGTCACTTATCGCATGGCTTCTTCACTGGCACCAAAAAGGTCACACACAAACACCCAGACATACACACACACATACATATAGTTAATACGTATATATCATGTATATAGTATATTGTATTCTTGTCTTCGTGTTCAGCAAATTTGTTTAAATTGATTACTTAGGTATATTATATTGAAATGTCTGAAAAGAAGGTATATATATATATATATATATATATTGATTAATCAGACTTTGCCCATAGTTTGTTAACTGAGTGGTATATGTAAATGTATCTGTGGCGATAAACATTAAACAAACAAACTTACGCACACACACACACAGACAGATAGACAGACAGCAAAATGAACAAAAACAAACATACACACACACATATCTGTACACACCTACACACACATACACACACACACATAAAAACACAAGTGAACATACACACAACATACTTGTACATACAAATGAACATACACACACTAACACATCACAAACATACATACACACGCATACACAAACATGATTTGTTTGTATATTTGTGTGTGTGTGTGTGTTCATTTGTTTGTATGATTGTGTATGTATTTGGGTGTTTTGTGTCTGTATGTTTGCTGGTATGTTTGTTAGTGTATGCGCATTTGTGTTTTTATGTGTGTGTGTGTGTGTGTGTGTGTTAGTGTGTTTGTTTGTTTGTTTAGGTTTATTGTCACTCATACATATAAGTACACACACATGTGAAAATAATCGTATAGCACAGTGACAAAGTCCTCTATAAGCCTAAGCTTCTTTTAGAACTTATTTAAATCAAATATAGTGAGGAACTAAATTAATATAATACAACGACAAGGCAATAAAATAGAATAACAATCAAACATGATATATCATACAACACAAAAACAATTCGCAAACGACAATTTGCTACGTTGTGTGTGTGTGTGTATATGTGTGTGTGTGTGTGTGTGTGTATGTAACGTGTAGGTGTCAGCTACGGCGGTGTTTTTCGAGCCAATGCCATACAAACTGGATCCAGCCAGCGGCCAAATAGACTATGATAGACTGCAGGAGAACGCCAAACTCTTCAATCCCAAACTAATCATTGCTGGTGAGAGAAATAGGGAGAGTGTTGGACTCGGTGGTGTAGTGGTAGAACACCCGCCTCACAAGCAGGAAGTCCGTGGTTCAAATCCCGACGGAGAAGAATTTCTTCAATCCGGGCAAATTTTATAATCCAACAGTCCCTGTCCACCCAGCAGTAAATGATGGTATCAGATATCAGTCATGTGTTGTGTCATGCATTCTGGGGAGGTGGTCCTCTCTTATACGTCTTCCGTTCTTGTGGTGTCATAGCGTGGAGATGGTTGGTTCTGCGGTGACAGCGAGCTGCACGGGACACACCTGTGTGTGTTCATAAGCTTCCACTTCTTCCCGTGTAGCAGCTGTCACTTGAGACCTTTAACCTTTAATTATGGATTGTATAATTTTAGGGAGATGATTGGAGATTAAAGGCAGCCAATGATAGCCATCAAACACACACACTGACGCACACACACACTGACGCACACACACACAGAGAGAAACAGATTCAAATCAGATGACAAATCACTTATATCCGTCATCCAAAGAACCAACCATCTCCGCATGCTGTGATTTCAAGACGAAGGAAGACGCATTCGAATTGGTCACCTCAACTCAGAAAGCATGTAATCATTACTGGTATAATTTACACTAAACACAACAACAGGATATTACTTTTAGTGCACCCGGCTTGTTGAAAGTTTCAGCCCAGACGGGGAATTGAACCGGGGACCTCTGGGTTATGAGTTCAACACGCTAACAACTGGACCAATTCACCAACATTTCGATCGTCGTTAAACTATCATATGATTGTTATAATATCGTATTAGCGTATTGTGTCTGTGTGTGTGTGTGTGTGTATCGTGCTATTTATATAATTGCTCATAAATATATCTAGTTTAGTGTCGATTTATTTACGATGGTTATGTATATATATATATATATATATATATATATATATATATATATATATATATATATATATATATATATATATGCTCCTGAAGATGACTTTAATAAAAGTCGAAAGGTGCCTCGGGCGATAATGAGTTTTTCAGTGCTATTGGGAAAACTCTCTGAAAACCAGAGGAAACTAGTGAGACAAATTGAGACTTATACATACCAGAGAAACAAAACAGAAAACGATGTAGAATTTAACTGTACATGTATTACAAATGACCTACTTCATAAATACCGTATATTTCGGCGTATAAGACGACCCTTAAAGTAAAAAAATCACCCTTAAAAATTGTGGGTCGTCTTTTATACAACCGATATAAAAGTCAGACCTTGAATTAACTTTGACCTTAAAAATATGCTCTAATTTTGTACCTCGTCTTATCTGACGGTCGCCTTATACGCCGAAATATACGGTATATGTGTATCCGTTGTGTGTAATGTGTTGTGTGCCAGTTTAGGGTGATTATGTGCATTTATAAGTGTAATTTAAGGTACATATGTATGTGTATAGACCGGTTATTCGAGTGCCAACATAAGGCACTGTTGTGTGTTTACAGATAAAATACAAATAGCATCAGAGAGTGCCGTTGTAAAGGCCAAACTCTCGTCTCTTATCTGATCTGATCTGATCCGTTTGTATGTGTGTGTATGTGTATGTATGTGTGTATGTTAGGTGTCTCGTGTTATCCGCGCAATTTGGACTATGAGCGTTTTCGCCGCATTGCCGACAATTGTGGCGCGCTGTTGCTGGCGGATATGGCGCACATATCCGGCCTGGTTGCCGCCGGAGTTGTTCCGTCTCCGTTTGCGCACTGTGATCTGGTCACAACCACGACACATAAGTCTCTCAGGGGTCCTCGGGCGGCTATCATTTTCTACCGTAAAGGTCACCTTTCTTCTATCTGTGTGTCAATTTCTGTATCATCTCTATTTTTAATATCTTCTCTTTTCCTCTCTGTTTTTATCTCCTTTTCTCTCTCTCTGTTTTCTCCTTTATTTCTCTGTTTTATTCTTTATTCCTCTGTTTTTTCCTTTATTTTTGTGTTTTCTCCTTTATTTATCTGTTTTCTCCTTTATTTCTGTGTTTTCTCCTTTATTTTTCTTTGTTCTTCTTTATTTCTCTGTTTTCTTCTTTATTTCTGCGTTTGTTCCTTTATTTCTCTGTGTTTTCTCCTTTATTTCTCTGTTTATCTCTTATTTTTCTTTTCTCTTTCTTCCTTCTTTTTCCTATGTTCTCTCTTTCCATTCTCCCTTGTCTTGTTGATTATCAACTGCCTTAATATTAAGGCTAATCAGCCATTAATCAATCAATCGTATTAATATCTCAAATTTTTTCTGTTTCTTTTTCTCTCTCTCTTCTCTTTATTTCTCTGCTCTCACTTTTTTTCTCTGTGTGTCACATGTGTCAGGAGTGCGTGGTGTGGATAAGTCAGGAGCGCCGGTGCAGTATCAGCTAGCAGATCGGATTCATCAGGCCGTGTTTCCCGGACTGCAGGGTGGACCTCATAATCACTCCATTGCGGCCATGGCCTGTGCCTTGCTAATGGCCCAACAACCAGAATTCAAAACCTACCAACAACAGGTGTGTATATCTATCTGTGTGTGTGTGTGTGTGTGTGTATCTATCTGTGTGTGTGTGTGTGTTTGAGTCTGTGTGTGTGTGTGTGTATCTATCTGTTTGTGTCTGTGTGTGTGTCTATCTATGTGTGTATCTATTTGTGTGTGTGTGTATCTATCTGTGTGTGTGTGTATCTATCTGTGTGTGTGTGTGTGTGTGTGTGTGTGTGTGTGTGTGTGTGTGTATCTATCTCTGTGTGTGAGTCTGTGTGTATCTATCTGTATATATGTGTGTGTGCGTGTATCTATCTGTGTGTATGTATCTATCTGTGTCAGTATGTGTGTGTATCTATCTGTTTTTTGTGACAAACAAATATATTTACAAACGTGTACACATATTAACAACACTATAATACAATGGAGGCGGTGTTGCCACGAATGACGGATGTATATATATGTGTGTGTGTGTGTGTGTGTGTGTATCTTTCTGTGTGTGTGTGTTTGTATGTCTGTGTCAGTTTGTGTGTGTATCTATCTGTGTGTGTGTGAGTGTGAGTCTGTGTGTGTATATCTATGTGTGTGTGTCTATCTGTGTGTGTATCTATTTGTGTGTGTGAGTCTGTGTGTGTGTGTGTCTGTGTGTGTGTATCTATCTGTGTGTGTATCTATCTGTGTGTGTATCTATCTGTGTGTGCGTGTCTGTGTTTGTGTGTATCTTTCTGTGTGTGTGTGTGTGTGTTTGTATGTCTGTGTCAGTATGTATGTGTGTGTGTCATTTTGTGTTTGTCAGTGTGTTTTGTGTGTAGCAGTGTTTGTATGTACTTATAGATGTGTCTGTGTATGTGTGCGTAATTGTGTGTGTATGTGTCTTTATGTGTCTGTGTCTCTATATGTATGTTTCTGTATATATCTGTGTGTGTGTGTGTGTATGTGTGTGTGTGTGTGTGTATCTTTCTGTGTCTGTGTGTGTGTTTGTGTCAGTATGTGTGTGTGTGTGTGTGTCATTTTGTGTTTGTCAGTGTGCTTTTGTGTGTGTGTGTGTGTGTTTCAATGTAATTCTGTGTGTGTGTATGTGTGTTTATGTGTCTGTGTCTCTATATGTATGTTTCTGTATATATCTGTATATATCTGTGTGTGTGTGTGTGTGTTTGTATGTGCAGGTGTTGAAGAACGCACGCGCCTTGGCTTCAGGTCTTATAGAGGCCGGATATCGTGTGGTAACCGACGGAACCGACAACCACATTGTCTGGCTGGATCTCCGCTCTTTCCGTCCTCCACACACTGCCGGATCCGGAGACGCCGGAGATTCTATCGCCGCCGTCAAACTTTCCGGATCCAAGGCCGAGCGGATTCTGGAAAAAGTCTCGATCGCGTGCAATAAAAATACTGGTGAGTTTTTGCTGAACATTATTCTCTATTCTTTATTCTCTATTTTTCTAATAAATAAATAAATTTTAAATAGCAAAAAAAAATTAATGAAATATTTTTAAATATATAAATAAAACAAACACACATTTTAGTTTTCATAACAAACAAACACACACACACACACATACACATACACATGCATGTACCTATACATATATACATAACTAATATGCACTACATATATGCAAAACTATCACAATATTGTTTGATATTGTTTGGCTTTTCAAAGAATACAAGTGGTTTTTCTCTCTTTTTCTTCACACACACAAACAGAAAATTTGCGTGACCTTTTCGTTTTCACGAATATAGGTATTTTAATTATACAAGTTGTTTTATATGTAAAAAATTGTCAGACGTTTCTATATTAATACAGGTAGATTTTCTGACAATTCTAGTGATTGTTCAAGATTATAGGTACTTTTGGAGTCCGTGGTTCAAATCCCGGCGGCGGAGGAGAATTTCTTAATTGTGTGAATTCTATGATACAACAGTTCCTGTCCACCCAGCAGTAAATGATGGTACCAGATATCAGTCATGTGTTGTGTCATGCATTCTGGGGAGGTGGTCCTCTCTAATACGTCTTCCGTTCTTGTGGCGTCATAGCGTGGAGAGGGTCGGTTCTATGTATGTGTGTGTGTGTGTGTGTGTGTGTGTGTGTGTGTGTGTGTGTGTGTGTGTTAGTTCCCGGTGACAAATCGGCCTTCAATCCTAGTGGTATTCGTCTGGGTACTCCAGCACTAACCACACGCGGTCTCAAAGAACATCATTTCCATCAGGTTGTGGCGTTTATTTGTGAAGGTTAGTTTCAGATGTGAAATATTAGATATTTATGACATAAATATCTATGTTCTATCTATATGAATCTATATATCTATATATGTATCTAAATATGAAATATCTATGTTCTATGATCTAGTTTATATGAAATATCTATCTATCTATGTGATAACTTTATCACATAGGAATTTAGGTTCGCCACACGCTAGTTTAGTGTGTGTGAAGGTTAGTTTAATATATATATATATATATATATATATATATCTCTCTCTCTCTCTCTCTCTCTGTGTGTGTGTGTGTATTAGTGTGTTTGTATTAATGTGCGTGTGTGTATAGGTTAGTGTTTCTATCACCGGGTCGCCGAACTGATGTGTTTGTGTATGTGTGTGTGTGTGTGTGTGTGTGTCAGTTTTATATCGTGTTTTGTATGAGTGTATGATTGTGTATGTATAATATGAATTGTGTTTGTGAAAAAATATGTGTATATGTGTGTGTGCATTAGTGTGTATTAGTGTGTGTGTGTGTGTGTATTAGTGTGTGTGTATTAGTGTATATTAGTGTGTGTGTGTGTGTGTATTAGTGTATATTAGTGTGTGTATTAGTGTGTGTGTTTGCTTTTGTCTTTTATGTATGGAAGTGTGATTTTCAGCGTATGTGCACTCGTCTGTCTTCTTTGTGTCTGTGTGTATGTGTGTGTGTTGGTGTGTGTGTGTATGTGTGTGTGTGTGTGTGCAGCGCCTTAGAGACCCTCTAGGTGTAGGTCGCTATATAAATATCTTAATGTAATGTAATGTAATGTGTGTCTGTGTGTTTGTGGCAGCATATTACATTAGAACGCTAAATCTATCCTAACCTAAAATATATGAAAGTATATAGAAACGTTTTTGCTCGTTTTTTTATTATAAATAAATTATCTCAATTTAATGTTCTTGAATCTTTACAGGTAAAACATGGCAGAATTTTCTGAAATATTCTTGTTGACGTATTGTCAAGTGTGTATGTGTGTGTGTGTGTGTGTGTCTGTATTGTATTGTGTTATTTTGTGTCAATGCGAAACATATATTTGAATATGCATGTGATTGTATGTGAATAATTGTATGTAGTGTGTGTTAAATGTTTATATCAGCGCAATACATACATGAATGTGTGAATTGCGCTTCATAAATGACTTAATAAATGAAATGAAATGTGTGTGTGTGTGTGTGTATATTTACGGTATGTTCATGTGTGTGTGTGTGTGTGTATGCATGTATGTACGTTGTGTATGTATGTGTGTGTGTATTTATGCATTTGTATACATGTACGTTTATGTGTGTGTTTATTCATTCTTCTCTGTATGCGTGTATGTATGTATGTGTGTGTGAATTTATGCATTTGTATACATGTATGTTTATATGTGTGTTTGTGTGTGTGTGTGTGTATACATGTATGTTTGTCTGTATGTATTTGTGTATGTGTGTTTATTCATTCTTCTCTGTGTGTATGTGTTTATGCGTGTTGCATATTGCATTGCAACACAGCGTTGCATCTTGCTCGCGAGATCACAGCTGTGTCGGGCACGAAAATGGTCGATTTTGAGCGAGTTTTGAACGACCAGCAGAACCCACATAAGTTTTGCGCAAAGGTTCAACAGCTTCGCGAACGTGTTGAATGTTTCGCCGACCAATTCTACATGCCCGGGCAGGAGGGACTTTGAGACATGTGTGTATGTATGTGTGGGTGTCAGGGTGTATGTTTGTCTTTGACAGCCTTCAATTGTTTCCAATCGTCACACGAAATTCTCGTTAGAGTCGGAGATTGTATTTTTGCCGCGTTAGATGAATCTCTTTGTGTTTGAGAGATTTTGGTGGTGTGCAGGAATCTTTTCACTGAAACCTTCCTGATTAATCCTCTCTCGAAATCTTTCCTATGAAGTTCTTTCTCTGATCTCTTCCTCTGTAGTTTCCTTATGAATCGTTTTTTTCTGTATTCTTCTCAGAAATCCATTCTTTGTCTTCATAGAAATCCTTTCTCCGAAGCATCACAGTAAACGGATGTATTAGGAAGTGTGAAGTGGCTGGTGGTTTTATATGTCAGTGTGTATTTGTGTTGTACATATGTATATTAGCTAACAAATGAGTCTTACGAATTTTATGATGCTATTTTAGTGACACAATTTTCGTGTTGAATTTTGTTCTTGGGTTGTTGATTTTTGTGGGAAAATAAATGGAGAGAGCAAAAAGCGCGTTTGTTTGTTTTTTATCGTTGTATTTTTGTCCATTTGCACAAAGGTTGCGCATAACACCCGTAGAATTCGTCGGTAAAACAAGCATGGAAAATAAACACAACCTTCCCTCAAACACACACACACACATTGTATTATTTAATTGTATGAATATATTGCGAATTATTTATTCCGATTTTCGGTGTAATTCTCATGTTTTTCTGGACATATATTCGTCCTTCCGTTTCGTTCCTACTTCGGAGTCTACAGATGCGTGCATTCTATGACCACGCCGTCTTCGACATCATCATATTCTTGCTGCCCACTCGCTGGTTCTCTTCCACATGAGGATGGGTCTTTTGACGGCTTGATTGTTTGTTCTGCGGATATCTGACGTTGGAGTTCGCTTGCGCAGTCTTGATGGTTATCACTGGAATTTTCTCCATTTGTGAGGGTGTGATTCTCTTCGGCAACATCGCCTGCTTGCTGAAGTTCACTCACGTCTTCTCCATCGTTCATTGATGGATTTCCGTCCAACAACTCTTGACGTGACGCCGCATGGCTGGCATCCATATCTCCTGTGCTGTCTAAAGATCTTCCTTCATCAGAGACCACCATCGTCAAAGATCCTCCATCGTCATTCATCTCAGGTTGAGGTTGCGGAATCGCTTCGCTTTCATCAGCCAAATGCTCTTTCGAGCCTGGGTCACCTGTTTCCGTCTCATCTTCTTCTGAATGTGTTTCCTTCACCATCAGCATATCCTGCGCAGTGGATTCTTTGATGTCGACTTGTGCTATCTCATGGAATTCCTTGGAGTTATCTGATTCCGCATGTCGAACGTTTGATGACGTCGCTTCGACAAGATCGCTCTCCAAACAGCAACTTGATTGTGAAGATATCGCCTCGTTTTGTGGCGAACATGCCCGTAACATCGCATTGTCTTCTTTGGTGATTTCTTCCGCATGAGCAACCAATTTCTCAACCAGTTCTTTCTCCGTTGATGTCGCTTCAATTTCTTCCACGGACATCTTGTCCTCCACAACTTGCTCTGTTTCTTCGGATGATTTTATTTGGAGACCTCCAACCAACGCTCCCGATACAACATCCACCTCTGCAGAACAAGATTCCCCACCGTCCGCACCCTGTTCCGGATCCGATGTGAACACCATTCGTCCGGCTTGCTCAACAATATTGTCAACCACAGATCGAACGTCTCCCAACAAAGTTTCACCCAATTCCGTTGCTCCTTGGTCTCCTAATTGTACAGAATCTCCACGCTCCTCTCCGGCCTGAACGTGTTGATCATCAGTTCCTTTTTGCTTCGATCCTTCGCCGTGTTCGCTTGGCTCGGGATCGACTGTCATGTCAGAACACTGTTCGTTGTTCTCGAGTTGTCGCTGGTCCGAATTCTGGACGCCAACATCTTCTACAGAATCAACCACAACAGGTGCATCTTCAACGACCAACTGAGAGTCTTCAACGACCAACTGAGAGTCTTCAACGACCAACTGAGAGTCTTCAACGACCAACTGAGAGTCTTCAACGACCAACTGAGAGTCTTCAACGACCAACTTAGAGTCTATCGCATTTTTTTCGGCATCTTCTCGCTGATGAAGTTCGCTTTGCATATCTGAAGACGTTTTGCCAGCCTGTCCCGCTTCTAATAAACTTGCAGGATTTGCTTGTTGTTGATGATTGGTATCATTTTGTGTAGACGACTCATGCACTTCTGAAGTATTCTTCTTGTCCTCTTGTTGATCCTCATTCGCATAACCTCCAGACCCTACTCGTTCCTGAAAACCACTCGGCTCAGCATTCGGCTGCGATGGTGTTTCGTCTTCTGGCTGCGACACACTCCGCAACACTCCTTTGGGTCTGAACACCACCGACCTCACCTGGGGAGGACCTGCTTGTCTGCGGCTGCTGAACGGCAGCGGTGTGAAGCAGGTCCTCCCAGCCGATGTGGAAGAGGGAAAATGAGACAAAGTCCTCCTGAGCACCAACGGTTGTCGTGCCTGGACAGAGGAGTTATCCAAGGATGAGGGACCACATTCGCTGATCGGCGTAGCGTTTTCTTGTGGTGAGTGTCCGTTCATTATGAATAAGCAATTGAAGATTGATCGAATCTGAACAATCTCAAACACGACCAATAACTTTCCTTCACTAGAAAATGTCTGTGCGAGTGTGTGAGTTGAAGTTTGATATTCGGCTCCTCTGAATAGACACACACACACACACACACACAAAGCAAGCATTATTATTAATTACAAGTAAATACAGTAGCATGGGGGAAGAGTGCAGGTGCACTATTACCACCCTGTGTGTGTGCAGTGGCCACAGAAATCTTGGAAATCTGTATCTTGGAAGCACCCAGAAAAAAAATCAAATAAATACATTCAAATAAAAAATTAAGCATGGATAAGAATGATCTCGCATAATTTGGGAAACATTTGTAAAAATAAGTAAACTATTTTCATTTTCACAGGATGTTTTCAAAGGAAAACGTCGAAATTTGGGCTTTTCAACCAGTCTTCGATTATCCCCCCCAAGTCTACTTTGAAAATATCCAATAGCTTACCAATTAACAAATGTAAAACACACACACACACAGTCACTAACACACTAGCACACACTGAAATGGAGGTGTGTCGCACTGTATCGCTATGTCCATGTATGTCCATGTGTGTGTATGTGTGTCAGTGTGTGTGTGTGTGTGTGTGTGAGCCAACCCTGTTAACACGCAACATTCTTACACGCACACATGCACATACATGCACAAACATGCGCACACACACACAAACACACACGCTAAATCAAAATGGAAGACTAAGAAAAAGTGGTTTTCCCTGATCAAAAGTAGAAGAAATGTCATTTCTCTTGAATATATCATTTCCCCTTACTAAATACGCCCCTGTTTTCGAAGCAACATTCTTATACACACACACAGACATACATACATACAAGGTCAAACAACAAGAACACGAGAAAATCGCCTCGCACGTTGAATAAATTTCACTTTTGTCTGCTCAAGAATTTTAGATAAAATGTCTTTCGAAAAAATTGCTTGAACTTCACTTCAATTTACGTCCTGCAAATTCAATCGAAAATATCTGTGAAAATGGTAATTTCAATCCGTTTTATCAGCTGATTTAATATTATTTTCAGAAAAATAATTTATGTCTGAAATAATTCAACACAAAATATGCATCGCTTGAAACTAACAGAAAACCCACACTCACTATTAATAAACATTACCGCCATAACTGGTATCATAAATAATAATCATAAATAATCATAAAAATATCATAAATAGTAATATAAATCACTCATTCATATTATAATCCATTGAAGAATGACTCAGACACACACACACAAACACAGCGTTTTCATATTTGAACAGAACAAAAAAACGCCAAACTTAAATCCGTGAGTGTGACTCATAGCGCGCGTCGAATGACAGCGCGTATGAAAATAGTTCACACTCAATACAAACACACACATATACAAGGATAATCCTGGACAACTATATACATATAAAACACTCACATTCTCACACACTCTCTCTCTCGCTTTAAAATACACACTCTCATACTCTGTATCGGCTGGTGCAATTCTTAACCGAAAGACAACACACACACACACTCGCTCATATAAACACACACACACACACACACACTGACACATATCCATATACACACGTGTATTAACATCACCTATGTATATATATATATATATATATATATGTGTGTGTTTGTTTGTTTGTTTGTGTATGTTCTCACATCATATTCTCGCATTATGTTCTCACGTCATTTAGATCAGCGTAAAATCCTCAAAGCACACACACACACACATACACACACATACAACAACAACCATGTATTCGTGTAGCGCCTTTATACATCACACAAGCGTTAATGAAACCACTGTGTGTGTGTGTGTGTGTGTGTGTGAGAAAAAAGCGATAGAAAATTCACACAGGTTTATAGCAGGAAAATAGCAGAAAACAAAGATAAGACCGACAAAAATGTACATACACACACACACACTGACACACACACACACTGACACACACACACGCTGACACACACACACTGACACTGACACACTGACACACACACACAGACTGACACACAAGCAAACACATATAGCATTGACTACAGCAAAACGCACATTCTAAACACGATAAACACGATAAGACACGTGAGTGTTAAGTGAAACAGAAAATCAGAGATGTTGAATGAATATCATAGGGAGGTGTACGGTGTCAGATTCAGATTAGATTTAGCGTGGTGTAGTGGTAGTACACCCGCCTCACAAGCGAGAGGTCCGTGGTTCAAATCCCGGACGAAGGAGAATTTCGTTGGGTGAATTCTATAATCCAACAGTCCCTGTCCACCCAGCAGTAAATGATGGTACCAGATATCAGTCATGTGTTGTGTCATGCATTCTGGGGAGGTGGTCCTCTCTAATACGTCTTCCGTTCTTGTGGTGTCATAGCGTGGAGAGGGTCGGTTCTGCGGTGACAGCGAGCTGCACGGGACACACCTGTGTGTGTTCATAAGCTTCGACTTCTTCCCGTGTAGCAGCTGTCACTTGAGACATTTAATATTTAACCTGAGCAAAAACGAGTGGTTTACGATGAAGCTGAAGTGATTCCGGGAGGAGTTAAGAAGGGTTAAAGGATTTAATTTAACAGGGGTTCTTAAACATCTGATGGTTTCATACACCCGATGGATTGTCGAATATGCTCCCATACCTCCTTTACTTAACTGTTCAAACAATTATCACCAATAGTATTATTTGTCAGTATGTCTTCCAACTCGACGAGTATTTCAATCGCTTGAATTTCACTGTAGTGTAGATTCGCATTACTAGCAAATAGCATGATAATTGATAATTTCAGTATTCATACACCGTTGATAATTTACCCCTGATCTATAAGAAAGAACAGAGAACGATAATTATGAATTATGAAGAGTTTTTATAGATGAGAGAACACAAACGAACATGAACTCTTGAAATAATGGGAGGCCGGTGTAATTGCAACATATATTGAGAGACATCAATGCAAGGAGTAGGATGAAGTGCATAGCGACCAGATTTATTACATATTTTTTGAAGCATTTTCAAGGAATTGATGAGCGAAAAAATCAATCGACGTGTACGGGCAATAGAAACAACAATATGTATTTGATATAGCGCACTTTCGAGGGCAAATGCGCGAGCAGTAAAAGTACATGGAGACAAAAAATAAGAAGCACAAATCTACATGGATGTTTGCAAAAGAGAATACACAAAAATACGCACACGTACATATACATATACACACATACACAAACAACGTTATTAGAAAAGGACAAGATACAAACATTAACTGTAATTATTGATAATAATAATAACATCATTTGCCGATTTACAATTTATGATTACTATTATTATTAATGTTCAATTCATTATTATTAAACTCAATGAACAATATAAAACGTTAAATGCCTAAGTGGCAGTTGCTACACGGGAAGAAGCCGAAGCTTATGAACACACACAGGTGTGTCCCGTGCAGCTCGCTGCCACCGCAGAACCGACCCTCTCCACGCTATGACGCCACAAGAACGGAAGACGTATTAGAGAGGACCACCTCCCCAGAATGCATGACACAACACATGACTGATATATGGTACCATCATTTACTACTGGGTGGACAGGGAATGTTGAATTATAGAATTCACACAATTAAGAAATTATCCTCCGTCGGGATTTGAACCACGGACCTCCTGCTTGTGAGGCGGGTGTTCTACCACTACACCACGGACTCCAACAAGGTATGTGAAAAGGGAATTGTAAACGCTATATAAATTGCATGACAGCCAGCTCCAGACGTCTTGATCATCAACAGACACACAAATAGAGAAGCAATAGCATTAGAAAATTAATACACATTTTGGAAATAAAATAATACTACGCTTATAAACTCAGCTTCCAGCCGAAAATAAGTCGAAATCAAGAGAGAGAAAAAACACTTACCAAACAAAAAAAATAGTTTTGATCAAATGATATCGGACAACGTATCACACTTCTTAATACAAAATGAAAAACAAACTGGAAAATTAAATCAAGTGCGTAAAAAATAGCACTTGTTTGAATCAAGATATTGAAGAAAGGCCTAAGAATCAACAATTGGAATCGAAGCAAAACAATATTCAATATAAATATACTCACAAACTCGAGAGCCACCCACCATCAACAAGCAACACGCTCGAAATCCACCTAACCGAACTTCAACCGAACCAAGCCCAATACAATACGTCGCAGGCGCGCCACTTTTGTATAGATACATGAGTAAAGAATTCTTGACGATGATGCAAAAAAACTATTTGAGAGTTTTTCTAGAATTATTGACAATGTGCCAAATTTTCGAATATCATGTAGCCCAAGATCATCATACGACTGATAAGATCCCTTCAACATTTTGTGTTCACTTTTTACTTCCACTTGGTTCATAAACAGCTCAAGTTATTCATTAACGGCGGTGCATTGCTGTGTTTTCTCGGTTTTCTGTGATGTTTGGTTAGCATTAGCTCTATTAATCATAGTTGAATCATATATTAGCTTCAGGAGTTGTGGCATACATCATAAATTTATCATATATCTTATATTTATCCACATAACATCTAAATATTCACTCATTCGGCTTTTCCGGCTGAAATCAAATTATTCGTTCTCATCGCATTTATTTCATGAAATATCGGTTGATTTGATATACGTTGCCGTTTATCATCAATCTCATTGTTCTGTTTGTGTGTTTCTATTCAGCTGCTGAGCTTGTACGCGTGTATTCGTGTAAGTGAGCGACAAATCGGCAAATTTCCAGAAATCTACAGTGATCAATTTCAAGGACAAATTTGCAGAAATCCACAGCGGGCGCGAGCGAGATAGATATCCGCTCTTTCTCTGCGCAACCAAATGTCTTTCGCTTGGCTATTGTCACAGTGGCTCCCAACCCAACAACTAATGGCTACACCACAATGGCTACACCAACTGCCCGATGACGTTTGGTACGTGCTGCTTCTAACACTAAGCGCCGGCACTGCCGTTGTGTTTCGTCACGGCTTTCTGGCCACTACTTTCAACCTGCAAATGCGCCACTATCGTCGCTATTTGACCACCGCTAGTGGATTTCTGCTCACTGCCGCCGTATTCGGTCGACACAGCTATCATCCACTGTTGATCTGCCTGCTGAATGCGCTCATCATACGACGTCTGCATCATAACGGGTGAACAATTCAAACATGCGTCAGTATGTGTGTGTGTTTGTGTCAGTATGTGTCTGTATGTGTGAGTGTGTTTGTACGTGAGTGTTTGTGTGTGAGTATGTGTGTATGTATGTGTGTGTGTGTGTCTGTTTGTATGTGCATGTGTCAGTGTGTGTATGTCAATGTATTTGTGTGTGTGTGTGTGTGTGTGTGTTTATTTGTATGTATGTGTGTGTGTGTGTGTTGATTCATTTGTATGTGTGTATGTCAATGTATTTGTGTGTGTGTGTGTGTCTATTTGTATGTATTGTTTATGTGTGTATGTATTGTATGTATGTGTGTGTCTATTTGTATATATTGTTTATATATGTGTGTGTGTCTATTTGTATGTATTGTTTATATGTGTATGTATTGTATGTGTGTGTGTCTATTTGTATGTATTGTTTATATGTGTATGTATTGTATGTGTGTGTGTCTATTTGTATGTATTGTTTATGTGTGTATGTATGTGTGTGTGTGTCTATTTGTATGTATTGTTTGTGTGTGTATGTATGTGTGTGTGTGTGTCTATTTGTATGTATTGTTTATATGTGTATGTATTGTATGTGTGTGTGTCTATTTGTATGTATTGTTTGTGTGTGTATGTATGTGTGTGTGTGTGTCTATTTGTATGTATTGTTTATGTGTGTATGTATGTGTGTGTATATTTATATGTATGTATTGTATGTGTATGTGTGTGTGTGTGTCTATTTGTATGTATTGTTTATGTGTGTATGTGTGTCTATTTGTATGTATGTGTGTGTGTGTATCAGACTTTTGATGTCTGTGTTGAGTATGTGCGCTACACTTGGCTACCTGGCAGCATTACGTTTGGCCTCGCTGCTTAATTGGCAACACTTGTCTGCCATCGAGAATATGCTACAAATGATTATTACTCTACGCGTAAGATTACTAAGATTATTATGCTATAAGATACTTCTATATATTCTTGTATGAAAGTATATTGTTTATACACACTTTGCTTAGACATCAGATTTTATAATTTCATTTTATTCTTCATTTATTTATTATTTCGCTTCTTTCTTCATTAGCTCTAAAATCTTTATTTTTCTCAAACTCTCTTTCTCTCTCTGTATATATTTTTTTTGGCTAGCTTCCAGGGTACACCGCACACACACAGGGTGGTAATAGTGCACTTGCACTCTTCCCCATGCTACTGTATTTACCCTGTAATTAATAATAATAATTATTATATTGTTAATAATCAATTAAACAGGTTATAATTCAAAGATGGTCAACGCTATATAAATTACATGCAACTGCAATCAACAAATAGAATAACAGCAATAAAAACGTGGTATTATATAAAAACGTGGTATTATAAGTTAAATACAATTTAATTTAATTCCTTAAGTGGCCTAATACAGTTCAGTATTTAAATATGAGTGTATGTATCTAAAAGTAGCATCTATATATACAAGCAATACATGTATTTGTGTGTGCATATATGTATGTATAAATATGTATTTTTTCTGTATACGCTGAACGTATACAGTTGATTGGTATGGCGTATGAGGTGCGCCAGTCGCTTGCAACATTGAAAACATCAACATCCACAGGCAGCACATCGCAAAACATCCGCAAACAAGACAATCTAGTTGAGGAAACCTCCGTCGCGACTGTCCTGCCATCTGTGGGCGAAATTGTCAACTACACTTTCTGTCATCTAGGTCTTATATGCGGTGAGTGTTTGTGTGTGTGTGTGTGTGTGTGATTTTTGTGTCTATAAATTAAAACCTAACGCTATTCATAAATTTGTCTTTTATTGGTTTATTTGTGGGTTTTTTGTTGTTGTTTTTAGAAAATTGGTTAGACAGATAGATAGATAGATAGATATATAGATAGATATATATAGAAAACAAATTGTTTTAATGTGTGTGTGTCAGCTTGTATATTGGCGTATATATGCATGTATGTGTGTGTGTGTATGTGTGCCAGGTCCATACTACACATACAAGACATACGTATCGTGTATGGACGGTAGGTATTGGCATACAGGGCAGGTATGCGGCTTGGTATGGCGTCGCGCTCGCATACTACCTCTGTATGCGGCTGTCTTCATAATATTACAACATTTATGGCCTCAAGAGGTGAGATAATTTATTTATCTATTTTGTTCCATCATTTTCAGCATTGTATGTGTGTGTCTGTGTGTGTGTGTGTGTGTGTGTCAATGTGTATGTATGTCAGCTAATACAAATCTTACAAATAATCTACAATATTAATGTATTAAAATAACATATATGTTTATACCAGCAAATAAATCTACTCATATAAGTATGGACGTATATTCAAGCGTGTATGCATATGTGTATGTGTGTGTGTGTGTGTGTATGTCAGTTAATTGAAAACGCCAGTACAAGTGGTGCCCCCTGGTGGCAAAATTTATGGCTAATCTATCCGCTATTCGCCATTTATCGTATGCGCATGTATTCGGCGTTTATTCTCTGCGAGCTGGTTTTGATGTCGCACGGAATGGGACTCTATCCTGTGTGGGCCCGTGCGAGGCCCGGTCGCGGGCCCACCGTGTCCGAGTCCCCGGGCCCATGCGCTCTCACACACACCAGGTTTGTATGTCTGTCTGTCAGCTTGTGTGTGTGTGTGTTTGTTTGTTCTGTGTCTCAAAATGTGTTTGTGTAGATTATTTCTGATTTTTTCTTATAATTAATTGAAGTTTTTGAATATTTATCAGATTATGATATAATGTATGTAAATATTGATAAATATAAGTAGATATTGGAATTATATTCAACATACGGGGGATTATACAGACAAACACAAACATTTGGCTAGAAAAAAAACAATACAGAAAGTAGAATAATACATTCGTTAATCAAGAATATTTAATATTATTTTTATATTTCAAAATAGTACGTAGAGAGAGAGAGAGAGAGAAAGAAAATACAAGACGGTAATTTTGAAAAGTCAATGTTGAAATTATCGCTTTTTTATATTTTCTCTGTAAATTTTCATCTCGGGATAGTGAATTTTAACGAAATTAATTTGTGCGCAGAAAGGGCGATAATTTTGAAAGTCTTGATTTCGGCTGCATTTACAATATTGCCGAACTGGATGTTGAATTGGACACAAGTATGACTTGTGTGTTGAAAAAATGGAATATGACCGTTCAATATTGGCTGTACCATTGCGTCTACGGTCAACTGTCTGGCTCCAAGACTTTCAGGTCAGTGTTTGTGTATTAGTGTCAGTGTATTAGTGTCAGTATGTATGTGTCAGTGTTTGTGTGTCAGTGTTTTTGTAGGTTTTTGTGTCAGTGTTTTTGACAGTGTATTAGTGTCAGTGTTTGTGTCAGTGTCAGTATGTGTGTGTCAGTGTTTTTGACAGTTTTTGTGTCTGTGTGTTAGTGTCAGTGTTTGTGTCAGTGTCAGTATGTGTTTGTGTGTCAGTGTATTAGTGTCAGTGTCTGTATGTGTTTGTGTGTCAGTGTATTAGTGTCAGTGTTTTTGTCAGTGTCAGTATGTGTTTGTGTGTCAGTGTTTTTGTCAGTATGTGTGTGTCTGTGTTTTTGTCAGTTTTTGTGTGTGTCAGTGTTTTTGTCAGTGTCAGTGTATTAGTGTTTGTGTCTGTGTGTTAGTGTGTCGGTGTCAGTGTATTAGTGTCAGTGTTTGTGTCAGTATGTATGTGTGTATGTCAGTGTGTGTGTGTGTGTGTCAGTGTCAGTCTCTGTGTGTCAGTTTTTTACAAACCCTCACACTTGAAAAATTCTCCATTTCTACTCTTTTCAACAAACAAAAAACAAAGCCAGTTTCCAAAAAATAATTCAACATTTCAAACTTGATAATTTGTTTTCAAAATCAGCACCACTTTTTTGTATCCGCCTTCACCTGAGAATTGCGTTTCTAAAATAAATCGAAATTATGCCGATACCATAATTATATAATGATGTAAATATATATATTTGTATATATATGTGTATGTATGTTTGTGTGTAGGGCGTTGGTGACAATGAGTGTGTCGGCTTTTTGGCATGGAATTCACGCGGGATATTATTTATCGCTGATGACCTGTCCTTTATACATGCTGGTCGAACACAAATGTAGTTCTCTTGTGAAAGGCAGATTATCCAGCGCTAAGGTATCGGCCGTTTTTAGTCCGTTTTTTTGTGGTGGTGGGGATTATTTAGGTTTCCACTCAATTGGGGTGGGGGTTTATATATGCGAGGAGGTTTTGGCGTTTTCAACTTTACAACTGGAAATTGAGGTTTTTCGCGAAATATTGCATTTGACATTGGGGATTAAGGTTTTCACTTGGGGTTTGGAGTTTTTCTTTGGGGATTTAGGTTTTCACGAGCAGCACTCAAGTTCCTAAAGGGGTGCGAAAATTTAAACTAAAAATGTTAAAAAATTGTTGAAAATAATAAATAATTAAAATTACAATTAATGATTTTTTTCAACTTAAAAAAAAACATTGAAAAAATTGAAATTATTGAGAAGAATTATAAATGTTGAATATCAATATAAATACATGCTGAAAAAATGATTTTTTTCTACGCCATCTATATAATCTATCATCTTTTTACTTTGTATTTGAAAATGATTTCGAACGCTAAAAATATTATTGAAAATAACTGTGCTATAATATCTCCGTGTGTGTGTGTGTGTGTGTGTGTGTGTGTGTTTGTCAGGGTGTGTGTGAGTGTGTGTCGTGGGTAGTTCGTGTGTTTATGTTCAGTTATTTGTGTGTGGGTTTTTGTCTTCCTGATACGACGTCAATTTTAGCCTATTGGCGCTGTGTATATTATTGTGGCCATTTATTGGTTGTTTTTCTTCTGATGCTGTGTTGGCTAATCGCCAAATTTTCTGCTCCGGCTTCGGCGGCGACAATTTCTGCTTCGTCTGCGAGAAAATCTGCTTCAGCAATTTCTTCTGCTTCAAATGAAAAGAAAGAGGCTTAAGTGCGTCGAAAATGTCTTTTTTACGTTTTTTTGCTTTGTTTTTTTTGTTTCTTGTTTAATTTTCCCATGAAAAAGCAACACACACATATATATATACGTACAGACACACAAACATGCTCTAGGTGAAAAAAATCTAGACAATTTTCTAGGATATTTCTAATCCATTCTATATAGAGATTTTTCCAAACACATTATTTTTTTAAGTTTTTTTGCTGTGAATAACCGACAATCTTTTTCAATAGATTCCAACAATCTTGTCCTTTTGTTTTATAGATATATGATATTCAATTCAATCGTCCTTTTTGAAAATTCCAAAATCACAAACTTGATCCATTTTTTTCTCATTTTTTTCCTATGTGGTATATTCTATCTGTGTAGTATTAGACCTGTGTGTGTGTCATTGTGTGTGTCATTGTGTGTGTGTGTTTTGTAGGTTGTATTCAGTCACTTCTGTGTAGTATTAATATCTTCAGAATTGGGTACAAATTTAGTCACACACACTGACATACACTGACATACATACTAACACACACATTGACACAAACATACACATACTGACACACACACACACTCACATACACACACACCAACACATGTGTGTATGTTAGTGTGTGTGTATGTGTCAGTCTTTGTAGCAATGGTGTGTGTGATTTCTATCCGTTTTTATCGTATGATTTTACTCAACGAACTCATTCGTATGTGTGTATGTCAGTGTATTTGTGTGTGTGTGTGTGTGTGTGTGTGTGTGTGTGTGTGTGTGTGTGTGTCAGTGTGTATGTTTCGGTATGTGTTTGTGTTTTTTTATATATGATCTAGATTTTTGTGTTAAAAGAAAAACAATCCATCTGTCTTTTTGTAAATATTTGTTATTTTGTGTTTTTTCTAATGTTCCTATATAATTTCGTCGTATTGGCTGTAAGGGTAATCTATTGGTATTCTATGGTAAGGGTATCTGTGCTCTTTGTATATAGGCGTATTTATTTTTTCAATTTTAAATTATATTCATTCTGTGTATGTCTATGTGTATGTATGTGTATGTGTGTGTATGTCAGTATGTGTTACATTAAACTGATAGATAAGTTCTGAAACTGTTTTTTTTTCGAAAAAAATAGATATCGGAATAAAAATCCTTGATGATTTCTGAAGGTGGTTTTCATGCTTGGTGACTTATGACACCTATGGTTAGTAACATGCGTGTGGGAAATTGTCAACTGGTGGGGAATTATTAAAAGTGGGAAATTAGAGAGAGAGAAAAAAAATACGAACACATTAATTAATATTTTAACACAATATATCAATTGTCCATGGATAAACGTTAAAATGCATATTGAAATAAGAATAATATGTATCAAAATAGATATACTAAATATAGATCTTATAAAGTCATACAAGACTATTAGTAAAAGTGAAATTAGAAATGAGGAAAAAGTTTACGAACACAGTAATTAATGTTTCAACACAATATATCAATTGTCCATGGATAAACGTTAAAATGGATATTGAAATAAGAATAATATGTATCAAAATAGATATACTAAATATAGATCTTATAAAGTCATACAAGACTTTATTACTCACAATCAACCAATACACATGATTTGAGTCATTCGCTCGTTGAAGTGTCAGCGCATTCGGGGCGATTAACACACGCGCATACAAACACGCGTGGTTGCAGACTTATTTCAATACCGTATATGTCTTTGAACTGCGCACCTTGTATGTGTATGTGTGTGTGGGTGTGTTTGTTTATTTCGATGACTCACGTAGGCAACGAATGCGTTGTTATAAAAGCCAACATTCAGCTGGGAAATTCGTCAAATGCTTCCTGGAACATCTCTGTGTGTGTGTGTGTGTGTGTCTGTGTGTTGGAAACTTCTCTTGTGGAATTGAAACCAATTGTTGTCAATAATAGACATCATGTGTGACGAAGATACTACCGCTATTGTGGTCGATAATGGCTCCGGAATGTGCAAGGCCGGATTTGCCGGAGACGACGCTCCGCGCGCTGTTTTTCCTTCGATTGTCGGACGACCTCGGCACCAGGGAGTCATGGTAGGCATGGGCCAGAAAGATTCCTACGTCGGCGACGAGGCTCAGTCGAAGCGAGGCATCCTCACTCTCAAATATCCGATCGAGCACGGCATCGTGACCAACTGGGATGACATGGAGAAGATCTGGCACCACACGTTCTACAACGAACTGCGTGTGGCTCCCGAGGAACACCCGGTTCTGCTGACCGAGGCTCCACTCAATCCCAAGGCCAACCGCGAGAAGATGACGCAGATCATGTTCGAGACGTTCAACACCCCCGCCATGTATGTGGCCATCCAGGCCGTGCTCTCGCTCTACGCCTCCGGACGTACCACCGGAATTGTGCTCGATTCCGGCGATGGTGTATCCCACACCGTTCCGATCTACGAAGGTCAGCATCTCTTGAAATAACAGTGGTCATCTTTGTGCTGGTGTGTGTGTGTGTATGATCTACCTCAGACCTTGAATTATCCTTAAATTTTCATCTAAACAGTTAGATCCCATTGGTGATACGAATTCGTATGAACTCCTCCAAGTTCCTCCAAGATATACTCTTTCGAAGTTATTGTACCTTTCCCCACTAAATAACCTCGTTGGTTGTTTCCTCATTTTCTATTAGTTTATTTAATGATTTCAACCTTGCTTAGATTGAATCTGATTTTATTATCAGTTTTTCTTTAAAAGTATTGTGATAACTTACTCCCTTCCTTATGGTAATGTGAACTGTTTACAAACGGAGAACACAAAGTTAATCCTTCAGATTGAGCTTTGGGTTTGTAACGGAAGATATTTTTGTGAAGTCGTTTTCCATCTAGAATTGTCTACAATTGATCGTCTCTCTTTCTGACAGGTTATGCTCTTCCTCACGCTATTCTTCGTCTGGATCTGGCCGGTCGCGATCTCACCGACTACCTGATGAAAATCCTCACCGAGCGAGGCTACAGCTTCACGACGACGGCCGAGCGCGAGATCGTGCGCGACATCAAGGAGAAGTTGTGCTACGTGGCTCTCGACTTCGAGCAGGAGATGGCCACGGCGGCGAGCAGTAGCAGTCTGGAGAAGAGCTACGAACTGCCCGACGGCCAGGTGATCACCATCGGTAACGAGCGATTCCGCTGTCCCGAGGCTCTGTTCCAACCGTCCTTCCTCGGCATGGAGTCGTGCGGCATCCACGAGACCACCTATAACAGCATCATGAAGTGCGACGTCGACATCAGAAGGGATCTCTATGCCAACACGGTGCTGTCCGGAGGAAGTACCATGTTCCCAGGAATGGCAGACCGCATGCAGAAGGAGATCACCTCTCTGGCTCCACCGACCATGAAGATCAAGATCATCGCACCGCCCGAGCGCAAGTACTCGGTCTGGATCGGAGGATCGATCTTGGCGTCGTTGTCCACCTTCCAGCAGATGTGGATCTCCAAGCAGGAGTATGATGAGTCTGGTCCTTCCATTGTTCATCGCAAGTGCTTCTAGGCGGACAATTAATAGTGTCTGGTTTGTTTTGTGTGCCCATGAATGCGTGTCTGTTTGAGCGATAAGTTCAGTGTGGAACTTCGGAACATCGAACGTTCCAAGTTCCCATCCCATGATTGAGTACTGAATTGTTGCGATCTTGTTACTGTGATTGTGTCAATATAATGATGCGTTAATCTCTATTTACCTCTCGAATATTTGCTGCAGTAGCTGATTTTGTTTCAACTCGGTTCATCTCCACGGTGTGTGATTTTCTTTGATAATTTTATTGTCCTTCTCCCTCTGACTTGATGAGCAAGGTGCATGGAGATTGCAGTCATGCAAGTCTACAGGGTTAAACGTTAAAGGTCTCAAAACGTATTAGAGAGGACCACCTCCCCAGAATGCATGGCACAACACATGACTGATATCTGGTACCATCATTTACTGCTGGGTGGACAGGGACTGTGGGATTATAGAATTCAGCCAAAGTAATTCTCCTCCGCCAGATTTCGGAACATGAACCTCCCGCTTGTGAGGCGGGTGTGCTACACCACTACACCACGAAGTTCAAAGGAGAAGAGATATAAAGGGAACACATGACAACAAAAAGGGGACAGATAAAGGAAAAAACTTACTGAACCCTCCAAAAGTCCTCACCATGAACATTCGAGTATAGCATGTTTCGCTAAGCCCCGCGTTTATTACTTTTTTTAGCCGCTCCGCCAGAAAATATATTGGCTCGGCAACTAACAGGAAGGAACTGAAGTTTAGATGCACGAAGACTAAAAGGCAGCTACCGGAAATGAACAAGAACAAGATGAGATCCAAGATGGCGACGTCTAGATTTGGGATATGGGCTACCCTTTCTTTTTCATGCATGAGCGCGTGTACATTAGGGTGGGTGGATTTCTTAATGAATGTTAGTTACGGAAGTTGCAGTTTATAACGCAATTTCAATAAGACTATGGTTTCCCGGAAATGCATTCAAAAATTAGCATGTAATTCATCGTGCGCGGAAAAAATGCTAAAATACTAATATTGGACAAAATTAACTAGATTCAAATTGGTCTAATATTAACAATAATAATAATAATATTAATAATAAGGCTGTACAATCCAAGCTATCAGTACCCAGCGGTTCTCAACTCTCAATCACCAGTTTCCGTTGATGATCGAATCTATTTAGGTTGTCGGCTTTTATTTTCCACGTAATCTCAACGTCAATAATGCATCTGTATTAAAAAAAAGATTGTACACGTTCATTTCAGCGCCAGAAACAGAAAAACGCCTCTGAAGGAATGTTAGAAATCACGTTTCAGTCGACAAAAATAATAACACCGCCTCAGGCGAACAAAAAAAATAAACAGAAAGCAAAGTGGAATGTGCCGCTTCCGGAATCAACAGTTTAGCAAGATATTACCAGACTCATTCAAGCACAAACACACACACACACGCATACAAACACACTCGCTCAGACACACACACGTTGGCACACAATACCGCAAGGATCAGGAACCAAGCCTAGAAACACTTGCGATGAACAATGGAAGGACCAGACTCATCATACTCCTGCTTGGAGATCCACATTTGCTGGAAGGTGGACAACGACGCCAGGATCGATCCTCCGATCCAGACCGAGTACTTGCGCTCAGGCGGAGCAATGATCTTGATCTTCATGGTCGAAGGAGCTAGAGATGTGATCTCCTTCTGCATGCGGTCGGCGATGCCCGGGAACATGGTGGTGCCTCCCGACAGCACCGTGTTGGCATACAAATCCTTTCTGATGTCCACATCGCACTTCATGATGCTGTTGTAGGTGGTCTCGTGGATGCCGCACGACTCCATGCCGAGGAAGGAGGGCTGGTAGAGCGCCTCGGGACAGCGGAATCGCTCGTTGCCGATGGTGATCACCTGGCCGTCGGGCAGTTCGTAGCTCTTCTCCAGACTGCTACTGCTCGCCGCCGTCGCCATCTCCTGCTCGAAATCGAGAGCCACGTAGCACAACTTCTCCTTGATGTCGCGCACGATCTCGCGCTCGGCCGTCGTCGTGAAGCTGTAGCCTCGCTCGGTGAGGATTTTCATCAGGTAGTCGGTGAGATCGCGACCGGCCAGATCCAGACGAAGAATAGCGTGAGGAAGAGCATAACCTGCCAGAAAGAGAGACGATCAATTGTAGACAATTCTAGATGGAAAACGACTTCACAAATAATCTCTGAAAGGTTTAATCATGAGAGTGAGGGGGAGAATTGCAAGAGAAACTCGAAAGAAAAATGTCATCAATAAGATAATTTTACATTGGAGACATCCCAGAACACAGACTGTACAAATAGAATAGAATTTCCCCTGTCCAAGAAAACACAAAAAATAAGAGAATACAATGTAAAGGACAATTGGGAGACTTCGAACAATAAATCATTTACATTAAACCACCATTCATCTAGAGAAATTTGGATACATCAACTTTGACCATCTTCTGGAAAACAAGATGAGGCTTAGATGTAGACTTGGGGAAATTTACATCACTATCGAGGTGAAAGGTTCAATTCTGAGGAGGAGAGTTCAATTCTGAGAGTCTGAGGAGGTTTTTCTACGTCTGTCTAAGGAAGTTTTCCTTCATCTCCTCCAGTGGTCCCACGATCTCAACCACACACCAGCACAAACAAAGATAACCACGAATCAAGAGATGCTGACCTTCGTAGATCGGAACGGTGTGGGATACACCATCGCCGGAATCGAGCACAATTCCGGTGGTACGTCCGGAGGCGTAGAGCGAGAGCACTGCCTGGATGGCCACATACATGGCGGGGGTGTTGAACGTCTCGAACATGATCTGCGTCATCTTCTCGCGGTTGGCCTTGGGATTGAGCGGCGCCTCGGTCAGCAGAACCGGGTGTTCCTCGGGAGCCACGCGCAGTTCGTTGTAGAACGTGTGGTGCCAGATCTTCTCCATGTCATCCCAGTTGGTCACGATGCCGTGCTCGATCGGGTATTTGAGAGTGAGGATGCCTCGCTTCGACTGGGCCTCGTCGCCGACGTAGGAATCTTTCTGGCCCATGCCTACCATGACTCCCTGGTGCCGAGGTCTTCCGACAATCGAAGGAAAAACAGCGCGCGGAGCGTCGTCTCCGGCAAATCCGGCCTTGCACATTCCGGAGCCATTATCGACCACAAGAGCAGCAACTTCGTCGTCACACATCTTGATGAAGCTTGGAGAATCAGGAAGTCAAACGGATCCTATATCCAGATGAAAGCAAACGACAAACACACGTGAAAAAGAAATAGTTGAAAATACAAGAAGTAACAATCAAGGACACATCTGATTAGCGACTTTTGCTTATGCTGATATCGAAAATTCGTTTCAAGAACCTCAGAAAATAATACGGATTCTTTGTTTATGCCGCTTTTAGCCTTGATTTAGACGTTCTTAACCTGTGTGTGGGAATTCCCCTGTCTGGTGGGGAATGGAAGAGTTGTCAAGTGGGAAGCTAAAGGTCGCACAGAATAGGACAACCATGTGTGTTTTTATCAATTCAAATTCGTTTTTTTTCTAATGGCATCTTGATATTTACTTTGATGTAACAATTGAATTTTATTGAATTTATCAGCGATGTTGTGGAAGATGAAGAGATGGCTCATTGAGAAGTGGGGAATCAATGAGAAAAAAGGTTGAGAACCACCAATTTAGCAGAATGCGACAAAAACAAAGTTTTTGTAAAAAGATTTTCATTTTTATCCCCCACTAGAAAAGTCTGATGTTCTCTGTCAACCTATTTTCTGAGAGTATTCATTAACGTATTCAAAAACTAAAAAAAAGTATTTGAAACTTTCCAATTTTACGTGAAAAGCAAGGGATAATTTCGAAAAAATCGACATTATTCTCATGGTGAAACGTAAAATGATTCTTTGGGCTTATTTCTGTGCCAGAAATACGTCCAAAGTCTTAATAATTCATCTTCAAAAGAAAATGAAATAAAATCACAGATAGGTATGAGAAGAAAAATATATATAACCAATCATAAGTCCTATAATCAATGGATAAATAGTACGACCAGCATTATAATCCACTATTACCAATTAAATTATTACAATTAGCTTAGGAAATTTCCACCGTCATTCAATATATCTATCTATAATACTCGCAAATTTCAAGCGAAGAGTTTAAATTCAAAAGTGACGCGAAAGAGGTTGAACAAAAATGGCGTCCCTGACGGTTGCCATGGAAACGCCGCGGGCGTAACGGCTCGACCAATCAGAAGCGCCGCTCCCCGCCACGCCTTATATGGTCAAAGCAGCAGCGAACGCAAGAACTATTCAATTTAATAAACTATTCAAGCTACTAGTCTACCATTTTTACACATTTAAATAAACACATTCTAAATCTCTCCTTAAATAAACACAAATCGCTCGGACATAGGCTGCCTACACTGTAAAATAAACAATTACATCACGCACTTCAAATATCTCGTTAGCAGAAAACTGTTTGACGGATATGAACGGATTATCAAATTAGCATTTCAGCGAAAGCAGTTGATTTTAAAATCACTAAACATCCCACCGACAAACGCTAAATCTAGAAAACCCACGCACTAAATTGTATAACACAGAGCTACATTAAATATATCTGTGAATATATACATCAAAACAACATACATCTCACAAAGAGCCATAGAAATTATATATTCGCCCACCTTAAAATGCAAGAGATCGCAGAGAAACCCGAGCGTACCCGACGAAGCACAAACTAAGAATGAGAGAACATATAGAATCTCACTTGCATATCCCGACAGTCTGTCTGTCTGTCTGTCTGTCTGTATTTGCCGGTCACAGGGTGTACGTCGGTTTCACTACATATGCACACACACACGCATACACATACACACACACGCAGACAGGCAGACAGACAGACAGACAAACGTACGTTGACTGCGTCAGCCAATAGGAGAGCAGATGACCATATATGGTAAAATGCGCAGCCGCAAGGAAAGCCTGCTTGTTTGTATGTCCGTCTGTGTGTATGTAGTCGCGCGCGTCGAGCCACGTGTGTGCGTGTGTGTGTGTGTGTGTGTGCCACACCTACGGTTTGAAATAAGGTAACACTATAGTGTGCGTGTACGAGTGTGTGTGTATGTGTGTGTGTATGTGTGAGTTTTTGTATGAGATCTGTTTTGTGTCAAAGTGTTTTGTGCTTTTTGCTCAGCCATATTATTGATAGCTTCAAATGTGAAAATTCCAATTCATATTATCACTTCTATAATGAGCAAAATTTCAGTAAAAATACAAATTCGGTCAAATATATATTCCCACTGTAGATTTGAATAAGAAAATATGTTGAAATATACAATTCAAATATAGTTAACTGTAGATTTCAAATATTTATAAAAAGGACTTGTTCCAAATTCCTAAGAAATTCTAAAAATGTAAAACTCAGCTTCTACAAAATCCTTGATAATTTTAATATGGACTTTAATTGAGGTTACAAAAATTTGACTGGGTTTTGATGATGTTTGGCCTGGTAAGACCTTCATTCTATTGATAATCCTGAATCCAAAAAAAGTCGCCAATGTTTTTGTCCTACGCGAAAATCTCATACCAAAATGGCACAAGGACAAAATACACACACACACACACACACACACAACTGTGTATGCTCGTCTGCAAGTGTATGTTCGAGTGTATTTGTGTGTGTCTGTGTGTGTCAGTGTGTGTGTGTGTTTTTCTTAAGGTCAAGGATAGTCTATACAGTACGGATTATATAAAAAATTATGTAAATATCAAGTTTTATAATTTCAAATAATTTCTCGCTAGCCAAATTTAAAAAGAAACAATAAAAATTAAAATGTTATAAAAATTTAAAAGAAATAATCCAATTATAATTCCTTCATTTATTGTTATTGTGCAAGCGACTTTGGTTATTTCTGCTTTGTGTGTGTGTGTGTGTGTGTGTGTGTGCGTTTATTTCTGCTCAAAGTATGACACAATTTCTGCTTAATACACACACACACACAGACGGACATGCAGACTATGGTTATTGCTTAATGCATACAGTGACGTCAAAATTGAGCAATATTTTCTGCTCTCCAAAGCAAACAGCACCAGCTGAAGCAGCATCGTTATGGATGAGCAGAAATTTATAGCAGAAATTTATAGCAGAAATTTATAGCAGAAATTTATAGCAGAAATTCAAAACAGAAATTTATAGCAGAAATTTATAGCAGAAATTTAAAGCAGAAATTTATAGCAGAAATTTAAAACAGAAATTTAAAACAGAAATTTATAGCAGAAATTTAAAGCAGAAATTTATAGCAGAAATTTAAAACAGAAATTTATAGCAGAAATTTGAAGCAGAAATAACTGCGGAATTCACTCATTTCACTGTAGCTTGTTTAATCTGAATAATCATTCTATTTTTCTGCACCCCGCATTTATAATTCACTTCCTCCTCGCCTCCTCCGAATGAAATCCTACTCATCTTTCTCCTCTGAACTACACAAACATTTCCTTTCTTTGGCCTCAGAGTCTTCTTAAGTTTACTTGTTTGCAATGTTATAATTGATTTATTCTTCCTATTGATATTGATTTAATCCGTTTTTCCTTTTATTTAATGATTTATCTCTCTTTTGCACATTTAGTTGCATATTCCGTACTCATAATTGCTACATGTTGGTGTTTCTGTTCTGCGCTGCATGTTTTTACTTCACCCAACCTGCGCAGTTGACCCAATTTCCCAATTGCTCCAGTATTATTTTGCGTGTCGCGCGCTTGTAACTATTGTGTGCTTTATATTAAATAAATGTTTGTTGTTGTTGTTGTTGTTGTTGTAATAAGCTTTTTTCTGGTTCAAATTCGCTTATTGAACAACAGTTTTTTCAATGGAAAGCCAACATTTAATCAAGGCTATTATAGTGGTTCGATATGCTAAATTAAATAAATCACAGGTTTGTTTATTCCCTATGAAATACACAAACATATACAGGAACCTAATGTCTAAAAACTTAAATGCCTAAATATTGCAATCTTAAATGAAAACTTGTTTGCGTTTTTGAAAATCGACTTCAGCATACAATAAGGTGTGTGAGTGTGTCTGTATCGAGTAGGTTAACTCATGAGTCATTTTAGAACTCAGAAATCCCCCGCCGTGAGTCCATATACGGTCAGAAGCACAGAAGAACTTCCACGAAATAGTGAAAAACACGCAAGTAATCAGATTCGAACCCTCGCTAACCGGATGGAAAGTAAGAAATCACACATACCAACTCCCAAACAAACACACACACACACACATGCACACACAATGAATCATGCAACGTCGTTGTTGCCTAATATGGTCTTTGCAACGAACACCATTGCAATTTCCGGGAATCAATGATGGCTGAACTGAAACAATGAACGTTTCTTCAGTGCGTTGTTTTTGTGCGACATTTTCGTGCCCAATTTTTGAACATCAAAAATCGAGGCAGCATTATACTCTGGCGAATAAATAAGGGGGGCCCAAAATATTTCCATTAACTCTTCTTAACCAAGATATTCACTAAAAGAGATAGAAGAGGCACTAGAAGAGGCAAATTTTATTTTTTTTTGGTAGAATTTGTTGATATACAAGCATTATCGTAAATACGTTGCATAATGATGCATATACATGACTGATCGCTCCCAAGATTCACCCTGTATACGCCACTGACAAGAGAGCAATCTTCAAGAGACTTGACATGTCTCTAGTCTCTATTTGGGTCGAGGAATCCTGGAATATCATTTTCTCTCAGATGTCAGGTTCTAAAGCGTTTGCCGAAAACGGGAACCCCAAACTATTTGGATGTCAGAGAAGACGTATAAACTCTGGAAGAAGAAATTGAAGATGATGAAGACAAAGATGACCCCAATTGGCATTCAGACGTAAGATTAGCTCCGCAAGAGTTTCATGAACTCTTATGACGAAGAGGAACTTATAATGAGGATTACTTTGATGGATTCCGATTGAAAGACATAAAATGTGATTTTTCCACAAAAACCTAAATTTTTTCTTCACAGAACAATCTGAAAATTCAAGACGAGTGTTATATACTTGTTTATGTGAATAATGATTAGATTATAATGCACTTATACTGCACGAAAATGGAAACCACACACACACTGACACACATACAAACGCATTCATCATTGTTGTATTCACACAAGAAAATACTCAAAATACAGTGCAAAATATTGCACACACACACACACACACACACACAAATAAGTAGTGATACATGCACACACACATACACATGCACATACATACACATTGAAGGCACATTGGCACAAATAGTTGGAGGCAACACACACAGAAAAAACTGACCAAAAAACGTAAAACACATATAAAAACGTACCCCTGGAAGAATTGTCCCCGCGGTCAATTGTCAATTCGAGTTCATATTTTATGAACATAATTAAAAAAATACACACACACACACACACAAAACCCGTTTGCCAATGATAATATCGAGGAAATTTTGCCAAATGGGCACACGAGCGCCACCTATAGTTTGTATAAGAGAAAAACACTAAATCCAAACAACTTTGAATTTTACATGATTAAACATTGAGCCACCGCATAACTCAGCCACTGATAGAACATGCAACAGCGCCACCTATATTTTATTAACAAACACTACGAAACTTACCCATTGTCGTTAGTAACTACTAACGCCACCTATAGTTTATTGAGTCTTGTGATTCGACTGTTTTGTTGTTGTTTAAGCACTAGCGCCACCTATACACCGAGTTGAAAGGTTAATCTCGCAGGGACATAACTTGGGAGTGAATTTTGCCCTGCCATAGAGGAAGCAGACTGGAATCGTCGACTATTTCCTCCTGCACTACACCGCCACTTTCAAAATCATCACACGCCGTCTTGAAGAAATACCTAGAAAAATCCACACACAGACAGACATACACATTACAACTTATATATAGCGCGATTCACACACACACACACACACTTACACATTTCGTCTTGTGTGCGAATGACACAAATATACATACATACATACTAACCCAAATGCGTTAAAGCAAGTGAATATTTATCAGTTAGGATAGAGAGAGAGAGAGAGAGAGATAATATAGCAATGCAACAAAAATAAATTATCAAAGCGTACAATAACGAGCCAAAAAAAAGAGTCAAAAGATTAAATAAAACGCAAACCAATAAATTAGCCAATATACAAAATAAATGTTATAATTTTGCGGCTGTTAGCTCACCTGAAATTTCCACGACGCGGTAGTAATTGTTTGAAGTGTTTGAGCGAAATGCTGCAGCGATTGTGAGCCACAGAAACGCGTGTACGATACGGAACTTTTTCGTCACAGAACGTATAGGCAATCGATAATGTGGCGCCATCTATAACCGACTCCTTATTAGTATGCTGTTGTTGTTGTTGTTCTGAACTGCGCATCCAATCCAAAACCCTGACATACACACACACAGACAGACACATATATACAGATACACACACATACAGACACAGACAGATACACATACACACACACAGACAGATACACACATACAGATAGATACACATACACACACAGACAGACAGAAATAATGGAAAAAATACACGAAAAAAGATAGATATATTTATATTGTACGTTTATAAATAAAAGATTGAAAACATTATACTTTTTTAAATTAATCTTTCATATTATATTTATATTTCTTGAACTTGTGTTTAATTTATTTACATTATTTGCGTTTGTTAATAATTTATATCTTTGTAGGGAATAATTTGAAAATCATTTTTAATAAAAGAGCAGTAGGAAAATATTTCATTTTACTAAGAAGGCCGAAAAATTAGCATATAAAACATACATGATCTATTTTCCGATATATCTTATAAATCGTCTGCTACAAAATCCCCTAAGAAATAAAAAAAACTAACTTGAAGATTCATAAGTTTCTGAAGAAGAAAATGATTTTCTAACGTGAAAATTGCAGTATATTTGTGTGTGTATTTAAAATACCACTGAATACAAATAACATTTGCTTTAGTAAATAGAAATAAATATGAAAAATACAAATAAATTTGGCTGACTTTTCGCTGGGAATATCCTGGGAGCGCAGATTGCTGGCTGTCATTGATGATGCCGAAGGAACGACTCCTGATGATGCCGAAGGAATGGTGGCTGAAGAAACGCCAGCCGTCTGTCGGCGGCTCTGCGATCCCGAAGACATTGGCAAGACTTGGCGAGCAAGAGCTGGCACAGGATCGGGAAACGTCCGAGATTTGGCCATGTTGGAACTTCGCGACGTCGTAGCATTGAGTTGGGGAGTCTGTTGGTGATGTTGCCAAGAGGATGTTGAAGATCGAGGCAGCGACATCCACAAGGGCATGCTGTTGGCTGCTGCTACACATCCACCTCCACCTCCAGATGTGCTGATGCTCGGAGAATGGTGGCCAGAAAGATGTTGTTGAGGAGTTGGACGACTCGACTCAAAAACCATCGATATATGCGCGTCTGTCCACGTACACATACGCACACACAGACACAAGATAACATAGTCAATTAACAAGATAGCAAACTCAATTAACAAGATAACAAACTCAATTAACAAGATAGCAAACTCAATTAACAAGATAACAAACTCAATTAACAAGATAACAAACTCTACAACTCTCAAACACTCCTGGAAACTCACTAAACTCACAATCACATTCAAACTCTCCAAAATCTTCAAATCTTCGAAACCCTCCAAATCTTTGATACTCTCCCTAAAAACTCTCCAAATCTTTGAAACTCTCTAAATCTTCAAAACCCTCCAAATCTTCGATACTCTCCCTAAAAACTCACCAAATCTTCGAAAATCTCCAAAAGCTAATCTCACACAATTCTTCAACTCTACACCATATGTCACGCACTCTGCCTTCAAACTCGCCAACTCTTTCCAGCATTATTCAACAACAACAACTCTCTCAAACTCATCAAGTATTTAAGATTAAACTCATCGAGCATTTAAGTACTCAAATACCAAGTGTATTGTATTAATAGTGTACCATGTAATTAAGCGTTAATTAATATGTATATATATAAATATAGTAATAGATTTGTTCGGTTAATAAATATATTGATTTGTTATTAAAAAAAAAGCTCACCGAGTATTTCCTGGTCGTTTTGTTCGGTATATCGTGTTTGTTCCATCACTAATGCATTCCCCTCATCACTCCATTGATTATGACTGTGATTGTGACCGTGATTATGATTGTGATGATTGTGATTGTACTGCCGACTGCCAGACATACAGTCAGATATTGAGGCACGATCACTCTACACACACACATACACACACACAGACATACATACATACAGACACACACTAATAAACACATAAATAAACTGTGTATATTGAATATTAACGAAAGTTAATAAATTAATCATTCTTTGTATTGCAATAGTCAAATATGTGCAATTCCTCTGCAATAAAAGTGTATACAAGAAAATGTTATATCAATATCTATATATATAAACACATACTCGCAAACACGTGTGTGCCTGTGTATGTCTGTATGTAAGATAGACAGAGAAAGAGAGAGATAGAAAGACAGAGAGAGAGAGAGAAAGAAAGAGATAGAGAGAGAAAGAGAGAGATAGAAATACACACAGAGAGAGAGAGAAAGAGAGATAGAAAGACACAGAGAGAGAGAGAAAGAGAGATAGAAAGACACAGAGAGAGAGAGAAAGAGAGATAGAAAGACACAGAGAGAGAGAGAAAGAAAGAGAGAGAGAAAGAGAGAGAGAAAGAGAGACAGCGAGAGAAAGAGAGAAAGAGAAAGAGAGAGAGAAAGAGAGAGAAAGAGAGAGAGAAAGAGAGAGAGAAAGAGAGAAAGAGAGAGAGAGAAAGAGAGAGAGAAAGAGAGAAAGAAAGAGAGAAAGAAAGAGAGAAAGAAAGAGAGAAAGAGAGACAGCGAGAGAAAGAGAGAGAGAAAGAGAAAGAGAGAGAGAAAGAGAGAGAGAAAGAGAGAGAGAAAGAGAGAAAGAGAGAAAGAGAGAGAGAGAGAAAGAGAGAGAGAAAGAGAGAGAGAAAGAGAGAGAGAAAGAGAGACAGAGAGAGAGTCACCATTTCTCTGTCGAGTAATACTTGTTGCAGACGGACTGTGAGAATTCGAGCAAATCCATCAAAATCCACCGAAGGATTGACTTGCATTGAATTAACACTGTTGAAAACAAACACACATTAACACACACACACACACACACAGACAGACACACACACACACACACATATATATGAAACACCAACACGATACACACAATAAATACGAGGAAAATAACAAGAAAGTCCAAATAAGTGAATAAAATAGAGAGATATAAGTAATAGATAATTATAATATATTATTATTATGTCTATATTTTCTATATTATTATTTTCCGATTTTTATCATTATACCATCATTATATAATTGATAATTTCAATTTCAATATTATCTCTAATTGTCAAATTGAATACATCCTTTTGACAATTGGCAATTTAATACAATTATAATCGGAGAGATAGACAATATAAAAATAAAATAGAAAATAAAAACCATAAACGCACTTTTTGGCCGATCTTTGAATAATCATTCCGCGATAAATCGCCGCCGAGCTTTCATGATTGACATGCGCATGTTCGCGCATGATTGCACGATACTGATGATTGGACTTGCGATTGTGATGATTGCGGTGATGATTGTGATTGTGATTGCGATGATTGGAGGCGAGGTGGTGGCGTGTGTTACGCTGATGGTCGGATGATGTTGTTGGCGGATGTGAGCGACCACATCCAACAACACGCGCACATCGGCCATCTCTGATCAACACACACACAAACACACACAATTAAATTAAATTACACCGAGACAGTAAAAAAACAACAAATTCTGGTATAAATGGCGCAATTTAAAAAAAAACATATCCATTAAAACAAATGTGCATGATTTTAATTATTACAGAGTGGATAGAAACACATTAATTCAGAGAGAAGTTGAGAAAAATGAAGAGAGAAATTGAAAGAAATTCAGAGAGAATGTGAGAGAAAACTAAGAGCAAAATGATAAATTTAGAAAGAATTGGATAGCAACTGAAATAAGTTTATAAATTCAGAGTGTAACTCGTAAAGTAGCTGATAAATTCAGAGAGAAGCTGATAAAACCAGAGAGAAGCTGATAAATTCAGAGAGAAGCTGATAAATTCAGAGAGTAGCTGAGAACTTCAGAGAGAAGCTGATAAATCCAGAGATAAGCTGATAAATTCAGAGAGAAGCTGATAAATTAAGAGAGAAGCTGATAAATTCAGAGAGAAGCTGATAAATTCAGAGAGAAGCTGATAAATTCAGAGAGTAGCTGAGAACTTCAGAGAGAAGCTGATAAATCCACAGATAAGCTGATAAATTCAGAGAGAAGCTGATAAATTAAGAGAGAAGCTGATAAATTCAGAGAGAAGCTGATAAATTAAGAGAGAAGCTGATAAATTCAGAGAGTAGCTGATAAAATCAGAGAGTAGCTGAGAAATTCAGATAGAAGCTGATAAATTCAGAGAGTAGCTGATAAACTCAAAGAGAAACTGATAAGTTCAGAGAGTAGCTGATAAATTCAGAGAGAAGCTGATAAATTCAGAGAGAAGCTGATAAATCCAGAGAGAAGCTGATAAATCTAGAGAGAAGCTGATAAATTCAGAGTAGCTGATAAATTAAGAGAAGCTGATAAATTCAGAGAGTAGCTGATAAATTAAGAGAGAAGCTGATAAATTAAGAGAGAAGCTGATAAATTCAGAGAGAAGCGGATAAATTCAGAGAGAAGCTGATAAATCCAGAGAGTAGCTGATAAATTAAGAGAGAAGCTGATAAATTCAGAGAGAAGCTGATAAATTCAGAGAGAAGCTGATAAATTCAGGGAGAAGCTGATAAATTCAGAGAGAAGCTGATAAATTCAGAGAGAAGCTGATAAATTCAGAGAGTAGCTGATAAATTCAGAGAATAGCTGATAAATTCAGAGAGTAGCTGACAAATTCAGAGAGAAGCTGATAAATTCAGAGAGAAGCTGATAAATTCAGAGAGAAGCTGATAAATTCAGAGTATATTCCAGATAGAAGCTGATAAACCCAGATATTGAAATTCAGAGAAAGAGTGTGTGATGTGTGAGAGAAAGAGTGTGAGAGAGTGGGCCACTGACACAGAGCTGGCGTTATCATCGGTGAGAGTGGTGCCTGTTGCTCCGCTGCTCATACTCTGTAATTCACTCTCTTGCCGACTGACCGGATTATACGAGCTGTAGAGTGTGTGATAAGGATTGGCAACAGTGGCGCCCCCTTTACTCACAACCGACAAACTTCTACCGACACAGCCACTAGCGCCATCTATAATTTCTCGACCAACAACGTTGCCGCTTTTGGCGTTGGTTGAAGGCAATTTGTTGCGATTGTGTTGAGTTTGTAGTAGAGTTGTGCGAGTGAGAGTGGACGAGTGATGAGTGCCACTCTCTTGCTCGCCCCGGCTAGATGCGCCGCTGCTGAGTGACGTGTCGCCCGTGGCGCTAGCCGTACCGCCTAGTGCCGCCTCTGCCGGATCAACACAGGCAGTGCCAACGTTGCTGTGCTCTTCAGTCTGACGAACCTGCACACGCCAAACAGACAAACATACACAAACACATACATACAGACGCACACACATACATACACACACACACGTACACATACAGATACAAATACAGATATATATGTATATATACATATATACACACACACACACAGTTATACACACACATATAGATATACACATACACACACACAGATACACACACACACACAGACCGTAAGAAAGTAGCACACGCAAATAAGCATATACGCATAACCAATGTAAGCACACACACACACACACACACACAGTATACACACACACACACACACACACACCCAGAGACAGACACAGTTTAATATAAATTCAAATCCAATCCAAAACGTAAATGACAAATCTAATACCAATTCAAACACAAATCCTAATCCAATACAAACTCAACACGCAAAACACAATCCTAATACAATACCAATCTCAATCGAAAACAAATCACAATCCCAATTCCATCCTAACCCAATCCTAATATCTCAATCCATAGACGAATCACAATTCACTAATACACTGCCAATTTCAAACACCAACCACAATCCTAATCCAATTACGATGCTTCAATACAAACACAAGTCACAATCCTAATCCAATCCCAATCCAACTAACAATCCTAAATTAATACTAAGATGACAATCCAAACATAAATCACTGTCCCAATCCCAAATCCATATAAAGAGGGAAACAATCACAATCCCAACTCCATATAAAAAGAGAAACAATCATAATCCCAATCACAATCCCAACTCCATATAAAAAGAGATAGAATCACAATCCCAACCCCATATAGAAAGAGGAACAATCATAATCCCAATCCAAACTCCATATAATGAGAGGAACAATCACAATCCCAACTCCATATAGAGAGAGGAACAATCATAATCCCAATCACAAGCCAAACTTCATATAAAGAGAGAAACAATCACAATCCAAACTACATATAAAGAGAGGAACAATCATAATCCCAATCACAAGCCAAACTTCATATAAAGAGAGAAACAATCACAATTCAAACTCCATATAAAGAGAGGAACAATAATAATCCCAATCACAATCCAAACTTCATATAAAGAGAGGAACAATCATAATCCAAATTCCATATAAATAAGGGAATAATCATAATCTAAACTCCATATAAAGAGAGGAACAATCATAATCCCAATCACAATCCCAACTCCATATAGAGAGAGGAACAATCCCAATCACAATGGAATCGCAGTTGTAAACGTACCAGTTGAATATAGTAGTCTGATTGGAGAAAGTTGGGATAGAGAGTTCGCTCCATAATAGACTCGACTTCTTGCTGAGCCGCATCGAATATGGTAACATCGGCGGCCAAATCTCCCACACGTCCTCCCTCGATCTGTGATGTCAGACGCTCGCGCACAGCCTCACTCAGCGGTAGGCTGAGATGATTGCGACCAAGACTCTCGTCTCGCGATGATGAACATGTTGAAGGTTTCAAAGATGACGGTGTTGTTTTAACAAAGCGCCGATACATGGCAACAATAAGTCTACGTTTGTGCTGTAATTGTGATGTTGTGGATGTGGATGTTGTGGATGTGGATGGATGTTGTTTTAAGCCCTGACAGGCAAACCAGAATTTCAACATGGCAGCACATCCTTCGTCGTTTAAAAACGTCTACACACACACACACACAAACATACACACACACATAATAACTCATATATATATATATAACAATGTTTAATCACTTTATCATATAATCATTATTTAATCACTTGTCAATGTTTCATGTTGGAACAAAATTATCATTATTACATAAGTCTGCAAAAGAGATAATGTCTGAGCAGACTCTATATTAACTTTCTATTATTTATTGTTGTTATGCTATTTGTTGTTTGTTTGTGGAAAACATACAATTTGGACTTGAAACTTGAACACACACTGACACATACACACTTTATCTCGAGTTCTATACAACCCAGTGAGAAAGAGGTCACAAAAAATACTAATAAAAACACACGAAGTGTCGCAGTAATTTGAAGGAAAAAACAGTTTTCCAATTATCGATGCGTGGATAAATGGAATGAATTAAGGGAAGCTTAAAAGCTTAGCCTAAAAGCTCTTCTATCGTATATGAACAAATCGGTGAATACACTGACAAACACACTCACACACATAGAGAGATTATATACACACACACACACACACATACACACACACGAGGCTATATGTATGTATGTGTGTGTGTACTTTTATATATATATACACCAAATTATAATGAAAATATGTCATGTTAACTGAATGAAAACGACAGAAGTGGTAATAAATTCTAATATTAATTAGTATATATTTATAATAATAGTAATATTATTAATATTATTAAAAATAACCTGGAAATGTTCCACTCCATCTTTGTCATCCAGCAGTGAGTGCAGTCCGCCAGCCCAGCGCAAACAAGAAGATGTAGAAGTAGGCACGGATGCTGTGCGTGTATCTTGTGATTGAGATGAAATCTTATTACTACTACCAGCATCTCGCACTGATGTGTGTGTTTGTTGTGTATTGGTGGGGGGTAGCGACAGTGGTGGAGGTTGTCTAGGGGGAGGGGCAAGCAATGAAGGGGGAGAATGGCTGAGCGATGGCGCACCAATCTTCATCTTAACATTGTCTACACACAGACATACAAACAAACACACACACACAGACACACAGAGACATACACATTCAAACATCTCTATACATATATATTAAGAAATTAGTTTAAAATATAAAATAAATCGAACACAATGAATATTTTTCAACAAAAAAACATCATTCAAAATATATGTAATTTAAAAATTTGTACGGAAGACATATTGTTTGATGATTTTGTCACATGTTTTTTCTATCAAACAATGCAAATCAATATATAAAAAATAACAAAAAACAATTAAATTCACGGAAAAACACTCTAAAAATATGCAACAAATATAATAATTAAGATAAAATAGGATTAAAATCTTCAATACATATTTAAAATTTTCCTAATTTAATAAACTATAATTTCAATATGTACTCAAGTATAGTTTAATTACTAGGGCTGTCAAAAAAGTAACCTAAAAATCAGAAAAAAGTAACTTTATTTTCGAGAAAAAGTAACCTAAAAAGGTAACCTAAAAATAACCTGAGTTTTAAAGTTATTATCACTTTTGTATCGTTTTATCACATGTTCATCACGCCTTTGCTGATTAGTGCGCTATGTGAAATACACGGTTTGTTTGTTGTTTGTTTGTGAACATATAAAGTAACCTAATAACCAATAAAAAGGTAACCTAAAAATAACCTCCTTCAAAAAAGGTCAATTTCTGTTTGCAGTTCTGAAGGAAGAAAATACACAAGTCCTTCTTTTTTATCATCTTTCCGAGTTGGTACTACTTTTCCACCCTCTCCGATCTGGTACCATTTTTACAACAAACAACCAAAAGTGACTTAACATAATTTAGCTAACATCGAAAAAAGGAGCAAAACCATCAGAATATAATTTTAAGTGGAAAGCTCATACAAATGCGGAATACACTAATTGCAAATGTAAATATTTTCAGTAATGGTCGCAATAATGTTCTTTATATTTTTTCAATGGAACTTTTTATCAAATAGCACGTACTACAGTAGCGTAAACACTGCATGTGTTAATGCCCTCCGTCCTCCCATATGTCAAACGTGGGATAATGGCGCCATCTCACGCCCTGAAAATCACGTGCAAATTCCTGTTAAAGTAAATACGTACAGTGAAGTGCTACAGTGCAGTATCTGGTATAGAGAGCTCACACATCGTACTATACCACGCTCCAAACATCTCACGACACCCTCCGGTTCGTGGACATTTCCTAAAATGGAATTACACTATCCTGCGTACCCAAAAACGTATAAATATCTTGTAGCACGGATATTAAGATGAATATCAATTGCTAAATCCTAACAGCAGAAATGTTGACATTTCTTGATCTTCAGACCTAATATTCCATCTCTTTTCCTATTTTATCCTCATATATACCGTTTTTGTGTCTATTATCTGCAAAAAGCCACCAAACTTCGTGGTAAACTTACCTAATTACAAGAAAAACAACAAAAGTTAACCTAACGATAAAAAAGTAACCTTAAAAGCAAAAAAGTAACCTAACGATGAAAAAGTAACTTTTGGTAACCTAATAACTTGTTTAATAATTATCGTACACAACTTTTTCATGCAGTTTTAGGTAGCTTAGGAAAAAGTGACCTTTAGGTGAAAAAGTAACTTTATTAACTTTTGACAGCCCTATTAATTACATTTTACATTTTAATTACAATGTTTATAATTGAATGAAAAAACTGGGAGTGAGTGCGATTCGAACCTGGCTTCATAGCGGACACACACGAAGCAACGCTCATATCTCGCTGTTCTGTCCTCTGCTGTTGATAATTATGCAACGACAATGCTGTGTGTGTGTCTGTGTACGCATAACTCGACTCCTGACCTACACACACACATACACACACATATGTATACACACACACACTAACACACATGCATACACATTTACATTACATTAGGTAGATATTTATATAGCGCCCTACACCTAGAGGGTCTCTAGGGCGCTGCAAATACACACACACACACACACTAACACACATATACTCGTATGTATACACACACACTAACACACATGCGTACACACACATATATATGTATACACACACACACACTAATACACATGCATACACCCACATATATATGTATACACACACACTAACACACATGCATACGCACACATATATATACACACACACTAACATACATGCATACACACATATATGTATACACACACTAGCACGCATGCATACACACACACATATATATATACACACACACTAGCACACATGCATACACACACACATATATATATATATATATATATATATATATATATATATATATATATATATATATATATATATATATATATATATATATATATATATACACACACACACTAGCACACATGCATACACACATACACATATATATACACACATGCATACGCACACATATATATACACACAAACACTAAAATGTGCACAAACATATACACTAAAACGTACACACGCACACACACGCACTTACACACACACACATGTCACAAAATTATTAACTGCTTCATCTGACACGTTTATATAGCTATATTATGAAAACGCGTTAGTCAAACAGAGCCATCACAGCTGTTTGATCCACTTTTTTGCTAATTGTGTTTATTTGCTTATTTTCTACTATAGGTCGGTATGTTTTGTCGGCACTAAACTAAACTAAAACACACACACACATACATACACACATACATTTACATACTTTTGCTGAATTTGCATAGTGTGTTAGTGTGTGTGTGTGTGTTGGTATTAATGCTGGTATATAGAGAATATGTTTGAGAACCACTGTACTTAATCTCACTGTCTGTGTGTGTGTGTGTGTGTGTGTGTGTGTGTGTTTGCCTGTGTCTGTGTCATCATGTGTGCAAGTGCGTGTATGTGTGTACGTCTTAGTGTGTTTATGTGTGTATACATGTGTGTGTATGTGTGTAGGCAGGTGTGTTAGTGTGTGTATGTATACATGTGTGTTAGTGTGTGTATACATGTGTTAGTGTGTGTGTATACATATGCACACACACTAACACCCTGTGTATAAGGGACCCGCTTTTTTGGTTTGAATTTTCATTCTAAAAATGCGGGATCACTTTATACTAGGGAGTAGGCGTTTTATATACTTTTGAATACATTTCTCTATATACCAGCATTAATTTGTTCAAAGAATGTTAGCCCAAAAATTGAAGGGGTTTCTTATACACGGAAACATACGATACATGCACACATACACTAACATACATGCATACCCACACACGTATACACACTAAAACAGACACACCTAAACATAAACACACTAACACACATACATACACACACTAAAGCGTACACACACATACATACACACACACACATAGCTCAAATGCAGTGGTTCTCAACCATTCTTGGCCCATTACAATACACATATGACCATGCAAAGTATATTATACATACATGATAACAGATAATACACACAACACTATATTAGATATAGGAAACGTTATAGACCATGGGCGTAGATCTAGGGAGTATGGGGTAATATACCCCCGACAAATTGGATCTGGGGGAGTGTGAATATGCAATTATACCCGCCGATAATTAAGCTGAATTCAGTTCACATTGGATACAGAGTCATCAAAATCAGCATATAAGTGACAGGACACAAGTGTGTATGTGTGTGTGTTGTAATTGAATAGGCAAAAAAACGTTTGAGGGCCCCATGTAATTGACCAACTTAGTCAACTCTTAACACTAATGCATGATGGCTGTCACCCCCGAGCCTTGACACAATTCTACACTCCCCTGGTTATACATGGATCACCATACACCATATCATTTTGTGAAAATTAAATATTTCACAAACATTCAGCAAATTTCCCCCTAGGATAAAAACCCAACACTTATAGCATTGGGTGGTGAAATTTACTAAAAATAATTGTATTATTGTGTTGTGAACTTATAACTGTAGTTTAGTATGATGGCATTGTGTACATGTATATCTTACAGGCCAACACACACACACACACGTACTTACACACATACACACATAGAAAACAATTATATTTACGAAATAGCACAGCATATAGACATTACATAAAAACAATATAGCAATAGACATGAATTATATAGAAATACAAGAGATAATGAATTCAGACAAAAATTGTGATCACACTAAATATAATATGCCCACTTACAAACATGTTGGACAATATAAACTTGATGAAATTCCAAAAAGCACCACGTTTGAGATTGAAAAAAATCACAAATTTAATTATATCACACAGATACACACACAAACAAACAACAAGACACAAAGCCAATTATTAATAAACTAAATTTATCAGCGCAAAAATACAACACACAATCACACACAAAGATAAAGCTATTATTCAGAACTAGCCAATCAGAAGCGAGCACTGGAAACGCTCGACCAATGGGAAGGGCACAATGAAAAGCATGCACCAATCAGAAGAGCGCAAATACAAATGCACTGACCAATCACCGGCGGTCTTGGCTCGAGTCGACCAATCAGATGCGAGCCGCTGTTTGCCGCCACAGCGCCGCTCATGGCCGAAAAACGAACCAGAGTTTACAAGTGTGCTCACCAGATGTCAGCACAAGCGGCCGATCTGCGCGCCAAAAACTAATCAGCTACATTTCTGTACAATCAACACACAACAAACATTCAAACAAAATATGATATTCCAGCACTAGAACAATTCATTTTTAACATTAATCGATTCATTTTTAACATTAATCAATTCATTTTTAACATTAATCAATTCATTTTTAATTCATTCATGCATTTAATTCATGAATTTTACATTCAAACAAAACAGTACATGCCAAAATTGGAAAAATTCATATAACATTGGCCAATTAATTTTCAACATTAAATTTACATTAGAACCAAACATAAACTGCAAAGTAAATTCAATTAACATTCAAACAAATGTCTCTATAAATATGCTTTATGGCGTTTAACGCTCCTGGTCAACTAATAATAATAATAATAATAATAATAATACTATAGGCTTATAATTAACCATCACATCATATATTCAACTTGATATTTTATCATGTTAAATACTTTATATTTTACACATGCATAAAACATCAGCGCATATAAGTCTATATGAAATAATAGCAATGTGCTGACGTGAAATGAAGTAGAAAATTATCAATATCATCAAGTTACTAGAAAAAAACACGAAAATAAACCAATAACGTTGTGCAACAATTTTGTTTATGTATATTTTGGTATGTTTATATACTAAATTTAACATGCTGATTACGAATACGACCTTGGTTTTGCCGTTATGTCAATATTGTCAATGACATCACACATTTTCAGATTTATAGGATACTTTTTTTGGAATTTCTGCCCTTAATTAGAACGTTTGCCAATTTGCATTTAATTTGTGAGTTTTATTATGAGACGAGCACAAATGCAACACACAGCACCGCACCTCAATCTATGACAGTTGAAGGACCACTGATTACAGTTACACTATTACAGTTGAAGGAACACTGAAGATGTGTTTACGCGTTCCTGTGACACTAACTCATTTTCTCGTCATTGTTACGTGAAATGTAACAGATTGAAATGGGATGCTTACGTTGCTTTTTGTAGATCGTATCATTGAGCCTCTATTGTGATGTTACTATATCTGTAAATGCTTGTGTATCTCACTGTGAAATCTAGTTAACAAGTGAATGCTTAATTCCATTTGTTATTGCAAGTGTTTAGGTTTTTTCAGTCTGTTTTTCAGTCTGTTTTTAAGTCCGTGGATATTATATCATTCCCAATCAGACCAAACACACGATTATACAAGGATCAGTGTTTTACTTGCTTATGAGGCTTATTTTGACATGTCTATGGGTGATCTAACCACCATGATTTCTGTTACTTTAGTATTGGTGACATATCCAAGTACAAGAAGGGTAAGGATATAACTGCTGTTATGTATCTGTATATTCCATCTTCTATTGCTCCCGTTCCACATTGTGAAAGTTTACTTATTCCAACTCCTCCTTCCTTATACGTGATTGCAGAAACTGATGAATCTGAAGGCAAAGCAATAATGATGTTCTCTATCTAGCAGGATTATGCAGCTCCCCACATTTTCCTACACAATCCGAACTAAAAGATTTTATCAGGGATTTCAGCCTTAGCAAGGGAAAAGTAGAGATTTTGACATGGCGCTCAAATGAGTGGAATTTATTAGACCCTGGTTGACAGATTTCTGTGTACACGAAAAAACATCTAATTTTTCAGTTTCTACATAGTTTCGGAAGACAATTTGCTTTGCTACTGCTATTGACGCTAGAACAAAAATAAAGTGATGTTTGTAATCAGCGAATAAAACTACATATAAATACGATGAAAAACTAAGATAAAAAATATTTCATGAAATGTTGTTGCACAGTGTAATTAGGATTGATAGATTCATGGTTGCCCAATTGGCAACCATGTCTTAATTCCCACCAGGAGGGAATTATTACACTCTTGATCTTTCCCAAGTGAAATACGCGTGCCAAGTAATAATATTGCACAAAAACCATGGCTATACAAATCAATGAAATACATGTATAAGTGTAGGTATAAATGTATAAGTGTGTGTGTGTGTGTGTGTGTAAGCTTGTTGTAAGCAACATTCACACAGCACATACACCATGAAACACACACGCACACACACACACACACACAGAGAAAGAGAGAGACAATTTAAGAGACACAGAACAAGACAATAAAAGACCAAACAACCAGCTTTGATTCGGTTAGATCAAAGACAATTCCAAACGCACACACACACATCAAAGACACCACCGACATACACACACACACACACATACAGAAAGATCAGTGAGGTTCGACGCATCAAAGGGTAGTGATATCCTATGAAGTGTGTGTGTGTGTGTGTGTGTGTGTGTGTGTGTGTGTGTGTGTGTGTGTGTGTGTGTGTGTGTGTATGTCAACATGCAGTGTGCATGCTTCCATTAATGTTGGCTTTATTTTTCGACAACAAAGCCAATTGAAGATGCATGCACACACACACACATACACACACACACACACACACACACACACACAATAAAGAGACATTCAAAGACACACACACACACACACGATCAAAGCATACGTCACAGAAACAAATTTCAACAGAGGATATTTCTCGTACAAAATGAAATCTACATACATACACACACATACACACACAAAAGCGCTAATTTTACTAAAACGTTTTTCGGTTTGTTGCATGATACCCATGTGTGTGTGTGTGTGTGTGTGTCAGTATGCATGAGCTAAAAGCCGAATTCAACAGCAAACAATTAATGTGTTATGAATATTAATGAATATTAATATTCATGAATATCTATGAATATTAATATTCATAGAGTTGAGCGAAGTTTAGCTAAGTTTAACACAATGCCCGTCTGTGAATAACACTATAATTAAGATTCAATTAATATTTGTACAAATTATAACTGGGCAAAATTTAGTCAGGATGTTTGAATAAATAAATAAAAACCCAGTGGTTCTCAACCTTTTCTGGCGGCGACTCATAATTTTACCACTCATAATTTAGACCTATCGCCAAACAAGCTTAATATATACGAGTATATATAAAGTGTATATATATATGCGTAATGTTTGTGTTTTTGATGATAATTTGAATACAATCCTAGTTTGCTCAGAATACTCCAGCTAGACACCACGAATTCTAACAATTACAGCGAATAATTACAAAATATGTTTTAGTGGCGTATAAATTACGATTTTTCACTATATCCTAGCGACTTAATGAAAAATCTTAGTGACCCCCGGGATTATAGTGACCGCTGGAATGAAGAAGACGATAAAAAAAACACACACAGCAAAAATTAATCAAGGTGTATAGATATAACATCAACAAAGAAATACCTGATTTAAACCTGGCGAAATTTGATCTGCTACCATTTACACACACACACACAGACACACACAAATACACAAACACCAAAAGACACACACAAACACCAACACACCAAGCCACGCAGAACAACGGACTAAATATTAAAACACAAACACACACACACACAGAGACACACACACAATCTTCTTCGGACACTCTCCGGTAGAAGGTTGGTGTTTCACGTACAGAAGTTGCTCCAACGGTCAAACCGCCACATACACACACACTGACACACACACACAGCCACATAGAGAAGCTACGCTTTGGTGGGGGCGCGCCTATACTTGAAACAGTGGCCACACGGCATTGATCAAAGCAACCGACACATACGCACACACACACATACAAATACATGCACACAGAGGCGGCGAAAGATCAAACGAACCGACGATGCCTTTGAAGTCACCGCCAACCCCCCCCCCCCCCCAATGCCCACTTGCCCGCTCCCCACCGCACAACCGTCCAATAGGTATACCCCAATTATTTGGGATAGGAAAATACCACACACAAACAAACAAACATACACAAAAGTATACAGAAAAAACAAAAGAACAAACAAAATCAGAAAATAAAACTAATTTGTCTTTGCAAAAATGAACTGCAAAAAACTACAATGAAAATGAATGAAAAACGCCTACCCTAGATGTAATTTATTGATTGGATTTATATAATTTAATAATATATAATTTCTTGTATTGATTATTTTCAATAGCAACAAAAATGTTAATTTGTGGTACGCAATCAAACTTGTTTTTTCAGTTTTAAATTTACTTCTCGATGCTTATAAGCCAAGCAAAAACAAACTATTTTAACTAAAAACGTATAATTAACTATTTCTGAAAATCATAGACTAAAATGCGCTACTAAAATGTGTGTATACATGCGTATGTGTCAGTGTGTATCGGTGTGTCAGTGTGTATCAGTGTGTATCCATGTGTGTCAGTGTGTGTCAGTGTGTGTGTGTTTGTGTCAGTGTGTGTGTGTGTGTGTGTGTGTGTGTGTGTGGCTTCTGGATGTAACTAGGGACTTGACCAAAATTTCATTACACAAGTCGCAAGCTAGTCCATCTTTGATACTACACACACAAACACACACACATACACACTGACACATATACATACATGTACGAAGCAATTAGCATGTGTGCTTGTATGCGCAGGTGTTAGTGTGTGTGTGTGTGTGTTCATGCGTGTGTGTGTATGTGTGTGAGTGTGTGTGTATGTGTGTGTGTGTATGTGTTCTTGCGTGTGTGTGTATGTGTGTGTGTGTGTGTAGATTTTATTTGAAGATCAAAGCTAGAAAAAAGATCAATGGATCACCTACACTCTCTCATCACACCCTCTGCAATCAAACTCACTAGCTCTATCTACCAGCCTATAAGGAAATAAATATTTATATACAATGTATACCCCAGGATACAAGAGAGAGTATTTCTTCATGGTCTTTCTTCTATATACTTTACGTGTAATTTTGCCCCAACCTATAAATAAATATATAAATATGATTAACACGCATAGACAAATATGCAAATACTTTTTCGTTTCGTTTCGCTATGAGTTTGTATATCAAAAAACAAATGTCTAGGAACAAATCCAGTTTAATTCCATTGACTCGAAAATATAACTGACACACACGAAAAATATTACAGCCGACACACACACACACACACACACTGATATAAACATACACACACACACACACACACCGGGAGCTCTTTGTAAACAAATGAAGCGTGTATGATATCCCCAACAAAGGGTAAAAACAGACACACACACACAGACATACATTTTACTTTCAACACTGAACATATATATACACACACACACACACACACACACACACATACACGCTGGCAATGAGATTAGCCACACACACACACACATACAAATATATACACACAGACATACAAACATACGTGTAGCGAATGGTAACATGAGAAGCATGGCGCAGAATAATGTCTGTGTGTGTATGTGTATGTATGTTTGTGTGCTAATAATTCACGCATTTTGATCTTATTGACCACCGACTGACACACGCAGCTTCAATACATACAAACACACACACACACATACACACACACACACACACACACACAAACATACACAGACATATACAAAATCCCCATTGTTTATTGTTGGTATAGCCTTACCCATAGATAGACAGACACACACACACACACACATACACACACATATGGGCTAGTCTAAAGGCATAAGAGATGACGAATTTGACATGTGAAAAGACGGCGTATATAAAAGCATAGCGCCTCGACGCCAGAAACGACAGGCGTATAGAAAGCATACACAGCGTAGGAGAGAGCGATTGAGAGAAAGAGCGATGAGACACATTACAGAGCAACAGAGGAGTATAAGATGAGAAGGGTAGAGATAAGGGTAATTATATGTGTGTGTGCGTGTATGTTGAAGGTAGAATAAATGTGCACGAACACAAGCGCAGATGTGCAAGAAATGAACAGAGAATAGAAATAGGATATGTCCGAAGCCAGAAGCAAGGTACAAATATGAAATCAAACCGGCGCCAAACGGTCGAATATCATGTTTCTCCAGAGACAAAGCAGACACACACACACACGAAACAAAAATAAACAAGAAACGTACATGTTTGTATTCTCGTTACAAAAAGCGGGTTAATAGGAATATTTGAAATCGGGGACAATTAAGATATTAATTATCAGTTAAAAAAGTGGTGTAGTTTTTATACAGAGTACAGAAGCATAGCAAGGCAAAAATTTACTCACGTTTGATGCCAACTGAAAACACGCTGCCTTGAAAAACACCTGTTGCATACGACTTCATCAAAACGGCAGTAATTTGAAATTTAACACGAAAATAGAACCGCAAAATCACTTCCTAGCGAAAAATGCACCGTTCACACCTGAAAATTGTCTAAATAATATCTATAAACGGTTATAATTCACAGCTAACTATTTCGATTGAAGAAACACAGCAAAGACTTCGTACTTCGTCTAATCAGCCACATCTCGTCTACATATGGCTGTTTAGCGCACCATCTATTGACAAAAATTCTAACTTCATATACAACTTTTGTTGATGTTGAACAACTTTTTCTTGAATTGTTTTACATCATGGATTTTGAATTTCATCAGTCCGAAAAAATTATTACTGATAACTGACTCCTAATTTGTGCGGATATTGTAAACAAGTCAACTGGTTTTGTAGCGTGGATAAACAATGATATACAATGCTCAAAATATAGTTTTCGGAATAAATCAACAGTGTAATGGTGGAATCGGCTTTGAGCTAAGCAGAAGCATAAATAAGACTCGGGGATGTTTAGAAGAATACCATTCTGGAGAAGTAAAGACGTTTTTACCAATTTGTTTACATGTGACCGTATGAGTTTTAGTCTTCTTGTTATTATATTTTTGTGTACTTATGGCGTAATATTTTACATGCAAATGAGATTTCAGACGGAAAATTTATAATTTGTCATATTTGTAGCATTTAATTTGTTAACTGAGCTCGATTTCGTTTACAATAGCTGTGAGTTTATCTAGATGTTGATATGAGGGAGGTGCTTTGATCAATATGTCACATGATGTTATTGTTTATACTTTGCCGTGATTAGAATTAACGGTATTCACGGAGGTTTTGAGATTCGTGAGTGTGCGAGGGAGGATGGTAATATGTTGTAGTGTAGTGTGAGAGTTTACATAATGTTTGCGTGATTGACTTGCTCCTGTTCTCGTTTTTACTATTGTTAAATTTACTTCTACAATAGCCTGCACGATTCGAGGCATAGCGCGTGGGGTATTTTTGAGGTCGCGACATTATTTTGCTTGTTATATGTAAAACTCTAATTGTAAAACAAATTCTACTGATATCTTCGAAATTTGACGCAGTTTCGAGAAGAACACACACAGCAGATTTATTCAATTTGGCTTGAGCTTAATTTGATTTCAGATTGGACCAAAATTGAGGATGTTTTATAGCTTGAAATTTTTTGTCGCTTTTGTCATTTGCATTGCTTTATTGGCTGGATGTTTGGTGGCTTATTGAGAACGCTATCACTGTTGCTAACTTGCTAGTCCTAACTGTTTTCTCACTTCCCATTTACTGACTGAAATTCCGCTCAGCTTTTATATTCATCTTGCTATTATTTGTTATTGATTAAGTCAATAAAAAGCTCAATTGAGAGAAGCGACAGCGCAACAAATTGCAGAACGTATATACTGAACTGAACTTAACGTCAATCACGAAAAAACAAATTGTATTTATAGACAGGCGCGCGTGGGCATCACTTCCCCACGCGCCCCTACAAGACATCACACCACAGTCAAACCTAGAGCACGACTCCCAATACGCCTCCACGCTCACACCGTCACACACGGGAGCACACATACACACACACACATACACACACACACACACACACACACACACACACACACACACACACACACACACACACACAAACACAACCATATACACTGCAACGCGCTCACACTTTCGTAAACTCTCACTCTCTCACACTACACACTCATACCACAAATCGATTTTCATTGAGGGTCTCCGCAAGAAGCCTACGTTGTTTATGTGTTCTTCTCTGGAAAATGCTTGTTTTGTGTGTGCTTACCTAGTTGTGGTAGCGGAAATGAGCTTACGCTCGGACTGTCCTGTCTCTTTCTCACTGAATATTCAATTTATATTTGAAGTCTCCTATAGTTTTGGCCTCTACGATAGTCTTGTGCAATTTATTCCAAACGTCAATCCGCCTGAATGGAAAACTGTATTTCTTTATGTCTTTTTTGCACCGAGGTTTTCTCAGCTTCTTGTCGTGTCCCCTTCCTTTATCCTGCTTTATCAGTCCACTTTCCTGCTGAGCTGTGGTTTCTGTCTGTTTGTATGTGTGTGTGTGTATGTGTGTGTGTTTGTTTGTAAAACCAGGTGGCATCAACTAGAGCTCTTGTGTTTGTTGTGTCAGAAAAGTGATCTTCAAACGTTGTGATTTTTGTTGTGATGTGAGCCGGCTTCGTCAACCGCAGTACACAGGATGTATATCGTTTGGTCTTCTTCGCCGCAGATCTCTTGATCCTACTGTGTCACAACTTCTCGACGCGGCCTCCAAACAACCTCCAAACGTTGGTGGAGTTTTCCTGATCCTCTATAGATCTCAGATTTGGTCACAGAAAAGATACCGCTTGGAAGAATTTGTTCGTTTTGGCTTGTTGCTCTTAATGTTTGGATTTCATTGCCTCATTTCGACGTAGAACTCGCTTTCTATCTTCTAATCCGATATCATCCTATCCCTATTCCATCCATATCCTATCTTCATCATATCCTCATCCTGTCCTTTTCCTTCACATCTCTCCTATTCCTATATTCCTCGTTCTTCTGGTGTTGTTTTTCCGACTGATTTTTGTTGCACAATTGATTTCATGTGATCGTCGGGAAGGTGTGTGGAAGCGTGCATCATGAGTCGTCTGCCGAAACTCTCTTCCTCTTCGTGCTCCGCGGCTCTTTCTCGCCGAAACAGCGTCGTTTCGTCCACCGAATCTCTTTGGCGCCAATCATCCGTCGCGAAACGGACTTCGGAGCGATTGCATGTGGGCCAGACGGTTGTGTTTCGTAGCGCGGCCAATTCCGGAGCTGCGGCCGGAGGCGGAAGCAGGTCCGGACGTGTGGCCTACGTTGGCGAGACCAGATTCGCCCCTGGAGAATGGGTCGGAGTGGTGGTTGATGCCGGCGCGGGAAGGAATGATGGCAGCGTTTCAGGGGTGCGCTATTTCACGTGTCCGGCTCAGAGCGGAGTTTTCTGTCGTCGCGAGGCGTTGTCCGTTGTCTCGGCGACCCCACGGACCAGTCAGAGGCGTAGCGAGGCCAGGGCTACGCCGACAGGGGCACCCACAGTCAAGCTCAACATCGGAGATAGAGTGAGTGCTGTCATTTATATTTATACACAAGATTATTAGTATTATTAATTACAGGCAAATCCAGTAGCATGGGAAGAGTGCAAGTGCACTATTACCACCCTAAGGTGGCCCCATGTACCGGAAGCGACCAAAAGATTCACAGAGAAAGAGATTTCGAAAAGAAAAAAGTCTAGAAAGAGAGTTGTAAAGAAAATAATAGATAAATAACAATAAATAATAAACCATCATCCGATAAAAATCCAGATAATCAAGATATTTGAATAAAATATGTATTTTTCTGCCAGTTCATTGGCCAATAACAACAGTAAAATTACTAAATAATTTGATTTTGATATATTTTCAATTCACATAAAATCTTCCTAATAGTATTTTTCTGCGAAAAAATAGACAAAAATTTGATTTGGCGTATTAATCATTAATAATTTCTATTCTGCTATAAACCGAATATACACGAAACAATGATTAAACTATTTTTATATCAATACATTAAATCGCTAACATTATAAATATAATTTCATATATTTTAAAAACAACAAAAACCAAACCAAACACAACAGCGAAGGATAATTTCGTTAACGAAAATTCTCCCGCTAGGTGGCGATAGATTCGAGAACTAGCGGATTACGTCCGGGTGTGTTGCGTCATTTGGGTCCGGTGAAATTTGACGCCGGAAATTGGGCCGGACTGGAGTTGGACGCGTCGGACGGTAAGAACGATGGCAGTGTGGATGGAGTGCGCTATTTCCGATGTGCGCCAAATCGCGGACTGTTCACGCCGGCGCGCAAAATCGTGCCATTTCCGCCGCCGCACTCGTCGAAACAAACATCTTCACCCGCTATTCGCTCAACCAACCACGGTGTGTGTTTGTGTGTGTGTGTGTTTTTTTTTTGGCGTACTTCCAACGGATTTTTATTGTATGGGTGTAATTTTTTTTTTCATCAATATGTGATATGTGAATTTTTATCAAGGCTTACATTTTTAAATTTGTATAATAAATAATCAAATTTTATGTTCACTTTTGTGTGCAATAATGATTTTGCTCAAAATACTTGTAAATATTTTTTTTAATTAATATTTTTCCATTTTTTCGTGTTTATTATTATGATAAAATGTTGTGGTATATTTTTTATACATCTTGATATTTTAAACATATTATTTTAATATATTTATTGTAATCTGGGCCATCAAATTTTCATATTCAAGTTATAATTGTAATTCAAGCTTAAATATCGCATTAATTTTTAAAATCTAGCTTGTGTCTGTGTGTGTGTGTTTGTGTGGAAATGTTTGGAAACCACTGGATACACACTTGCGCGCGCGCGTATTATAGCGCCCTCTAGCGTCGCCTCAGAGAACTGCGAACAAGAGACGGCAGAGAGCGAAGGTAAGTTAGAAGTGGATGTGAGAGATCGTTTGTTAAAAGAGCGCACCGAAGAATTGGCCGAGCAGAAATTGTTGGTTGCACAATTGCAAAGTCAATTGCAAGCTGAGCAACAGACGGTGGAGCAGTTGCAATTCTCGACCGCCGAGCTGCAAGTGCAACAAGAAGAACAAGTTGAACAGAAACAGGAAGAGAATCAAAAACAAGCCGACGCGACACAGAAAAATGAAATTGTCGAAAATTCCACCCGCTCAGAGGTGAATGCCATTTGTTTAACTCAATTTGCTTGTTTTTTCAACTAAATTCAATTTAATTTAAACATTGTAATTTTGGGAATATGATTTTCTATTTCTACTTGTATTGTAATTTAATAATAAACTTGAACATTATTAAATCTTGAGTATTTTCATCAACATTTAAATATTAAATATTACATAATGAATTGAAATATATTATTTTTAAATTTATATGCTAAATGCTACTGGATTTACTTGTAATTATTGATAATAACGTTTAATGCGGTGATTATATGTGTGTGTGTGTGTGTGTGTGTTTGTGTCTTACGTGCGCCAAATAATAGTCCGATATTGGAGAAATTATTCAGCAGCAAAATGAACGGCTTTTGCATCAGCTTCAATCGGCTGAAGAGCAGTTGTTATCAGCTCGTCGGCGGTTGCAAGAACAGCAATTGCAACTTGATCAACTCACTGGCGAATGCGATGAGTTGAGATGTAGTGCTGCCAAGGCGGCCGCAGAAATCAACAATCAAACCCAGCAAGCTATGACGCAGCGCGGCGAAAATGACGCACTCGCGGCCGATAATCAACAATTACGTCACAATTGTCGACAAGTGAGAAATTGCGTCGTTTTTGTGTATATACACATAAATATTTTATTTTTATACTTATTTACAATTTTAACCTATATATAAATATATAAATATAAATATGAATTGGCATATTTAAGCGTATTTTTATATTTATACACAATAACTATATTTATGTTCATGTAATATTTAAGCGTGTTTCTATACACTTTAATTATTTTTTTGTTAATTATATTGTTCGTTTATTAAAAGTAGATTTCCGTGTTTAATTCGCAGGGTTTTTGGTTCAACATAAACGTATAGTTCGTTGCCAAGTTTTACAATTGGCTAATTTACGTACGGAATCTTTCTGCTGGGCAAATTCAGCGTAGTTTTGCATAAAAGTTAAAATTTGGCGGCTTTTCTGGGAGCTTTGAATGTATTTTTTGGACTCCGTGGTGTAGTGGTAGAACACCCGCCTCACAAGCGAGAGGTCCGTGGTTCAAATCCCGGCGGTGGAGGATAATTTCTCAATTGTGAAAATTCTATAATCCAACAGTCCCTGTCCACCCAGCAGTAAATGATGGTACCAGATATCAGTCATGTGTTGTGTCATGCATTCTGGGGAGGTGGTCCTCTCTAATACGTCTTCCGTTCTTGTGGCGTCATAGCGTGGAGAGGGTCGGTTCTGCGGTGGCAGCGAGCTGCACGGGACACACCTGTGTGTGTTCATAATCTTCGACTTATTCCCGTGTAGCAACTGTCACTTGAGATATTTAACCTGTGTGTGTGTGTGTGTGTGTGTGTGTGTGTGTGTGTGTGTGTGTGTGTGTATGTATGTGTGTGTGTGTGTGTATGTGTGTGTTTGCACGGCAGTTGAAGGACCAATGTGAGGAGGTTCAATTCCGCTTGGAGGAATTAGAGTTGGCACAACAGGAAGACAAACAGCAACAACATCGGGACGTCGAAGACTTTCGTGGTCAACTGACTTCGAAACAGGCTGAGTTGGACGAAACACAGAAGCAGTTGGAGAGGTGGAGAATTTTGCTGATGCAGAAGGACGAAGAGATGAGCGGATGTCGGAAAGAGTTGGAAGGTTTGACGTCCAGGATGGCGGGCAAGGATCAAGAGATGGAGGATCTCCAGACTCAGATGTTCGAGAGAGACGAAGAATTGGCTCTGTTGAAGAGGCATCAAGAAGAAGGGCAACAACGTGTTGACGATGTGGAATCCGCTACGCTGAAGGATTTGGCGACATCCCGACAACAGGAGCAAGAATTGAAGACCCAGTTGGCCAGCAAGAGTGAGGAGGTTGAACGATTGAGGCAGGACTTGGAACAAGTGAGGTTAATCAAAGAGAACCAGACCCAGGAGATGACGCAGGTCTTGGAAGGCGCACAGTTGACTGCGGAGGAGAAAAAGAGGCAATTTGATGTGCTCAAGAAAGAAATGGACGAGATCAGAGAAGCTGGTGACAAATTTCGGAATGAGAACACGACTATGAAGGAAGAATTGGAAGTGGTCAAAAAGTCTTTGACATCAGAACAGGAGCAGGTCACGTCGTTGAGAGAAAGTCTTCAAGAATCTCGCACCGAGATCCTTCAACTTGAAGACGTGAGGAGTAAAGATTCCAGTGAATTGGAGCAAACTCGCGAGTTGTTATCGGCCAAGCAAGGAGAGATCTCCTGCTTGGAAAGACAACTTGGCGAGCTGAAGTCACAATTTGTCAGTGGCAATGAAAGTCTTCTGAAGACTCAAGAACAGTTGCAACTGGTGAAGAATCAACTGGTTGAATCTGCCGGAGGAGACGCGGATCTTCGCTCCACACTTTCGGATCTTCAGCAACAATTGAACGAGTCCCAAGCGGTTGTTGAACGTCAGAGCCGAGAACTGAAGGACGTGGAATCTCAGCTTCGACAACATCAAGGCAATGCCGAAGAAAAGATTGAACGGCTTAACGAAACAGTGAGACAAACGAACCAGAGAAGATTAAATGCGGAGAAGGAATTGGAGACTCTGAGCAGGAGTTTGATGGTCAGAGAAAGTGAGCTAACATCAAAAGACAAAGAGATTAGTAAGCTACAGGATCAGTTGAAGAATTCGGAGGTAATTTTCGATAACAAGCGAAAAGAACTCGATGTCTTGTTGACAAATAAAGAGAGTGAATTTCAGGAGGTCCTCGTTAAGAAAGAGCATGAATTTCAGGAGGTTCTCGGGAAGAAAGAGAAGGAATTTCAGACAACGATACGAGAGAAAAATGAGGAGTTCGGCTCTTTGGCGGAGGAAAAGGACCAAAAATTGAAGCAGCTAATTGCTGAAAAGCAGGAACAATTCGATTTGTTGGAGAAACAAAAGCACGAATTAAACATCACGTTGATGCAGAAGGATGACGAACGGCAGAAATTCCTCCAACAGGTCGAAGATCAGGCCGTCACCATGGAGGAGACGTCCAGGAAACACCATGAAACCTTGGTCGAACTTCAACAGGAAATTGACGCCAAAACAAAACGTCTAGACGAAACCGACATCAAAGATACAGACACACACACAAACGGAGACGGAAAAATGGATTTTCTCAATTCGGTCATTGCCGATTTGCAAGTTAAAAACGAACGCCTTCACCAACAACTGAAAGTCCTAGCCGATGAATCAAGCGATCATGACGAAGCAGATTCAACTGCCGAGCAAACAACGTCTTCGAGAAAACCTGCCCCTCGCTTATGGTGTGACATTTGTGAAGTGTTCGACGCACATGATACACAAGACTGCACACAACAACCAGACCAGCCCGTGCCAGCTTCCAATCCATCCTCCAATCCATCCTCCAATCCAACCAATCTTATTCACAAACAGAGAAAGTCAGTTCCACCTCGTGAATTTTGCATTAATTGTGAAATATTCGGTCATGCTGCCAGCGATTGCCCCAATAAAAGTGTCACGTTTTAATCGCCAGAAATCACCACTTTTTATGCCTGTCTGTCTTTGTGTGTCAGTGTGTGTGTGTCTGTGTGTGTGTGTGTGTGTGTGTGTGTGTGTGTGTGTGTGTGTGTGTGTGTGTGTTCTTACTAGTTGTTCTTACTAGTTGTCTTCGCAGGAATGAGTCAGACAGGCTCGTGACTGCCGCCTTCCAGTTGTCATATGTCTTCTTAAACAGTTGTGTCGTTGGCTGTTGTACTATGTACTGTTGTACTACTGTGTGTGTGTGTGTGTGTGTGTGTGTGTGTGTGTGTGTGTGTGTGTGTGTGTGTGTGTGTGTGTGTGTGTGTAAAGTAAAGTAAAGTAAATTGCTTTATTGTACTCCAATAATTTGGCTTTTCAGGACAAACAACATAAACACAAACATAAGCACATACTAGGATGAAAATACACCATACATGAATCTAGCAGCATCATAATTTAGCCGCTTTCTTCCAGCCTCAGTTCTGATTGAAGGATAAATTATATCTCCTTTGCGTGTGTTGATTGTTTTTTCACTTCGTTGAACAGTTTCAAATATTATGGATGGTTCTTGTGTAAGTAATATGGAGTTCACAAGTCGTTTTCGATTCTTGGTGACAATGTCATTGATAGTTGGCAGGCCCAGTTGTTGGTACACTTCTGATATGTGTTCTGATTTTTTGCGATTGCACAATATTCTGGCACAGAAATTCAAAACTTTTTGTATCTTATTTAATTGTGTTTTTCCAGCAATGCCGTATATCGAAACACAATAGGATAAGAAAGACAGGATGAATGCGTTGATAATTGGTCTGTGTGTGTGTGTGTGTGTGTCAGTGTGTTTGTATGTTCGTGTGCGCGTTTACCTGAAAGATATCAATTATTGTGATATTACACTACGCAAGAATGTTTGTTGTTTGTTTAGGCATATATATATTATTATCTTTTTTCTTCATATGGTCTTCATATGAGATTGTGTCTGAGTGCGTGAACGTATTAGTGTGTCTATGTGTGATAGTGTATGGTTGAATTGTGTATTTCGTACGAGTGTGTATAGTTGTGTCGGTGTGTGCGTGTGTGTGTCCACGCGCGCCTGTCTATTGAATACAGTTGTAACTTTTGTTTTCTACTGCGTTTCTTCTTAACATCGAATCTTATAAATACCATTCTGAGAGATAACAAAAAATGAACGGAATTTTTGCGTTTGTTTTATTCGACACCAAAAAACATTCATATAAAACAACAAGGATCATCGTATGAATGCGCAGACGATAAAACAACACTAAATTCACGATTATTTACTGTTTGGCTTTGCCTCCGAAAAAAGTTCGATTCAAATGTGAGAAATTGAAAACTCACCGAGCCATTGACATATAAAGTAGAAATTGTGAAAAATCTAAAACCGTGGAATTACTGAATTTACACACACAAACACTGATACGCATACAAACACTCAACTTACATACACACACACACACACACACTAACACACAACTTACAGACACACACACACACACTAACACACAACTTACAGACACACACACACACACACACACAAATTAAACACATACTACACACACACACACAAATTAAACACATACTACACACACAGACACACACAAATTAAACACATACTACACACACACACACAGACAGACATTTAGATAATAGAACATTAGCAGTTCCGATATGGCACAGTAAGAAAAGTACGTCATCATGAAAACTAAAACAGAACAGAGCAGAAATGAGAACGAACGGGAACAAGAAGAATAAAATATTTTTCTAAAAAAAGACGACAAAATGGCGTATTATATTGCAGGCAAATTACTCATAATATTATGTAAAACAAAATTGCTATATTACATATACACATTTTATTACGTAAAGCAAAATTGCCCAATGTTGACATATGTACGTGTGTGTGCGTGTGTATGTCTGTGTGTAAGTGTGTGTGTGTGTGTGTATGTCTGTGTGTATGTGTGTGATTTATGGAAGTTAATTGCACTGCCGATGGAAGATTTAAAATAAAAATTAAACAAGTTTAGGATGATCGTCTTCGGCGCGAATGGGAAATTTCCGCCAAAAAAAACGACAACAAAAAATGGCCAAACAGGCGCAAAAATAGCAAGATTTCAACATCAATAAGCCAAACAATTTCTAAAAACAAAAACATTTACACAGCGCGGGAATAAATTGCACATACACCAAAAACAACACACACACACACACACAAAATGAGCATTGCTTCAGAGAATTGGTCAAAAAGCGTCCGAAGAAAACAAAATTCCAACAAACAAAAATAGCCAAGAAATGACCAAAACACACGAAAAAACGCCTAGAAAACGCCATCAACCTTGGCTATTTGATGCAAGGACAAGGTTGGGCTGATTTTCGATCGGCAACTTTTGCTGCTGAAATAATGGCCAAAGAAAATTCCAATAAAAATGATCAAGAGAAGACAAGAATATGAATAATAAAAAACAAAACGCCAAGGAATCGCCATCAACCTTGGCTATTTTGGCAACTTTGACTTTGGCTATTTTGCGGTCGCAGTTTGCCAGATTCGGCGAGCCAGCCGGCAATGGTGGCGTCCACCTGGTGTCGTGGTCGCGCGCCACCACACGCCACCACAACACGCGGCGCCACAAACTGAACGAAACGCCGCAGTTCAGAATAGCTCGAATGCTCGCTATAAGGAACCCCTGAATAAAACCCATAACAATATACCGTCATTACCCAAGTATAATTACCCAAGTATAATTAACCAAGTACAATTACCCAAGTACAATTACCCAAGTATAATTACCCAAGTGCAATTACCCAAGTGTAATTACCCAAGTATAATTACCCAAGTATAATTACCCAAGTATAATTACCCAAGTGTAATTACCCGAGTATAATTACCCAAGTATAATTATCCGAGTATAATTACCCAAGTATAATGTTCCCTCCACGTTTGAGTGGAAAAACTGGTCTTTTTTCACATAGCCAAATGTAGAAAGCTCCACCTAAGTTTTCATATTGTTTATATTATATTGATTCAGTAAATTAAATATTATAATTTTATCGTAATTATAGATGTTTGTTATATTATATTGATTGATAAATTACCACAAACGTATCAATGAAATTTCCAATATAATTTCATCTTCGTTTACACAGAATTTGACTTTGTAAACTGGGATTTCTCTTCCTGAAATTTGACATGAAAACGGGAGCTGAATATACTTGGGCAATCACATATGCATATCCATACACACACACACACACACACACACACACAAACATACACCCGTAAGAAACATTACGACAGAACACACGAATGCTTAATTAATTAATTACTGTCAATTGAACAAGTGACTATATAAACAAAAAAACGAATCGATAAAAAAAACAAAAACAAACACACATGTGTGTCCTTCTGTACTTCGACCTTTAAATTGCTTTTAATTTACGTAAAATTTCCACAGATAAGCAAACGTACACTGTCAGACATACATACATACACACAGACATACAGTACGGACCATAAATGGAGACATTATTGGCGACAGTGAGTTTAGTTGAAGTTCCATCGCGACTCGTCGGTTTGAACGCCACCAAATGAGTGTATTGCGAACGAAATATCTGCAAATAACTGGATAAAGTCTGATAATAGGAAATAAAACAAACACACGGACATACAAACACAATTAATATTTATTGAGCAATTAAATATTTCCTTCGATACATTTACGATGTATAAAGATTCATTAATTTGAAATACAGTGTTTAGTATATTAGTATAATTGCTGCCGTTGTGAATCTTCAGTACATTTGTTGTGACTACGAAACTCGATATAACATAAAATTTTAACAAAGTAATTAAAACAATACAAATATATTACATTCATGATAGTTTTTCTACAAATATACTCAGAAGTTTATAATACACTTTGTCTAGTATATTAGTATAATTGCAGCCGTAGTAAAACTTGAATTAAATTATCAGAATAAAATATATATAACATACGAAAATCATACACAACAAAAATCAATTAATAAATATAAAAATATAAGTATAATAAACTATATTACTGATGCATTTTCCATATACAGATTCATGAATTTAATATATACATAAATCTAGGATAAAAAGCTTAGTCTATTAGTATAATTGCTGCCGTTGTGAAGCATGTCATGCCCAATAATAACAAATATAATAACTACATTACTAATACACTTTTCTGATAAATTCATGAATTTAAAACAATCATTATATAGAAATACACAGGTTATAGTATATTAGTACAATTGCTGCCGTTGTAATAAAATAAAATATTCATGATTGAAAAACACATTATAATATTTTAGTATAATTGCTGCCGTTGTAATTAAAATAAAATATTCATGGATTAAAATAATTTTATAATAATTTGCCGGTATCCTGACAGTATTTTCTTTACAAATTCATGACTTTAGAATAGTCATGATATAAATATAAACATTTAATAGAACTTTAGTATAATTGCTGCCGTTGTAATTTGCCGGTACCCTGACAGTATTTTCTCTACAAATTCATGCATTTAAAATGAGTCATGATATAAATATAAACATTTCATAGAACTTTAGTATAATTGCTGCCGTTGTAATTTGGCGGTAACCAGAGTAAATTAGTTAGTTAGTTTAGTTAAGTAAATTAATTAGTTAGTAATTAGTTATTCTCTACAAATTCATGCATTTAGAATAGTCATGATATAAAAATACACATTTAATACAACTTTAGTATAATTGCTGCCGTTGTAATTTGCCGGTACCCTGACGGTGATGTGAGCCAGCGGCAGCACATGCACACGCGCTCGTTGTTGGTCGGTGGTGAGAAGCGAGTTCAGTCGTTGATTGGCCATGCAAGCGAGCAGACGCAGCTTATCCTGCGAGACCCAGCACAAAGAATTCACCGCCTCAGCAAGCGACATGAAAACACGTTCCTTGCCTGCAAAAACACCGCCAAACACCAAAAAATACATAAACATTTCATTATTTAAAAAGTAAATTACATTTCAAATTAGTTATAGTTCAAAATATATGATATATAATCTATTTTTTAATAAATTTATAATAATTATGATTATTATTTCCAAATATTATTTAATTACAAAGTAATAGTATTATTATAAAGATGCAAATTCCAGCAACAAATTATAGATGGCGCCACGTAAATGATCAAACAGCATCATAATATTATAGATGCCACTAGGTGAGCATAACATAAAACAGCTACCATACTATAGTACTAGACTACAGCTACTCAGAACTATAGATGGCGCTAGGTAATCGATAAAAATTGTCGGCAAGAAATTATAGATGACAGCACCTATCATATAGCTGCCGCAAACAATTAGCGTACGAGCGTTGCGATTTACAGCGTCGACGGCCAATTTGGCGCACATTTGCACAACATCAGACTGACTGGCAAAATCCTGACTGACATCGCAATAACTGACACACAAACACACACACACACAAACACACACAGATAGACATACACATAAACACAGACACACATAAATAAACACAGTTATAAAATCATGTTATAAAATCATATATCTATAAGAGTCTACTAAATGCTTACATACATACAGTAGAAGGCCTCACCACTTTGTGACATTTGTTTACATTATCCCCCTTGCTCCTCCCCCCTCTGACGTCACCCCCTATGACGTCACCCCCCTCTGACGTCACACTTAACCTAACTTTTTATGTTTTTTTTTAGTTTTTTAACCTAACTTCTTTTTTTAACCCAGCTTTTTTTTTCTTTTTTTTTTAACCTAACTTTTTTGTGTATACCTAACCTAACTTCTTTGTGTATACCTAACCTAACTTATTTGTGTATACCTAACCTAACTGTTTTTTTTTAACCTAACCTAACTTTTTTGTGTATACCTAACCTAACTTCTTTGTGTATACCTAACCTAACTTCTTTGTGTATACCTAACCTAACCTAACATATTTTCTTATTCTATACCTAACCCAACCCAACCTAACCCAACCTAACCTAACTTATTTTAGTTTTTTTAACCTAACCTAACTGTTTTTTTAACCTAACCTAACCTAACCTAACCCAACCTAACTTTTATTTATTCTATTTATTTTAAATATGCATACCTGACGGGTTTCGAACCGGGGTCCTCGCAGAGTTCAGTCACAGCGGGAATATGCTGGTGGAACTAGACATATTTGTTTGCACCGCATTTGTTTGCGTCACGATATATCGGGATCGCCAAGTCGATGTTTGGCAGAGGCGTGAGTAGTGTATTATAGCCGAAATGGGCTTATACAAAATGGTTTGACTAAATCGGTAATTAAAACGCTATTCGACTGTGTCGGAATTGACACAAAAATGACTTGCAACGAAATGATCTTTGTGTATTTTCACTTGATACACAACTATGGCAAATATACAAGCGGAAATCTTATTGACGACACGATTCAGCGAACACATCGTGAACACAAATGTTTGTTGATTTTTCGATCAATTTTGATGATGTAAATCATATCGTGTGTCTCATACACAATTTCCAGTTCAGCCGACCATGTATCAGGAACAGAAATACCTTCTTGTAGAGCTTCCGAAAGACACACGTCAAACGATGTGTACTCTTTGTACGATTCACTGATGATGTGTTTGCTATCTGACGAACTACCACCAGCATAGCGATAGTTATAATTAGGCACCAGTGTAGCAGGAGAAACACAGCTCATGGTGTTTATACAAAGAAAGATAAACATTGACTGTAAGAGCGAAATTATCAGACACGGAGTGATGTTGGCGATAATTATGACGCATGCTCCGATAAGTAGTGCAATTAGTCTCAGCCGTGATACGCAGTTGAGCTCGAGACGCTTGCGGGTGAGGTTGTGTAGCTTTTATCGGGGTCAACATGAGTCAGGTGAATACAAACGTTGATACGACCAAGCGGATCCTGCCACTGGAACATCATGCGGTCAAGTTTGTTGCTGATACGCCGTTCATCTGTGGACACCCACTGGAGCAGAGGATTTGGATTATTTTCGGACGACTGGAAAAACATAGTCAGACGGATTTCGAACACTTACAAAAACAGCTTACTAATATTATGCAACTGGAGCGATATTTTGACCCCTTTTGGAAAATTCATCGCGGCGCGGTGAGAATGTTCACCAACGAGGAGCGTGCACTACAGATTGTGATCGATACAGTTATGAGTCGACCGATGAGAGATGCTGTTCTTGGAGCCGTTGCAGCCGCTGTATCATTTAAAGTGTTGTCGGTGGCGTTGGTGCGAAGTGACGAGACTCAGATTTACCGGCCGCCCGATGCGACCTGCAACACTATGGAGTGGATGAAGACCATTGTTATGAGCTACTATGAGTCGCGAAAACAGTACTTGACCGAAACCAAGATTTATCGTGAATTTAAAGCCGACAAAATGAAGATGGTTGTGCACAAAGAGGTTCAAGGTGAACCACAAAGTAAACGGAACAAAATTTGTTGAATTATTCTATATGTACGGTTTACCAATACATTTCGTGATGTGTTACAAGAGTTTGATTATTGCGCGCGAACAAAAACACACTTTGTTATCGTTCAATTTATTAAAATGGTAGCATGCGCGGTGTACACAAATTCATTGCATACAGCAATTTAGCGAAATGTTGACAACGTAAAATACAACAGTTTGTAGGAATGACATGAATATATGGACACGGTGTGATGTTGGGTAGTACATGTATGTCGCGTGCGTTCATTGATAAATAGTCGGGTAGGATGTCTTCGAGATTTTCAATATTTAGTTCAAGTAGGTGGGAAAGTCGACGAGCCTTGTCGATACCTTTGGGGTAGATGTGGTCGGGTGCCAGACTTTGAATGAGGTAACTTGCGTCGCGCAGCTTTTGTTCATACTTGTGCGTGTTGTAAGGATTGTAATTATATTCCAAGCCGTGTAGGGTCGCCGTCAAAAATAGAAAATACTTGCGTCGCTCAGCGTTGAGTTTCAATTGTGGTGGCGGTAGGATGGTGTGCCACAAGTATCCCGAGCACAGGTCATGCACAAACCAATTCCTTGACAACAAAAGGCGAATCCTTGTGCTGGAAACCGTCACAGTCTACAAGTATGACCATACCAGCGCTAAAAGCTGATTGTTGATAGCAGGGTCGGTGGATAGGCACGAAACGAAATCTTGCAGATCCCAGCCGGCGTCAAACAATGCAACAAATAGGGCACAGTACTGTCCACACACGTCCGAGTCCGGCGCCTGAATGACGCGCGTGTTCAGCACACACTGATTATAGTTTACATGTTTGTTTATAAAATTCACAAACGAGGGATGCCAGACGGGTGAGTTGCCAGACGAGTCGAAATATTGGAGATTTTCACCGTCCCAGGCAAACACGACCCAATGCAGACCCGATTGCCAGCGCGGTTGTATATTCACAATAATTGATGTGCGCACACCGCGAGCAAATGTGAAATGTTTTAGCCGGTCGCACGCCCAAACCCCCCGAAATGTGGCGACTGTGTCGAGCAACCGTTCCAATTCAAGCGCGTTCATAGTTGAAAATCTGTGCTGACACGTCCCGCACTGTCAATTGTGATTTCGTTTTCAAACGTGGCGTAGATTAGAACGTTAATTGTCTCGGGTAGAGCGTAAGTGAATGCCAGCTCACACCTCACATTACCTTGTTCACGCGGATGCAAATGATCACCACCACACTGATCCGGAGTCAGATCTACAATAAACAAAGTATAACCAGCCGCATAATCATCATGTGTGATATCCAGGCCCTGGTTTTCCGTATCGAGACCGGTACCGTCAAACAGTGACAGATACGATCTCATATATAGACCTTTTGTGAAATCGGGGCGATAGGGGTGCGTGGGGTACGGCTCGCCATTTATATAGAACTGAAGACTGTTTAGATGGTAGTGGTGAAAATTCCATGGGTTTTTCTGTAGCGATCCGTGGTACGCTTCAGTGCTTACGAGTCCCAGCAGAATTTGTCGCGGCACTTGTGAGGTGAAAATATTATTCAAAGTTCCACTCATGTTTCCTTTGGGGAGAGTATATGTTTTCAGTAGAACTCGTGGAATAGGATATCGGGCTGGTGTTTTCGCCAACTGTTTGTGAAAATTCACCCACATCGAGTCGGAAAGCGTTATTTTCTCGACATGCACACACAGGTCGACAATTTCAATCTTGTATTCTCCCTCGGCACCGAGTAGAGCAAACTGATCAGAGTTTCGAATCAGTTTGAGTTTCTCCGAAACTGTACCGGGCAATATACGACATTGATGGTTGGTATCCAGCTGTAGCGGTATACAAAAATCAAAAACTTTGCTTCCAGCCACCCATTGTTTGCGTTCGTTAAAACCAATGTTCAAAAGTTTAACATCATGCAAGTGCCCAGCAGTATCTTTACGCCAAAAACCCGACCGTAAATGACCGTTTTTAGCGTTCTGGTTATACGACAACAACGTCTCAAGATAGGCACGATAGCCATAGAGTGCGCTGGAATCCGATACAATAGTATCACCAATCTGGTAGTCAATCTGTTTGAAGAGAGCATGTGGTAGCAGGTTGACAACGCTCACGTTGGCGTCGTCGACGAGTTCGCTACCGTCACGATTGACAACACGTACTTTGCCATAGAGCTTGGTTTTTGATGGACGCGTAGACGATTTACCGAGCGCAGGTAAGTGAAATTCAAACGGACCTTCGCTGCTTAGTCGACTCATCGGGTAATATACATGTGTTTTGGACGATTTCACACTGGTTTCAAGCACTGGTCGAGAGAATACCTCGGTTATTTCACAAGCGCATTCGTCTACGTTTTGCATTGTCAAAGATGTCGCGTTCCTGTTGACGTCGTTGACCAACACCTTTTCGTTTTGTCGGTCGTCGAGAGACTGATTCACTCGTCGCACGATTTAAACTATTTATACTGGTTCGAAGAAGACGTTTAGCTTCGTGTCGAGAGCGATTGCGGACGGCTTGACTTGCAGTTTCTCCGTCGAGAACATCTTGCAGTGTGCGTACGCCCGTCTTCAAGGCGGATTTAGCCAGATGTTTTGTCAGAGGTTGTTTGGCGACAGTTTTGACGGCGGGTATCACCACTCTCATTAAGCCTCTGAAAATACTCCCAAGTCCGCTGCCACGCTGTATCATTGGACCTCGAAATATCAACTGAGAATTTGTCATTGTTGTTTCTGCATAAAATGTAGTGTCAGGTACGAACGGCCGTGGTGAAATGGAACCAATTCCCCATTGCTCTGTCTTATATGCACTCCCAGATCGGTAATGAACTCATCTTCCAGCGGTACATACTGAATTTGATTGAATGTTCGATGAATTTGAGGTGATTTTATATCGTTCGTGTACGGACTGACAACACGTAATACCGGAGCCATAGTATCACCAACCATCTGCGCTTGTAGCTTGTCCATGTAGATATACAAAAATGTTGGGTTGAGTCGACTTACATCCATCACATTCGACGAGCGTGTATGTTTTTCAATAACAACGCGACTATCTGACACTACGTGGCTGGTGAACCCAAGAGCCCTAGCTATTTTGGTGTTTACTGATACGTCAGTGTCCCCACACCATACATGTCCACCAGTATCCAGAGTGAGCACTTGTCTACCGCAAACATAGTGGAAATTTTCCAGCAGCGCCTGATTGGACATGTAGTGCCCTGTGATGAGTTGGAATGTCTCACCATCAATCTCGAATTCATTCATACGATTTTCTACATTCAGCCAGCGAGCGGAAAATGTGATTTCGGCCAGCCCAACAGTCCACGAACGATCTAGATTCAGTGGTGCCGGTAGCTGAACACGAAATTGAGATGCAGTGTTTCCAGGATAAAGATGCAGACAGCTCGAACTGTCCAACGACACATAGAAGCATTGGCTGGACATTTTTCGAAAATGTAGCGTCAAAATTAGCCCCGGACCGGTAGTGAAAGGGAATTTTTTACGGGATTCGTCAAGGATTCTCACCTGAACAGTAGATATATTGGAATGTGACAAAGGTTTATAATACATTTGATTAAATACCAATTCTTGTATTGGCGACGTATTAATCACATGTATTTGACGGAGTTGTGGTTGCAGTGAGCGGTTGACAATTTGTGCAGCTACAAGATTTGTTTCGATAGTCAACAATTGCGTCGAGGCTGGGTCCAATGGAAACGGTGTGGACATGATCATAGTGATATCGCTGGCGTCAAACACACCATAATGTGCATAGCGATATCGTCGTGTCGAGTGTGCTATCGATCCGTTGACATGCAATAGTCGGGAAAATTGTTCGCTTATGTGCAACACAATGTTTGTAGCCTCCAGCCATAAATGATTGTCTCGTGATACTTTTACTTTCACATGATCGCTATTCACATACGTTTGTAGCGCCGAAATAAACGTATCGGTAGTATACTTGCCAGCATACACTGTTGAGGATTTATTGAGATCGCCCGTATTTGGACTGTACTCTGAAAATATTATATCTTTGTTGAGGGTCAGCCAGTTGGTGGGCAGAAGAACAGAGTGTAAGGCCACTTGCCATTGTTGTGTATCTAGACATAAAGGCTGAGCGAGATTCACCGAGAATTTGGCAGTGGTGTTACGTGTGAATGTCTGACTACTGGCGACGCTCGGCAGCGTTACATAAAACTCGTTCATATCGACCAGTACACTAAGTATATTTATACGTCTGTCAACCTTATATACAAACAGGAAACAAACAACAAAATATATTTAGAAAAAATAACCTAACCTAGCCTAAAACTTAGAAATACACGAAGTGCGCACGAAAATATTTTTGCTAAAGTTTACACACACCACAAAACCCTGTCGGTTAATTATACCATTTCTGAATTAGCTATGCGGACGACGTCGATGACTAATTTGCTGATAGCTCAATCGCCATCACGACATTGTTGATTACAAAATCAGGGTAGTCACTAGCATTAATGAAATTTTCACATTGATACATTGAAACGAAGCTTACCGGGGTGTGTTGCAGATTTTCAATATTATTGTCGCCTCTGACAAGTTGTGATATAAGTATTCACGAACAGTTAAATCAAGGTGCCGTATGCTACTGTTTACACGAGTGACACACACACACACACACACACACACCTACACACACTGTCTTGCTCGTACACACACACACACACACACATCACACACAAGCACACACATAAACAGTGCTACAATGTTTAATTCCAGGTGGTTAAATATACAACATCCTAATTGGCATGCAGTCACGATATCCACGATAACCATTTAGATTAGCTGACACATATGTGCTGACAGTGTTGAATCAAATTAATGAAGACAGACTGAGACTTCACGCTCACTCACTCACTCACTCACACACACACACACACACACACACACACACACACATACACACATACACACACACACACACACACACACACACACACACACACACACACACACACACACACACACACACAAGCACACACATAAACAGTGCTGCAATGTTTCATTCCAGGTGGTTAAATATACAACATCCTAATTGGCATGCAGTCACGATATCCACGATAACCATTTAGATTAGCTGACACATATGTGCTGACAGTGTTGAATCAAATTAATGAAGACAGACTGAGACTTCACGCTCACTCACTCACACACACACACACACACACACACACACACACACACACACACACACACACACACACACACACACACACACACACTGTCTTGCTCGCACACACACACACACACACACACATGCACATGCATATGCACACACACACACACACACACACATACACACACACATGCATATGCACATACACACACATGCATATGCACATACACACACACACACACACACACACACACACACACACACACACACACACACACACACACACACACACACACAGTGGTCCGATGCAACCTGTACGTAAGCTAAAAGCGAACCGAGGAAACTCAGCACACACACACACACACACACACACACACACACACACACACACACACACACACACACACACACACACAAGTTTGCACGAAAATATTTTTGCTCAAGTTTACACACACCACAAAACCCTGTCGGTTAATTATACAATTTCTGAATTAGCTATGCGGACGACGTCGATGACTAATTTGCTGATAACTCAATCGCCATCACGACATTGCTGATTACAAAATCAGAGTAGTCACTAGCATTAATGAATTTTTCACACTGATACATTGAAACTAAGCTTACCGGGGTGTGTTGCAGATTTTCAATATTATTGTCGCCTCTGACGAGTTGTGATATAAGTATTCACGAACAGTTAAATCAAGGTGACGTATCAAGTTGTTTACATGAGCGACACACCAAGTTGTACACGTCATCGTGGGTATATAAACTGCGGTTCACTTGCGCACAAATCATTCACTCATTGCTCACGCTAGTTTGTATAATTATTCAGTATGGCAGGAAAGAGACAGTTGGAGGTTGACGAAGTAGTAGAGAAAATTAGGGATGTAGCTATGGTGGGGAATGTAAGTGTAGGACTGGATAAGCTTTCCGAATATTATAGTCGTAGATATAGAACATTAGTAAAAGCCTTCATCATTCATCTGGACTTCACACGACCCGACGACATCCGACAATGCATCCGCTCGATCGAAACGGCAATGGACACCCTCATCAACACCATCAAGGAGGGTGTGCATCCTGAGGACCTTGTAGGCGTCACACTGTCGAACGCTACCTTCAAGCATGACGCCTACGTGGTACCCCGACCAGCCAAAGATTTCACGGCGTCACTCTTGGCACAGAGGTGAGCAATATTGCATATTTGATTATATGTTACGATTTCGTTTGACTACATCAAGTGTTTAAAAATATTTTATGTTGTTTTACAGACTGGAAAAAATTGCGCAGTCCAACGCGTCGTTTATCACCGGCAATTCCAGTCTCGTGCTCAAGGTGACGCATATTGCCAGACGTCCACCGCACGACATCCCGGACGACGAAATGGAGGGCTCGGCGCGGCTCAAGAACACCGGCGATTTCGCCACGTGGTTCTCCCGGAAGAACTGTTTCTTCCGTGTACTTGGCACACAGTGTTTGCCCCGGGCACTGGTTGCTGCCAGGTACATTGCGGAGAACCACGCCGCGTCGAGCGCCTTCCGTGTGCGGATGCATCGTCTGGCAAGGGACCCCGCAAGTTTCATGTCTGAGGCCAGGGAATTGTGTGAACATTCCGGGGTAGACTTTTCCCTGCCCAGCATGGGCTTGCGGGAGCTCCAAAAGTTGGTGGCTGGTTGGTCGGAGTACCGGGTCCATGTCTACTCGACGGATCATTTTGGGCGACTCGGCGCAACCTTCGGTGAGTAATTCGAAAAAATATTCCGTTAGCGTTAATTATTTGCATTAATATAATTAAATTTGCATTAATTCGCATGTGTGTGTTTCAGGCACAGGACATCATCATCTATATTTGTATCATCACCATCACCATTTCGACGTCATCACGAAGATCACGGCATTCCTCGACACGAAATATTTCTGCGAGGAATGTCAAACGCGCTACACTCATCCTCGTCAACATACCTGTGCCGGAGGCTGCAATGACTGTGGAGCGCCTCATCGATGCCAGCGGGAAGGTGCGTTAACCCATTGTCCCGAATGTAGCTTGAATTTCATTTCCAGCTCCTGTTTCGAGGCTCACAAACAATCACGCTGTAAGGTGCGGCGTGGGTGTCCAAGATGTGGTGATATTTTGTACCCCACGTACAAAAGTCGCCATATCTGTGGCACTCACATATGCCCTTACTGTCGTGAACGAGTCACGAACCACGAGCTCATAGATGCGGAAAACGTCCATCGTTGCTTTCTCCAACCTTCGCATCAATCCTCTGTCAACAAAAAACAAATATATATCTTTTACGACTTTGAGTGTATGATTGACACCAGCACCAACCTTCACATTCCTAATCATTGTGTCGCACACGTATGTTGTGAGTCCTGCTTTGACCGCATTGACCGGCCATGCACTGACTGTGGGACAGAGCAGCACGAACATGTGTTCTCTGGCCCAACGACAAGACAAGACTTTGGTCAGTGGCTTTTCACGCTCAAGGACGCGAAAGCCATTGCCCATTATGCCCAAGGTTATGACAACAACATTGTTGCCAATTACGCGTTGAGCCAAGGTGTGGTGCCAGACCTGATCATGAACGGCAGAAAAATCCTCTCCATGCGCTTCTCCAACTCCAAACTCCGTTTCATTGATTCCTTCAGTTTCCTTCCTATGCCTCTCGCGAAATTTTCCAAAACGTTCGACATTCCTGTCCGTAAAGGTTTCTTCCCTCACCTCCTCAACACTACGGACAATCAAAATTATGTAGGTCCTTTTCCTTCAGCCGATATGTTCGACCCGGGTCGCATGTCCACCGAACAGCACGCCGAGTTTCTCACTTGGCATGCCTCGCAGGTGGGCCGGCAGTATGACCTGCGCCAGGAAATGGGAGCGTACTGCCGCGACGATGTCAATGTACTTCGTCTCGGTAGTATGCGTTTCCGCCAACAATTCATCGAGGTGACTGAGGTGGACCCATTTCAGAGCATCACGCTTCCATCTGCGTGTCATGAGGTGTGGCGTCAAAAGTTTTTGCGCAAAGACAGCGTCGCGTTGATACCGAGCCATGAGCACTACCGACCATGTGGCAACTACTCGAAGAAATCGATCCAGTGGCTGGAACTGGAGGCGTCGTCTCGCGACATCAATATCCAGCACGCATTGAACTCTGGTGAGGTGCGTATTGGGTCGTACAAAGTGGACGGCTATGCCAAAGTGGGAGACCAACACCTGCTTTTCGAGTTTCTCGGTTGCTACTTTCATGGTCATCGGCATTCTGGTAAGTGTCTCTGCGCCAGCAAAAACTGTCGCTATGTCATGAACAGTGGGGCTCCATCAACGCGCCATCTATATGATGGCACCATGGCTCGTCTGGCGATACTGCGAGCCCGACCCGACACAACTCTCATCACCATCTGGGAGTGTGAATTTGATGCACTGCTTCGAGACGATGACGACCAACGTTGTCGCGCCGATGCAGTGCAAGTCTTGCCGCCGATGAATGTTCGGGACGCGTTCTACGGAGGGCGAACAGAGGTGTTTCGTCACTATGCCGAATGTGCTGGTGACGAGCGGATCGAGTACGTTGATGTGTGCTCCTTGTATCCTTACATCCTTAAAAACGGAAAATTTCCCCTCGGTCATCCTTCTCACATTTTCCGTCCTCCCATCACAGATTTTCACAAATATTTCGGCAATTTAAAAAGACTGTAGATTTTAAGATAATTACGGTGGGAGGGGAAAAAATTAATAGGTTAGTTTCCAGCAAACGCAGGGTCCTTCCCGATTATCGCACCTTCCCGTACGGCTTCACCGACTGACCGACCGACCGACCGACATCATCATCATCGTTATTTATTGCTACTTATTTGCTGTGTTACCAGCGTTAGTTGTGCTAGGTGTGTTAGTTGTGCTCGATGTATTGGTTTTTAATATAAAAGTGTTAGCAGTGTTAGTGTGTTAGTTGTGCTAGCGTGTTAGCTGTGTGCTAGTTGTGCTAGTGTGTTAGTTGTGCTAGTGTGTTAGCTGTGTTAGTGTGTTATATAAATATCAAAGTGTTGGTGTGTGTGTGTGTGTGTGTTATATAAATATAAAAGTGTTGGTGTGTATACATGTTTTGGTGTGTATGTGTGTGTGTGTGTGTGTGTGTGTGTGTGTGTGTGTTATATAAATATAAAAGTGTTGATGTGTATACATGCTTTGGTGTGTATGTGTGTGTGTGTGTGTGTGTGTGTGTGTTATATAAATATAAAAGTGTTGATGTGTATACATGCTTTGGTGTGTATGTGTGTGTTAGTGTGTGTGTGTGTGTGTGTGTGTGTGTGTGTGTGTGTGTGTGTGTGTGTGTGTTGTGCAAGCTTTAATATACAAGTGTTGATGTGTATGTGTGTCATTCAATTGACAATCACCGAGATGGTGACGAATATAATGTTGCTCCTATTATCACTATTGCTCCTTGTCAACTATGTTGAAAGTGTAATTGCAGAGCTGGTAATAGTGGGATTGTTATATGATCCGATTAAGCGTCGCGGGTGTTTGGCTAGTAATGTTCAGCGCAAAACTGGTCGCACATCAGCAACGTTTATGGATGCCAGAAACGTATAAACTGGTAGTAATATATAATATTAATTCATCATAGAAGAAAATTAGAGCCAGCAAAAATGACACTGATGATACTAAAACAATAAAAACTAGCGTGTATAACACAACAATAAATAACATCTTATATAATCAGTTGCATACTCAGAAATTAATATAAAAACATGTAAACATACTTGCAGAATTTTTCGAAAAAGAGATACGAACCGATGATATTGTTCTATGCTCTATTAGGAAACTATTGACTTGTTTCACTCTACATCCAGCTACCGTTTGTCATATTCAAACTTGCCACAGCGATATCATTTCCACAACGGTAAAACATTTGAACAAGAATCATTTCTCACAAGTCTAGAACAACAGGAGAGGCGCTCATTGACATGTTATTATATAGTTCATAACTGTTACTTTGTCACACTTCAATATATCAGGTGAACTTTCCAATTTTAACTACTCCCCTCACGTTTGTCAATGTAACAAACTATACAATTATTGACTGATTCTGTTATACACATATATTAGTTCAGGCTATGATACCGATTATGACAGCGATATTGAGGCTAGGATACCGTTTAAACACATTAGAGTTTAGACAGAAAGTTCAGACATTAGACAGAAAATGAATAGTTTGTTGTTTGAAATTAATACACAAGTATGAAATAGAAACAAATTAAAAAATAAATTATTAGTTTTACCATGACCTATATACAGGTGCAACCAAGTATTTCACAAATATATATATTTTCAGCACAAGTATTAGCACGGTGTATCAATTGGTATAAGACCAAGCCACCGACGAAAAAATAGTCGACCTCAAAGCAGTTATATTATTTTTTCCAAAAACACTAGAAAGCGTCAATCCCATTGTGTCACACTTTTTTCACTATTGAAAGATAACATGTCGATAACGCCTTATCTGTAAACTTTTTCTGACATTTCCAACACGTAGAGTCAAAATATTAGTTCAACTATTAATGTACATTAAAAAAAAAACACACACACACATATATATGATGAACGATGAACACACATCTTTTTACACTAACTTCCAGCTGACCATCACGAGGAGACGATCAATGATTCGACTAATTCCTGAGGCGTCTCGATGACGTCAGTGCACACTAGTGTAAAAAACTTGTTAAGTTTTACCTTTAGTGACATAATTTATTCAAGCTTCAAATACCGACATGCAAGTCATACCTCTTGTGAATATATCCAGTGGCGGTGTTAGGTAGAGGTCTTTTGGTAAAGTATCGCCCTGGAATCAACTTGGTATAACAATATACTATTGTATGACAGCGAATATTTCCAAGTTGAAATTAATAAGTATTTGAGAAGGGCAGTGATATAAGAACGCCTAGTGTTTTAACCCTATGAACTTACCGACAAAAACCGGGCCTTACGCTTACATAAACAAATCTCACATTTGTATACACTAGACTGTGATTCAAACGTCAAAATCTGGCGTGTGTGACAGTACAGCTCTCTTTGTGCAAGGGTATCCATGATTCTGTTTTGTGTCTATTCTGCTATCGACAATCAACTTTTTAAACTATGATCATACTTGTAGACTGTGAAGGATACCTGCATAAGGATGACCGTAAAGAAATTGGACGAGTAGTGTTTATGATAATTGTCCTATATCCACTCCAAGCGAAAATTCAACACCGAGAGACAAGAACATTCTCTAGTTCTGACGCCGACACTTCACGATTTAAACTTACATCACGTGCTGGCAATATGCACGGCGCAACTACCTGATCCATAGCCGGGCATCCGACAACGTCTACGTCAACCTATTGTGTACAGGTATGAACACTACATGGCACACGTTACTTGATCCAAAGCCTGGCGTCTAACGGTATCTACGCTGTCTCGACAATGTCTTTCGACTTTCCAAATCTACTCAACAACAATCTGATTCATAGTGTCCACACTCAAATATTGAAAACATCTCGTTCGCCTATTTGTCTATGAACATACGCGCGACAAATACATGTGATGGCTACAAACTGTTTTTGTACATTGACATGATTTAGTTCAAGTTTATGCAATGAATATATATATATATATATATATATATATATCATTGTAACAAGCTGAAAGTTTGCATGCAATGGTCAAACTCATAAAGTACTGAATAAAAAAAAAGTGAGCTCATAATACAATATAATAAATTTGTTATACAAATACCACTTTTAAAAGATTTGAATATAATTGAAAATTCAGTTGAAATACAAACTTAAATATATACACCAATTTAGAACTTTCACACCTACCTCTAACAACACCATGCATTTGATTTGGCTAACATAGCAGCAGTGGTGCGATTCAAAAAGAACAAAAATATATCAGACCAAAAAAAAAAATCAGCTACACGTCGACGCAATATGAGACAAGCGCAGAGCGCAATAAATAATCATTAGAATACACACACACACATATATATATACAATCAGTACAAAGATAACCAGGTAGATATAGAAAAACTGATTACAGTGCACAAAAATACCTGAGAACAAAAACAAGTAAAAGATGAGTGTGCACATTGAGCGGCTAAATTTTTAGCATGGGGTGTAGGACAATGTGGGATTTAAATATTTAGAGAACAAGTATGTGTACAGATATGAAGTGAAAGCGAAGAAAGATGGAGATAGAAGGATATGAGATGGAAGTGAATTATAGAAACGTGGGACAACAAATGACCAGGGATTTTCACACACTTTTCTGAGATATTGCAGATGATGCGAAATACGGACGTAGGGATTGGAGACTTGATATATTAAACGTACGATATATTTAGACTGATCTTCACCGGACATACTTCACCTGTACATCAACCGGTATGACACCTCGCGATATCAATGTATCAAATCAACACGTGATGAAAACACTAACCAAAAAGTAATGTGCGAATGTTTATACCGAAAACTATGTTTGAAAATGGATATCGACAGACATTTAGCAACGAAACGTTCAAAATTTCTTCCATATACAAACGTCGATCAATTCTCATGTATAAGCTATGTGATGATGATGGAAATTTGATTACCGGGACATTTAATATTTTACTATTTACATTTTTCAAGTATGATTGAAAATTATTATATTCTCGTCTCTGCCAAACATCGACTTGGCGATCCCGATATAATGAGTATCGTGACATAAAATAGAAATAAAGGAAAAAAATAAAAGTTGGGCATAGAATAAAGAATAAATATAATAAGAAAATAAGAATAAGAAATAAAAAAATAAAAGTTGGGTATAGAATAAAGAATAAATATAATAAGAAAGGAAGAATAAGAAATAAAACTAAAAGTTGGGTTGGGTCGGGTTAGGAATAGAATAAAGAAAAAAAAGTTTGGTTAGGTATAGAATAAAGAATAAATATAATAAGAAAGGAAGAATAAGAAATAAAAAAGTTAGGTTGGGCATAGAATAAAGAATAAATATAATAAGAAAGGAAGAATAAGAAAGAAAAAAAGTTAGGTTGGGTATAGAATAAAGAATAAATATAATAAGAAAAGAAGAATAAGAAATAAAACTAAAAGTTGGGTTGGGTCGGGTTAGGAATAGAATAAGAAAATAAGTTAGGTTAGGTTAAAAAAAAAAAAAAAAGTTAGGTTAGGTTAAAAAAAAAAAGTTAGGTTAGGTTAAAAAAAAAAAAGTTAGGTTAGGTTAAAAAAAAAACTAAAAAAAGTTAGGTTAGGTTAAAAAAACTAAAAAAAGTTAGGTTAGGTTGGGTATAGAATAAAGAATAAATATAATAAGAAAAGAAGAATAAGAAATAAAACTAAAAGTTGGGTTGGGTCGGGTTAGGAATAGAATAAGAAAATAAGTTAGGTTAGGTTAAAAAAAAAAAGTTAGGTTAGGTTAAAAAAAAAAAAGTTAGGTTAGGTTAAAAAATAAAAAGTTAGGTTAGGTTAAAAAACTAAAAAAAGTTAGGTTAGGTTAAAAAAGAAAAAAAGTTAGGTTAGGTTAAAAAGAAAAGTTGGGTTAAAAAAAAAAAAAAAAAAAAAAAAAAAAAAAACGAAGAAAAAATAAAAAGAAAAAAAAGTTAGGTTAAAAAAAGTTAGGTTAAGTGTGACGTCAGAGAGGGGTGACGTCAGAGGGGGGTGACGTCAGAGGGGGGAGGGGCAAGGGGGATAATGTAAACAAATGTAACAAAGTGGTGAACTCTACTACTCATACACTCATCATTACTTACATACATACACAACCACACACACACACACACACGGATATACACACGCACACACACACACAGATAGATACACACATAAACACAGACAGACAGACAGAAATACAGTTTTTCCTTGCTCTTGTTATAGTCTATGTTATGAAATCATATATCTATATAAGAGTCTAATAAATACATGCATACATACACTCATCATTACTTACACACATACACAAACACACACACACACAAGCACACACACACACACATTAATAATAAAAATGTTGAAATCAGACTAAAATAAGATTTATTAAAACTTTATTAGATTTTTGATAGAGATTGTTTGTATATGTGTGTGTATGTGTCAGTGTGTGTGAGTGAGTCAGTATGATTCAGTGTGTGTGTCAGTGTGTGTGTATGTGTGTATATGTGTGTGTGTATGTATGTGTCAGTGTGTGTGTGTGTGTGTTTGTGTCAGTGTGTGTCAGTGTGTGCCAGTGTATGTGTATCAGTATCAGTGTCAATATCAGTATGTATCAGTATCCGTATGAGTCAGTATCAGTGTATCAGTATCAGTGTGTGTGTGTCAGTGTCATTGTGTGTCAGTATGTATCAGTGTCAGTATGTCAGTGTGTGCCAGTGTGTGTTAGTGTCAGTATCAGTATCAGTGTCAGTGTCAGTATGTGAGTCAGTATGTTATTACGTCGTATCCAGATACAATCTGTCAATACAGCAATTCCACAGTTCTGGATAACTCTCCATGTTAGGATCAGCACGGAAATCTCCCACGTGCAACAAATTAACTCCGCTCGTCAACTTGAACAATATCATCACAGCGCCCGGACAACTGCCACAACAACACAATCACAATCCAATCACAATCCAATCAGACACAATCACAATCCACTTGAATACAACATATATAGAAGAAAAAAATTATAATCAAATCAGACATAATCCACTTCAATACAATCCGATGCGAGAGTGTAGGAGTGAAAAAGAGAGAGCGTGTGTGAGTGTGTATAAGAGAATAAGTGAGAGATTGAGAGTTTCAGAGAGAGTATAAGAGAATGAGAGGGTGTGCATCAAAGAGAGAAAGTATAAGAGAGTATAAGATAATGAGAGAGAAAGTATAAAAGAATATAAGATAATGAGAGAGAAAGTATAAGAGAATAAAAGATAATGAGAGAGAAAGTATAAGAGAGTATAAGAGAATGAGAGAGAAAGTATAAGAGAGTATAAGAGAATGAGTGAGAAAGTATAAAAGAGTATAAGAGAATGAGAGAGAATATAAAAGAGTATAAGAGAATGAGAGAGAATATAAGAGAGTATAAGAGATTATAAGAGAATATAAGAGAGTATAAGAGAATATAAGACATTATAAGAGAATATAAGAGAGTATAAGAGAAAATATAAGAGAGCATAAGAGAATATAAGAGAATATAAGAGAATATAAGAGAATGTAAGAGGGTATAAGAGAATATAAGAGAATATAAGAGAGTATAAGAGAATATAAGAGAATATAAGAGAATATAAGAGAGTATAAGAGAATATAAGAGAATGAGAGAGTATAAGAGAATATAAGAGAATGAGAGAGTATAAGAGAGTATAAGAGAATATAAGAGAGTATAAGCGAATATAAGAGATTATAAGAAAATATAAGAGAGTATAAGAGTATAAGAGAATATAAGAGAATATAAGAGAATATAAGAAAGTATAAGAGAATATAAGAGAGTATAAGAGATTATAAGAGAATATAAGAAAGTATAAGAGAATATAAGAGAGTATAAGAGATTATAAGAGAATATAAGAAAGTATAAGAGAATATAAGAGAGTATAAGAGAATATAAGAGAGTATAAAAGAGTATAAGAGAATATAAGATAATATAAGAGAGTATAAGTGAATATAAGAGAATATAAGAGAGTATAAGAGAATGAGAGAGAGTGTATATCAGAGAGAGAAAGTATAAGAGAATATAAGAGAGTATAAGAGAGTATAAGAGAATATAAGATAAAATAAGAGAAAGTATAAGAGAATATAAGAGAATAAAAGAGAGTATAAGAGATTATAAGGGATTATAAGAGAGTATAAGAGAATATAAGAGAATATAAGAGAATATAAGAGAGTATAAGAGAGTATAAGAGAATATAAGAGAATATAAGAGAGTATGAGAGATTATAAGAGAGTGTAAGAGACAGGCAGAGACAATGGTTACTGGTTAGCATCTAGTAGGGTGACTTGTACATTGTTGATGACTCGCGGCTCATTCAGTGATAAACAACGTACTCGATCAGTACTTACTGCCAACTGACTCACCAACAACCGACCTACACACACACACACACACACACACATACACACACACACACACACACACACACAGACACAAGCATACACACATACATACACACACACACACAGAAATATACAATAACTTAATAATCAACAAAATGAAAGCAAACGATAAAAAAGAGGGAAATGAAAATAAAACACTCAATAAGAAAAGCTAATTAAAAACTATACATATAACAAAACATATAACCAATACCAATATCAATTAATAATATACATTAAATCAACTATTAACACACATAATAATGATAATAATAAAAATGTATAAATACCAGTATTAACATATTCTTTCACACTGACACACTGACATACATACACGCTGGCACACGGACATACATACCAGTGGTGTGGCTGCAGTAAATGGGCTCGTGAGCAGTGTGAGCAGAAAGGCCGCGATAATGCTCGTAGTGGAAATGAGTGAGAAAAAAAGCGAGCACATTAGAAGGTCGAATATCTCCGTAACTGAACGCATCCACCACGAATGGTGTATCTAATGGTGTATAACACACACACATACACACATACATAAAATATATACACATATACAATACATACACACACACACACAAAATGCATACACACATACATAAAATATATACACATATACTACACACACACACACACACACACAAAATGCATACACACATACATAAAATATATACACATATACAATACATACACACACAATAAATACACATACATATATACAAATATATACCTTGACTTCTCGAGGGTTAACTAAATGCAAATATAATTTACGAATGGTGTATCTTAAATAACACACACACACATACATACACGCATAAATAAAATATATACACATATACTACACACACACACAAAATGCATACACACATACATAAAATATATACAGATATACTACACACACACACACAATGCATACACACAAATACATAAAATATATACACATATACTACACACACACACAATACATACACATACATATATATAAATATATATCTTGACTTCTCGAGGGTTAACTAAATGCAAATAGAATTTACGAATGGTGTATCTTGAATAACACACACACACATACATA
>OU696595.1:4145794-4183294 GCA_916048095.2 Sacculina carcini
CGAACCAAGGACCTCCAGCTTGTGAGGCTTGGATGTGCTAACCACACAGGTACACAAGGACTCACATTGTATTGAGGGGGCCATGGCAAGGAAAAGGTTGAGAAATAATGGTTCAAGACACGATATTGTTGTTAAATAAATATAAACTCAAGCACTTTTTAAAACACAAAACATATATTATATTACAGTTTATATTTGGTATTCATTATCTAATTGTTCATACAATTTAGTTGTAGAATTTATATTTTTATGAAAAGACTAATACACACACACACACACACACACACACGCTTACACACAGGGAGAGCTCCACACAGCGCGACAGTCAACTTACGACTGAAGCGTCGCAGGCGATATGAGCGGCCGACGCCGACGGTGGCGCCGCCTGTGTGTCGGTCGAGGCAACTAGAGGTTGCAGCTTGTCCGACGTGGTGACGCCACTGTCTACTGATAGCGAATCAGAATTCGGTAACGCATTGTTCGTGACTTCGCTGTCGCACATTGTGTCTGTCTGTATGTGTGTCTGTGTGTGTATGTGTCGCACAGACAGACAGACACACACACAGACAGATAGATATATAGACAGACATACATTGTTTCAGATATCAGATTCCATTACTCACTGACTGAGACAAACATTAGAATAGATAAAAATCATATACACACACAGACATACATACACACAAATGGATATTGTGCACACATAGACATACAAACAAATATGCAGACACATAGATTGATGGATATATAAGAATATAAAGAAATCAGATAGATACTTTATTTTTCAAGCATGAACCAAACTAGTCACTCTTAACGCATTCCGATATTCACTCGTTGAAATGCTTGAAATATATTTAAGTGGGGCAATTTTTTGGCTACATTTTCCTAGCGTTAAATACACATTGTTTTCCCGTAAGATAATTAATTTCAGTACGTAAATGCCCGCTGACAAACTAACCGCCGTCAAACAGAAATAGAAACTCATACAGAAAAACCACACCTAGGATATTTTGAAACAAAACAAAACGAAACCCAGTTTGTTGATATTCCCGAAAATTTCACATGAAAATAGCCTAACGGTCATGGAAAAAGCATGAAATTATTCAACAAATTCACTCACCAATGAAAAAAACACTCCCAAAATCGGGCATCAACAAAATAACAAACAGCGAACACAAGCAACCTACGAAGTTGCGAAATAGACAAATAATGGCGCGCCAGCACGAAATGGGCGCAGTTGCAGGAACATATAAATATTTACAATTAACACCGGTTATTGATCTAAATTGGTAGCCGTCAAAATTGGTAGATAATTATCTCATTATAAGAATCATCAAATTATAATTTGTAAATTCATTCATTGAAAATATACTACAAGTAAAGAGCAAATTGATTTAGAAATTTGGAACAATTGTGAAATCATCCATGAATAAAGTACGAAATCATTTATATATATATATATATATACAGGTTAAATATGTGATTTTAATCCATTGCAAAAGTAAACACCACAAACATTTTGCTATATTTAGACATTATTAGGGCGGTCAAAAAAGTAACCTAGAAATTAGAAAAAGTAATAATACTTGTTAGAAACATTAAGCTAAAAAGTAAGCAGTTCTGACGGGAGAAAATACACCAGTCCTTCTTTTCCCATCCTCTCTCCGATCTGATACCATTTTCCCGTCCTCTTTCCGATCTGGTACCATTTTCATTTCAATCCACCAAAACTAAATTATACTTAACATTATTAGGCTAACATCGCAAAAGGGATCATTACCATCACAATACAAGTAAATAGTTTAATATTAATGCAAATGTGAAATACATTACTTGCTAATGTAATTATTTTTGGTAACAATAGCGAAAATGTTATTTATATTGTTTCAGTGAGGCTTAATGAGGCGACCCTATCAACTAAGCTAATACCTGTTCAAGTAAATACGTACTGTCAAGTGCTACAGTGCAGTATGTGGTATAGAGAGATCACCCATCGTACTATACCACGCTCCAAACATCTCACGACACCCTCCGGTTCGTGGACATTTCCTAAAATGGAATGACGCTATCCTGCGTACCCAAAAACGTGTAAATATCGAGTAGTACATGTATTAAGGTGAATATCAATTGCTAAGTTCTAACAGCAGGAATGTTTACATTTTTTGATCTTCAGACCAAATATTCCATCTCTTTTCATATTTTATCCTACTTCATACCGTTTTTGTGCCTCTTATCTACAAAAAGTTACCCAACTTCGTAATAAAGTGACCTAATAACAAGAAATATAACAAAAGGCAATTTAACAATATAAAAGTAACCTAAAAAGTAACTTTTGGGAATCAAACTTTTTTAATAATTATCATATACAACTTTTTTTAATTGTTTCCGGTTTAGTATGAAGGTGATTTCAGGGTGCAAAAAGTAGTTTTTTCAAATTTCGACAGCCCTATATATTAATATCTCATATACTGAAGCAATCAAACCTATTCGATAATTATAATATTTATAATAATGATAATAACACAAAACACCATATTTTCGACAAATTTATTCTCACCCCGCCGAATTGCAGTAATTCAGAATAAGCAGAAAAAAACATATAAAAACACACACTCACTCACACACACACACACACACGCACGCACAAACATACGAAATACTTTCACCAAATATCTTTTGAGAACACACCGTTGAAAAACAAACACTCTCGAGAAAAAAACGCGCGCACCCACACAAACAGAAGAACCAATATGGTTGCTAAGCAACGCGAAATGCTCACACAAAAAACATACACACAGACCAACAGACACACAGATATACACACAGACACATTAATAGATCATTCAACAGTTATTACATTATATACCCGTATATTGTCATGTGTGCTATATATATATATATATATATATAGTGAAATATATATTACATATGCTGCGTATATGGCAGTGAACATACTGACACCCTGTAACTTACAACATATACAACATATACACACACACACAGACAAATATGAGTTTCAAATTCAAGAGTAACATGACAAGTTAATATAATGCGTAATACGCAAACATATATATATATATATATATATATATATATATATATATATATATATATATATATATATATATATATGTATGTGTGTTTGTCTTCTTTTAGTAACCCGCTCAAATATTGTTATATAGAGGCTGTGTATAGAAAACCTCCAAAAATTACAAACTAATAGAACGAGGTATTTGTTTACATATTATCAACATAACAAATACAGATAATGTGTCTGTGTGTATGTGTGTGTGTGTGTATGTGTGTGTATGTGTGTGTATGTGTGTGTGTACGTGCGTATGTCAGTGTGTGACAAATATCAACGTGTTGTTAGTAAAAACAATTTGTTAAAAATTAATTAGTTTCTGTTATATATATGAAAAAGTAAATCGCCCAAACTAAATCCGATTATACATACACACATACATACACATTGTTAATTCGTCAATTGGAAACGTCGCGTGAATACAACTTTAAAACAGACAGACAGACAGACAGACAGACAGACACAGCAGAACGAATCACAGAGGCACAGTGAAACTGTACATTGGTAACAGCCCCATGGGGGATGGGCAGGTTCCCTAGGGGAAAACCTGAAAAACATATTCCAATGGATACAACAGCCATTTTACACTGGGCCTTGAGAAGACCCCAAACTGGCCCTGTAGAAACTGGCCTTTGGAAGGCACCACATACACATACATATACATGTAAATACAACAAACATAAGACAGAGTGGAGGAGCGACTTTGCTCAAACGCCCTTCCTCTCTCTCTCTGGTAATTCTGATTGACCGCCAGCGCCACCTATAGTAAGGTCGACAAGAATCAGACAAAAACGCAAGTCTTCAGCAATAAACACAGATGATTTTTAGTCCAGAAAGATCACAATTCAGACAAAGTGCGCCATCTATACCGGCACAAACTACAAACACATTTACACAAACGTGGACGAGCTTGTAGCGCCACCTATACTTGAACTGGCCACAATGCATATAGAAATTCCAACGTAATTTCGCTGCTGACTGAAGAGAGGTAGATTGCTAGTCAATTGAATGAGGAACTCAAGAGTAACTACCGCCCTCTATACTTACACCTCTATAAAAGTGGCGCCCTCTATAGATAAATTTTACTGTTGACTTGGAGGTAGATTATTGGCCAATTGCATGAGGAATTCTCGATCTTGATTGCGCCAAATCTCTTCACGCTCCAGCTGCTCGCGACGTCTCCGCTCCTCGGACATGATGAACGTCCGCTGGAGATCGACCATTTCCTGCAGCAGTCCTTCCATGCGCGCCAGATAACCGATGGCCCGAGAATCCTGTGCGATTTCGGCGGCCGCCAAACGTTGATCCTGTTGAAGATCTTCGTCATCTTCATCCTGCTGCTGCTGTCTGCGACCATCAGCCGGCTGGTCTTGATGATGTTGTTGTTGATGATGTTGAAGACTGGCAGAACAGGGACGCAGTTGAGTCAACATGTTATCTCCGTCTGAGAGAAACAATTGCACCAAGACATCAACAATTAATGTAGTGGTGGTGTAATAGAGGTGTAATAGAGGTGTAATTGTGGTGTAATTGTGGTGTAATAGAGGTGTAATAGTGGTGTAATATAGGTGTAATTGTGGTGTAGTTGTGGTGTAATATAGGTGTAATTGTGGTGTAGTTGTGGTGTAATATAGGTGTAATTGTGGTGTAATAGAGGTGTAATAGAGGTGTAATAGAGGTGTAATTGTGGTGTAATGGAGGTGTAATATAGGTGTAATTGTGGTGTAATATAGGTGTAATTGTGGTGTAATATAGGTGTAATTGTGGTGTAATATAGGTGTAATTGTGGTGTAGTTGTGGTGTAATATAGGTGTAATTGTGGTGTAATTGTGGTGTAATGGAGGTGTAATATAGGTGTAATTGTGGTGTAATATAGGTGTAATTGTGGTGTAATATAGGTGTAATTGTGGTGTAATATAGGTGTAATTGTGGTGTAATTGTGGTGTAATATAGGTGTAATTGTGGTGTAATATAGGTGTAATTGTGGTGTAATAGAGGTGTAATAGAGGTGTAATTGTGGTGTAATTGTGGTGTAATAGAGGTGTAATAGAGGTGTAATAGAGGTGTAATTGTGGTGTAATGGAGGTGTAATAGAGGTGTAATAGAGGTGTAATATAGGTGTAATTGTGGTGTAATGGAGGTGTAATATAGGTGTAATTGTGGTGTAATAGAGCAGAAACTATTATTATACAAACTGAAGCAGAAACTATTATTACACAAAGTGAAGCAGAAACTATTATTATACAAACTGAAGCAGAAACTATTATTACACAAACTGAAGCAGAAAGTATTATTACACAAAGTGAAGCAGAAACTATTATTACACAAACTGAAGCAGAAACTATTATTACACAAACTGAAGCAGAAACTATTATTACACAAACTGAAGCAGAAACTATTATTGCACAAAGTGGAGCAGAAACTATTATTACACAAACTGAAGCAGAAACTATTATTACACAAACTGAAGCAGAAACTATTATTACACAAACTGAAGCAGAAACTATTATTGCACAAAGTGGAGCAGAAACTATTATTACACAAACTGAAGCAGAAACTATTATTACACAAAGTGAAGCAGAAACTATTATTATACAAACTGAAGCAGAAACTATTATTACACAAACTGAAGCAGAAATTATTATTACACAAACTGAAGCAGAAACTATTATTACACAAACTGAAGCAGAAACTATTATTATACAAACTGAAGCAGAAACTATTATTACACAGAGTGAAGCAGAAACTATTATTACACAAACTGAAGCAGAAATTATTATTACACAAACTGAAGCAGAAATTATTATTACACAAACTGAAGCAGAAACTATTATTGCACAAACTGAAGCAGAAACTATTATTGCACAAACTGAAGCAGAAACTATTATTACACAAACTGAAGCAGAAACTATTATTACACAAACTGAAGCAGAAACTATTATTATACAAACTGAAGCAGAAACTATTATTACACAAACTGAAGCAGAAACTATTATTACACAAACTGAAGCAGAAACTATTATTACACAAAGTGAAGCAGAAACTATTATTACACAAAGTGAAGCAGAAACTATTATTACACAAACTGAAGCAGAAACTATTATTACACAAACTGAAGCAGAAACTATTATTACACAAACTGAAGCAGAAACTATTATTACACAAACTGAAGCAGAAACTATTACTACACAAACTGAAGCAGAAACTATTATTACACAAAGTGAAGCAGAAACTATTATTACACAAACTGAAGCAGAAACTATCATTATACAAGCTGAAGCAGAAACTATTATTACACAAAGTGAAGCAGAAACTATTATTATACAAGCTGAAGCAGAAATTATTATTACACAAACTGAAGCAGAAATTATTATTACACAAACTGAAGCAGAAACTATTATTGCACAAACTGAAGCAGAAACTATTATTACACAAACTGAAGCAGAAACTATTATTGCACAAAGTGGAGCAGAAACTATTATTACACAAACTGAAGCAGAAACTATTATTACACAAAGTGAAGCAGAAACTATTATTACACAAACTGAAGCAGAAACTATTATTACACAAACTGAAGCAGAAACTATTATTACACAAACTGAAGCAGAAACTATTATTACACAAAGTGGAGCAGAAACTATTATTACACAAACTGAAGCAGAAACTATTATTACACAAAGTGAAGCAGAAACTATTATTACACAAACTGAAGCAGAAACTATTATTACACAAACTGAAGCAGAAACTATTATTACACAAACTGAAGCAGAAACTATTATTACACAAACTGAAGCAGAAACTATTATTACACAAACTGAAGCAGAAACTATTATTACACAAACTGAAGCAGAAACTATTATTACACAAACTGAAGCAGAAACTATTATTACACAAACTGAAGCAGAAATTATTATTACACAAACTGAAGCGGAAACTATTATTACACAAACTGAAGCAGAAACTATTATTACACAAACTGAAGCAGAAACTATTATTGCACAAAGTGGAGCAGAAACTATTATTACACAAACTGAAGCAGAAACTATTATTACACAAAGTGAAGCAGAAACTATTATTACACAAACTGAAGCAGAAACTATTATTACACAAACTGAAGCAGAAACTATTATTACACAAAGTGGAGCAGAAACTATTATTACACAAACTGAAGCAGAAACTATTATTACACAAAGTGAAGCAGAAACTATTATTACACAAACTGAAGCAGAAACTATTATTACACAAACTGAAGCAGAAACTATTATTACACAAACTGAAGCAGAAACTATTATTACACAAACTGAAGCAGAAACTATTATTATACAAACTGAAGCAGAAACTATCATTACACAAACTGAAGCAGAAACTATTATTACACAAACTGAAGCAGAAACTATTATTACACAAACTGAAGCAGAAATTATTATTACACAAACTGAAGCAGAAACTATTATTGCACAAAGTGGAGCAGAAACTATTATTACACAAACTGAAGCAGAAATTATCATTATACAAACTGAAGCAGAAACTATTATTACACAAACTGAAGCAGAAACTATTATTACAAAAACTGAAGCAGAAACTATTATTACACAAACTGAAGCAGAAACTATTATTACACCAACTGAAGCAGAAACTATTATTACACAAACTGAAGCAGAAACTATTCTTACACAAACTGAAGCAGAAACTATTATTACACAAACTGAAGCAGAAACTATTATTACACAAACTGAAGCAGAAACTATTATTACACAAACTGAAGCAGAAACTATTATTACACAAACTGAAGCAGAAACTATTATTACACAAACTGAAGCAGAAACTATTATTACACAAAGTGAAGCAGAAACTATTATTACACAAACTGAAGCAGAAACTATTATTACACAAACTGAAGCAGAAACTATTATTACACAAACTGAAGCAGAAACTATTATTACACAAACTGAAGCAGAAACTATTATTACACAAACTGAAGCAGAAACTTACTGGCAAGGGCAGCAGACATGGCCGAATGACGAGCTAAATCGCCCCAAGAGACGACCCCGTCGGGGGCAGCAGAAACGGCGGCGGGCAAAACCCCGCTCAGAAGATGTCTTGCTCGTTCAGCCAATAATCTCTGAGCCTCGAAGGCATAAGCGCCTGCAGTTAGCGAGTGAGTGTTGATGGGCGCGTGTTGAGCTGGCGTGGTGGATTGAGCTTGCGGCGGGGGGCTGGATGTCAGCGACTTGGAGTGACTCAGTACTCGTAAGTCACGCGCTCCACATTCGCCCAGGGCTGTTTGCGTTTGATGAGTGTTGGGGGTTGGAAGATGAGGATTGTCCGTGTTTTCTGCTTGATCGGCCCCTGGTGAGGAGACAATTGATCCCAGGGCGATAGGAGGAGATCGATCTGTGATCGTTGATCCGCGATCACCGCTGTCACCGCTACTGTTGTCCCAGCGACAATAACTACACACACACACACACACAAGATCACACGAGATCAACAGATCAGTAAGAACAAAAAGAACAACAAGATTAACAAGATTAACAAGATTAACAAGATTAACAAGATCAATAAGATCAACAAGATCAACAAGATCAGTAAGAACAACAAGATCAACAAGATTAACAAGAACACACACATTAAGAAATCAATATATCGAGAAGTTTTGGTTTTGCAAAAATAAAAGCTGAATAAATTGTTACAGCCAGTATAGTATAGGGGCAAAAAATGGCGGAGAGTTAATAAACTTCTAGCAAATAATATTGATTAATTTAACACAAACAAGGAAAAATAGTATAGGAATGTTGAAGAATTCAATTAAAGTATCAAGTTTAGTAGTTAAGTTAGTTGGTAGTTAAGTTTTCAATTAAAGTATTAGAAATATATGAAAAAATATATAACAAATATTAAATGTACCGACAAATTTTAGAAAATGACTAATAAAAAGATCAACAAATAAAATAAATAAAAAACTCACCGTTTTCGAGGAGGATGATTAATGTCGTTAGTAGCGGCATCTAGCGGAGATATTTTAAACGCTGATATAGGTGTCGCCACTTTCGCCACGTCTTGCATCGCGGCGCTATCGTTGTGATTGGCCCAAGACAATGGCAGACTAAGCAGAAACAAACGCAGGAATTATAAAAAATGGCTGAAAAATCAATATAGCCTGCATATTTACTATTAAAATTCCATGAAACCCCGAAAAATATCAAAAACAAATTACAAAGTCAATGAATGTTGGAAAAATTGTCATTTACAAAAATATTGAAGGATTTCAGAAACATTATCCAACAAACATTAAAATTGAACAACCTTTTTCCTCGAATACAAAATTCACGCACAAACACATCACTTAATATAGATGAACATTAATTATAAATCAATTTGAAACCAAGTTAGACAGCTAACAATTTCTGACAAATTACACACACACACACATATACATACAAGGATACACATGCTGACACACACACACACAAACACGAACTGAAACACACACACACACGCGCACACACACATACACAAACAGACATATTGACACAAACTGATACACACGCACACACACACACACACACATACACTGACACACATACCGACACAAACTGATACACATACACACACACAAACACACCGACACACACACAGCCATAGAGGTATATAAATACATCGTCAGCTCCCCTCTCATTCAGCGTGACGTCACTAATGACACACAGACATATGTCACCGTGACAGCACTAAGGGTTATTGTGTTAAGGGTTGAGTCTAAATGTGTAAAGATTCAAGAAGTTTTGTTTAGTTTTGTTAAGTTTAGTTTTGAGAAAATTTGATTTAACGAATTTGTCCCTCGCCTCCTGCAAAGGCAGCACATTACATTAGAACGCTAAATCTAACCTAACCTGAAATCTATTAAAAATATAGAAACGTTTTTTTCAGCGTTTTTATTATAAATTAGCATTTTTAATGTTCTTGAATACTTACACATTCAGCCTAGACCGAGTTATTGTGTTCTGAAGACACTCACAGATGAAATGCAAAGAGAGAGAGCTCCGTTAATTGTATGATTGCAACGCTGAATCATCTTAATAATCAAACACGCTTTTTGTGGACTTCGTGGTGTAGTGGTAGAACACCCGCCTCACAAGGTCCGTGGTTCAAAACCCGGCGAAGAATTTAATTCAGTGAATTCTATAATCCAACAGTCCCTGTCCACCCAACAGTAAATGATGGTACCAGATATCAGTCATGTGTTGTGTCATGCATTCTGGGGAGGTGGTCCTCTCTAATACGTCTTCCGTTCTTGTGGCGTCATAGCGTGGAGAGGGTCGGTTCTGCGGTGACAGCGAGCTGCACGGGACACACCTGTGTGTGTTTATAAGCTTCGACTTCTTCCCGTGTAGCAGCTGTCACTTGAGACATTCAACTTTTAACCTTTGTGCATGGTTTCACATACTAAATTACAAACTCGGTTTTCTCAAACTATGTTTTGTGTTAGCTTCCAGGGTACACATGAGGCCACCGCACACGCAGGGTGGTAATAGTTCACTTGCACTCTTCCCCCATGCTACTGGACTTGCCTGTAACTAATTATAATAATTATTCTGAACAAACACAATATACAGTAATGAATGATTCGCAAAAAATGTTTTTTTTTTAAATTCGAAAGTCAACGCTTGGAAGATACACGCTAATATAATCAGTCATTTCCCAGACCAACAAAACACAATCCATTACTGGCCAAACTGGTGTATTAGCTCAAGTTTAGCCAATGATGTCAGTTAACCTGGGTTCCATTGAACCCCAGGGGTTAGGTGGTTTGGTTCTCCCACTCGCGTATGATTCGTGACGTCAAGCTCTGCTTGGTCATCATTGGCTGCAGTTCTTATCACGCCACATCGCTTGGCCTTGATATCTGTGCTGCAAGCAACTCGGTCCACTCAGTAGTAGCCTACTTGTGTCACTGTCTTGATCGTACGTGATTTGTGATTCTTCTCATATATTTCTTCAAGCAATAGGGTTGCGATCCTCTTGCAATAAGGTTGAGAACCACTGAGCTTGTTGTTTAGCTGGAGAACAACTATTGATGTTGTTGTCAAGATCCGTCCTACGTGACGTCATCAACAGAAGTCTGAGAACCAGTCGACCAGTTTGTCTATCAAGCCGTCGGTCTGATCTTGCTGTGAATCTCTCGACTCCTGTAGCAGTTGCTTCAGTTGCACACATATGAAATCGTACAACAACTGGCGGTCAATGGGTAATGGTGCGTCTGAGTGTTGTTTTGAGTTTAGCAAGTGGGAGAAGTGTTCCGATATGATAATGTCCGTCAAAGAACTGACTTCTTTCACTTCATCATCATCGTTAGTATTAGCAGTCTTCTTTTGCGTCTCGGCTTCTGCTGGATTCGCTTGCAATAATTGATCAACAAGCAGTTGACAATCTCGTCTTAAACCTTCTCTCTTGCTAGATGAAGATCTGGCTTGATTCGGCTTGATTTCTGCTGTTTTGTTATTTTGCTGGAGATCATTTGTGTTTTGTGATCGCCTGAAAAGGTGGAAAATCGGCCGGTTCGGTGTAGATTGGTGGCTGGTTTGAGTGGATGAGTTGGCTTTCGGCTCTTCCACTTGTTTTCCGCTCAAATACTCGTTCAAATTGAACATTGTTCGCAGGAGAAGATCACGATTGGGAGCAGCTTGGTTCAGTACGGGGATGTTTGCCGATCCTTCCATGTTCAGGTGATTGGCCAGTCTTCTCATGGCCTGATGATATCTTTCAGAAGACAGCGATTCTTCACCGAGTGAAGGCTGGTTGGTTTTGTCAATGTTCGACCGGCATATACTAGGAGTTGTTTCACGAATTCGCAAGTTGATGTTGCTACATCGAGGACTGAATTGTATGGCATCTTGTTCGTCAGTCTGGATACATCCGTCTCTGAGAACTATTGTCTGTCTGCGGGATGTTCTGTTGGAGCGAATGCTCTGATTCAGTCTGTCTTCAGACGGGCTGTTGAATGATGTGGAGGAGATAGAAGTTTGTTTATCGCTCGTTGTAATACTTGCGATGGAAGAGAGGAGTTCAGTTTGGGTCTGCTCGTTCTTGTTTTGAGAAAACTCCTTCTCTTCAATAACATTTCCATGTGAGATTGAAGGTTCTGAGTTTGCTTTTGAGTCAATACTGTGTTCTGTATCGGGCTGAATAAGGTGGACTTCAGCCGGCTGAGATTCCTGCTCTTTCTCAGTCGTCGAACTGTGGATCTCAGTGGGAATATCTGACGACAGATTGAATGTCTGCGTGGCGACAGAATTACCACTTTCCGATGTAGATGTTGTCGCGGGAATGCTGGCATCCTGTGAGATCTCCTGCTCACGGACATCAGCAAGAGTCATGTCAATAATGACCTGGTCGTTTTTGTTGTTCACGGAAGAAGCGGAACAACTGGGTTTATTCACAACTGATCCTTGTGTGTTCTTTGATGTTGAAACAATCTTCGGGTCTTGCAACATGACGAAACCATTGTCCGAGAAGAAACTGGTGCGCAGCGAAGAGTTGGATATTTGACGACTCAATTTGACGACGTCAGTTTCTTGTGATGAAGACCCAGCAGGAGCTGGTGGTGGTGGTGATATAGTTGAAGGAACCTCACTGACATCAACTGAACATTGAGGTCCTTCAGCTACCACCACTGCATCATTGCTTGCAACATTCCCTGCAACAGGATCATCCTTGATCCTGCCGCTCTCAGCATCCTCTGTAGCAGGGTCAGAGGAGATGATGTTCTTGGAGGAGCTTGATTGTTTTCCGATCTTGATGCAGTTGAAGAGACGATGGCGTCTTGTTTTTGAACAGAGGCACCAGAAAAGCAGCGCCAAAAAGATAAGCGAGACCGAAGCGATGGGAACAACCAATTTCAAAAAGTTGTCCATTTTGTAGAACGGAATCGGCTCTTCTTCCTCCTTAGCCCAGTGCTTCCAACGTTTCTTCCAATCGTATTCCTCTTCGGAGATTGCATACTGCAACATTAGCATGAGCAGTATTGCAACGCGTAGTAGCGTTCCATTCACGTTGAAAACGTTCATGGTTTGGATAGAGATGTGGTTTGTTTGGTGAGCTCTGAATTGCGCGCACACAACCGTACAAGTATACGTAACACTTGCTAATGAACGCAACGCAAAATCGATATTGAAATTGAAAATTTACCAATTCACGTGATCTATATCTTATTGTTTCTTCACTAAATTAACCAAAAATTCAATATTATAAATGTTGAATAAAATGCTAAATTCTCGTGCTATCCACAAACTAACGCTTTCACTGGTATGTTGAGAAAACATTCTAAATCGTTAAAATCAATATTCATTCAATATTCATTACAGGTAAATACAGTATCATGGGGGAAGAGTGCTAGTGCACTATTACCAGCCTGTGTGTGTGCGATGGCCTCATGTGTACCCTGGAAACTAACCAAAAAAAAGTGTTAAAAAAGTGAACATTTGCTGACTCATTGATTGTTTTTGGGAAGAAACGGGAAGAAATTGGTTTCAAAAATTGGTTGTGGTTCAAAAATTGGTTTTGATTTTAATCATACGAATGGTTGCCAGTTATAACGAGTTATTACTAATAACCCAGTTTTTAATTCGACCGAACAACTTTGACTTGACAACAAGCGAGAACAAAGATGAAATAAATTTCACAAACGAAAAAATTAATCCAAACGACAAACACACACACACTGACACACACACACAAAAACACACACACACAAACTGACACACAAACACACACACACACACACTGACACGCACACACTGACACACAGACATACAATTCTTGACGTCAACCTCCAATCGATTTCTAGTATGACCAGGAATAAATAGAATGTAATCCCCACGCGCGCACGCGCGCGCACACACACACACACACATACACACAAATGCAGAAAGATACGCACGCACAGACACATACAGACAGACAAACAGACAGACAGACAGAGAAGTGATTATTTGATAAGATCAATTTCCATCTGAACATTCTCATATAATTAATCAGTCTAAATACCTCCAGTATATATAGATATTAGTTTTCAATGGAAAAATATAGCTATATGGATGTATGTATCTGTGTGTATAATATACTGACACAAACACACACTAGACACACACACTAGACACACACACATATATATAGATATGAAGAGAGAGAAGAAAACACAAATGACTTAATCAAACGCTTCAGTCTTGAGATCTTCGTCAGTGACTATAGACCAACCTTTTTCAGCTTGTTACCCAATTTAGCATCCCATATTAAGCATGTTACCCCTTTGTTAGTGTACATGTTACTGTAAGCATTCACACACACACGCACGCGTGCACACACAACTATATATAACACGCCATATGAGCAATACAATATCCACACAATGCAAACAATAAACATAATATGCTAAGTTAACATTAATCCCAATACAAGGTACCGCAATGTTTTCTTGAATTTCAGAATTCTTAACATATTCCTGTCACCCCTACATTACCCCCGAACAATTGCTAAATTACCCCCAGGGGGTAATTTACCCCCCAGATTGGGAACCACTGCTATGGACAAATCTGTCTATAGACTAAAGTGGCAGTCATTTGTGTTTTCTTCTCTCTCTTCATATATGTCGAAAACTTCAAATATATATATGTATATACACTGACACTATCATATTTTACACACACACACAATGACACACACCGACACACACCGACACACACACACACACACTGACACAGTATATAAGTTACCTGTGCAACGAATGCCGCGGAGAGGAGAGATTGTGAGAGAGATCACTGGCTGCCTCATCCGAGGCCGATGAGGGACTGGGACCGTGATGGTTTGGGACCGCAGCAGCGACAGCAGCGGCGGCGGCGGGTCCCATTTGGGACTCAGCATTTGTGGAGGCCGTCGCAGAGGCGTTTACAGAAGCAGAAGTGGTGGAGTTATTATTGGTGGTAGAATTCACAGGACGATCAAAATCAACCGATGTCATTACCTACAACCACAACCCTTATTATTAATAATAATAACATAATAACGGAATTTGTCGAAAAATAAATGTTAATTACAATTACAATATTGTTAAGCTACACATATATGCAAAAAAAGCTTTTGAAAGAAGTTTCTAGCAATCGCTCAACTGAATAACAAAAGTGTATAGAATCAATATGAAAAACAAACACCAATATAAAAACCAATGTTAATTACAATTAGATTTTAGTGAGCTACACATATATACCCAGAAAAAGGCGTCTGGAACACGCACATGTACAACGATGTACTTAATTAAACGCTCAATTTTGCCACGCACTCTGCACGCCAATGTGCATTTGCAAAAGCTCGCTGCAATACAGGTGAGTCATGGAATATCGACACACAGACACACATACATGTACGTTGAGCTTTATTATTATAGATAATAATATTAATAATAATAATAATACAGCGTAAAACTTCTATTTAAGCGGCTTCTATGAGTGTTGTCCAATAGGCATACAAGACAAGCGTACAAACACAAAAACATCGTTCATCGCCATATTTTCAAGTGAACACTTGCAGTTACCCAGTGTTCTGTGTATGTATTGTGTATGCGTGTGTGTGTGTGTGTGTGTGTTACAACTGTGAGTCAGTCTGAAGTTAGCCTCGCTTTGGTGTGCTTCAATAAAACCATTCGGTTGTGTTTTAAGTGTTTATCGAGTGTTTCTCAATCAGAGACGAGAGAAGAACATAGTTCTATGTCGTTTTATCTTTCAACTCTTCCATCCTAGTGAGGTTCAATTTGAGCAAGGATTCTTAGCCGGGGGTATGAGACCCCTTGGGGGTATGGACACCCCCTGGAAACAAAACACCGGGGGTATGGGACTCGATTTCTGCTATAAATTATCAACGGTTTATGAATACTAAAATTATCCAGGATTATGTCATTTGCTAGTAATGCGTATCTAAAGTGCAGTGAAATTCAAGTGATGGAAATACTCGTCGAGTTGGAAGACATACTGACAGATATTACGATTGGTGATAATTGTTTGTGTTTATAATATAATTATATATAATAAGATTAAACACAATATTCATATTTGTTCTTGTTGGACTCCGTGGTGTAGTGATAGCACACCCGCCTCACAAGCGGGAGGTCCGTGGTTCAAACCCCGACGGAGGAGAGTATATTTGGGTGAATTCTATGATTCAACAGTCCCTGTCCACCCAGCAGTAAATGATGGTACCAGATATCAGTCATGTGTTGTGTCATGTATTCTGGGGAGGTGGTCCTCTCTAATACGTCTTCCGTCCTTGTGGCGTCATAGCGTGGAGAGGGTCGGTTCTGCGGTGACAGCGAGCTGCACGGGACACACCTGTGTGTGTTCATAAGCTTCGACTTCTTGCCGTGTATTGATAATATTAATGATATTATTAATAATAACAACAAATCGCACCTCATCGATGACGGGGAAGAACTTGCATCTAGCCTCTGAGTCGAGGCCTTTTTTCACTCGACGATAACTGGTCATCAGATTGTGCATCTTGGACTTACACTGTTCCGCATTGCGCCGATACCCCTGACAATGACACACACACACACACACAAACATATACAGACATATACAGACAGACATATAATGAAAAATTGGACAATAAAAAACACAAATATCTCCTAAATCAAGTCAAAGTTAAAAAAGTTGATCAATGAATTAGGTTGGAAATTTCAGACTCTAATTCTTATTTATCCCAATAAAACGAAACCAAATCTAAACTAAATCGAAATAATTCAATATAAAAAACACAGCCGACGGTGTAATGAAAAAAAGAATATATTCAAACCTCAGTCCTATACACACAACTCCAAATAACGGACTCGAAAAGAACGAGAAATAATTCCGTTATTTGGAAAATTCCGCTGTAGTAATGCTAATAAACCCTTTTCACTCTATATCGTCCATTTTTCACAAAATATACTTTCTCATATGGTTTTAGCAAAAAAATGCATTGCCCCAGATAATAATAATAATTATTATTATTATTATTCAGCCGTGTGGCGTTCTCGTCTGGACGTCATGGCTTTGTTAAGCTGCAGTTTACAGAAGATACCCGTTTCATCATTGCTGAACACATCATTTGTCTCCAATGCAATAGTAATAGGAATTGTCAATGTTACATTAATGTCTCAATTTCTGTATGATTTTTGTGCGAGATACTCACTAATCTGAGGTTCTAGGCGACTACCTAGTTTGCTTATACCTAACAATATGTATTTGTCTATAGTCGGTCCTAATAAGTCACTCAGTTTGTACCAATCAGCTTTTAATAGTCAACTGTTGTCAGTCAACAGGCTTGAGTCAATATATTACATACACCTTCTATTTAAGAATCACATAGCACCTTACAGGTGAACATTAACAGGTATTTGATAGGCTTTTGATTGGGACAAACTAATTATTGCGCTATTTGAAAGACTTCGATATTTAGATATTATCATATCAGATATTATCATATCTAAATATCGAAGATAGATAAGTAAATAGATAATAAATAAATAAATGAATAGATAGATATTAGATATTATATATAATAGATATTATTTAGATATTATCTACAGATACTTTGACTATATCAAAGTATCTGTAATGTGTTTTTCTATTTGCTTACTCATAATAAATAATATCATCAACCAAAATCATCACACAAATTCTACAAATGCAAAACATTTTGTGTTTTAAACACATTGAATACATTTTTTAAGCACAACTTTAACAAAAATAAATAATAAAAATGTTGGATCTTAGCTAGCTTCCTTAGACTTCAGGAAACTTCAAAAGACTTTTGTAAAAATAAAAAATGTGCACGGCGGTAATAGTCACAACAGTCCGCCTGACGTTTCCAGACCAGTTCAAGCTGAGAGTACATATAGGGTAGAGACTAGAAGGATCAACACTGGCTTTAAGTGAAACCTGAAACACCTCATATGAGAGCTGCCAAGTGTGTGTGTGACTGGCCAATCACATTATTATCCACAGCTGCAGTGCGCCAGTCTCGCTGGAGTTCTCGAGTTAGGAGGATGTGTGCCGCTCTCTCCCATGCATCTTGACCCACATCAACCATGACCCCTTCATGTTGAAGCTTGTGGTCCCTGCCCTTGAAGAAGACATCAAGGAGAGGTTCATCAGAAAGATCGTCACCTCCATCACATCCACACCTGACCCTCACAGAAACGCCTAAGGAAGCCAGCGACGACACATTCGCCTTCCTGGAGAGTCCCACTGTCATGGAGGAGGACGGTCCAACATTGAGGAGCTCATCAAGAAGGAGGTGGACACCTGGGGCAGGAGCAAGATGGCAGAGGTGAAGCCTGGGTAATTCCCCAGCATGTACAGGGAGAAGTGATCTCGCTGTTCATCAAATACAACACGACCATGCCCAGCTCTGCTGCCGTGGAGCGCATGTTCAATACTGCTGATTACGTCCACAGGCCCAAGCGTGCATGCATGACCAGCGACAGGTTCGAGAAGCTGGTCTTCACCAAGAGAAACATGCAGCTCCTGGATGCTGTCTTGAAGAGGGAGAGTCTGAGTCGGAGAGACTAATGTGGAATAGAACTTGTAGGCCATATACTGGTTCCAGTTACAGTTTTTTTATAGTTTAATTAATTTTAACTGTGGGAAAATAGTATGTATGTTTTTGTTAAATATTTCAGCTAAATAAAGGTATTGACCATTTATCGCTTTTGTTATCGCAAGTTAAATTTATTATCGCTATCCTTTTATCGTTTATCGTAATCGTTTTACCGTTATCGCAAGTTAAAAAAAAGTTATCCCAGAAACCACTGATAGATAGATAAATAGATAGATAGATAGGAGAAACTAAGAGAAGATAATCTAATTTAGCACGCACAGACAAGCTGAAGCTAAACGGGTCAGACCGAAGCTAAAAAGACATCAACAACTTCAACAGAACGAAATGAACAAAAAGCACAATCCAACAAAAACTATCGAGTATGTGTATGTGTGTGTGTGTGTCGGGGTGTATGTAATCAAAGTTTGCAAGTGACGAAGAGAGCAAGAGAGCGAAGTAGAGAAGAAATACAAGGTATGAGAGAACAGCACACGCACACACACACAGACAGACAGACAGACACGCATACTGTCCAATTTACTGCACGCAATGGCTTAACATGCTACGAATGAATATACACGCCCAAAAGCCTTTGAACAAAACACACGTGTGTGTGTATGTGCGTGTGTGTGTGTGTGCGTGTGTGTGCACGTTTCGTTTGTGTATGCACGCACATACACTCACACACACACACACACATACAAACACACCACAGACAGGAACAAAGTCATTACACTTTGCATAGCGTGAAAATAGGATAGAAACGAAGATAAAGGAATGGCAAGGAAGATACGAATATGAAAGCAACGAGGTTCACAGAAAAACACACACATACACACACAAACACACACACACACATATGTAGTTTGTCGTATGAGGAAAGACTAGAAGTGCTTTGTTTACCATCTTTAGAACAACGTAGGCTAAACGGCGATTTGATTAATGTTTTAGACATAGAATAGGTATGCAAAAGTTAGATAGGGATAATTGTATAGCTTGGGATAATTCAGGCAAGAGGGGTCATGTGAAAAAACTGAAAATAACTAGATGTTTGAGAAATGTTAAGGAGTATAGTTTCCCATATATAGGTGTGTGTTGATGTCTGGAATCAGTTAGGGGGGATATTAAGTTAGGAGCTAACAGCGTAGGAGCATTTAAAGAAAGACTGGATATTGTGTGAAATAGTGGGAATTTCAGGGAAGATAGGTTACTAGAGGTTGGGTTGGAGACAGGACAGTACGAGCATAGCTCATCTCCTGTGATAAATAAATAGCTTGCAGAATTGAAATTCAAACACAAACACACATTGAGGTGACATTGAAACACGAAACTACACATCACCAATGTGTATGTATGTGTGTGTGTGTGTACATGCATATACACATACAACGTAGGTTGAAGCTATAGGTGTCTGGAATCAAGAACATTATATTTAGAAAATTTGATTTAACGAATTTCTTTCATTCCTAACCTAACCTAACCTAAAATCTATGAAAAATATAGAAACGTTTTTCTGTGTATTTTTTTAACGTTTTAAATCAATTAGCGTTTTTAATCTTCTCGAATACTTACACAGTTAGCCTAGGCCTAAAACGTATGCCATAAGTGAGTTTCCTAGCTTCAATATACTTATACACATAGACCGACACACACATACGCTTACACACTGACACATACACACAGAGACACACACACACACACACACACACACACACACACACACACACACACACACACACACACACACACACACACACACACACACACACACACACATACATCCAATTTCTGACCAACGGATTCTAGGAAATCCTTGAACACGCTGCAAACATACACACATACATACATACAGACAGACAGACATACAAACAAGTGCAGGGCAGCTGCAACTTCATCCATCATTCCCTCTGTCCCGAAGTTCTTGGCAGCCCTCAAACTCTGTAATTGCGCATTTGCAAACACTGTATGTGTATGTGTGTGTGTATGTGTGTATGTATGTGTGTGTGTGTATGTGTGTGTGTGTGTGTGTATGTGTAATGCATGCGTTGATACAGCTAAGCGATAAACACATCTCATCCTATCTCTCTCTGTCTTTCTTTCTCCCATACTCTTCTTTGTTTGCACAGCACCAACCCTACTCTATTGCACACCGACACACACACACACTAACACACACACTGACTGACACACACACACACACACACACACACACACACACACACACACACACACACACACACACAGACACGCCTGTATGTGCAACAGAAAATCGTCCATGTTGGCTGGTTTGTGTTGCAGCACGTCAGAACACATTGCACATGGCACGATCATTGCAATCAATCATGCACTGCAACAATTCTCAATGATTCATGCAACACGCACACATTCACACATCACAAGTCCTTACTATTATAATGTATTTTTGTCACCAGCATATATAATTTGCCAAATCCATGCGACATACGCTGTTTTCATGTGGTTAAATGACAACAGATACATGACAGACAACAGACAGACAGACAACAGATACATGACAGACAACAGACAACAGATACATAACACACAACATATACATGACAGACAACAGACAGACAACAACAGATACATGACAGACAACAGATACATGACAGACAACAGACAGACATACAACAGATACATGACAGACAACAACAGATACATGACACACAACAGACAGACAACAACATATACATGACAGACAACAGACAAACAACAACAGATACATGACAGACAACAGACATACAACAACAGATACATGACAGACAACAGACAGACAACAGACAACAACAGATACATGACAGACAACAGACAGACAACAACAGAAACATGACAGATAACAGACAAACAACAGACAGACAACAGATACATGACAGACAACAGATACATGACATACAACAACAGATACATAACAGACAACAGACAGACAGACAACAGATACATGACAGACAACAGACAGACAACAGATACATGACAGACAACAGACAGACATACAACAGATACATGACAGACAACAGACAGACATACAACAGATACATGACAGACAACAGACAAACAACAACAGATACATGACAGACAACAGATACATGACAGACAACAGACAGACAACAGATACATGACAGACAACAGACAGACAACAGATACATAACAGACAACAGACAGACAACAACATATGCATGACAGACAACAGATACATAACACACAACATATACATGACAGACAACAGACAGACAGACAACAGATACATGACAGACAACAGACAGACATACAACAGATACATGACAGACAACAGACAGACAACAACATATACATGCACACGCATGAATCATTGGAAGCGTTTAAGCATCGCTGATTTATTTATATTTATCTTGTTTCATCCCGGTGATAAGCATCCTTTTGAATGTGTTTATGGTCCTACTTTGTTTAATGCTCTCTTTTATTCTATTCCACACGGTTTTTGCCTCATACGCTGTAGCTTTTCTGTCTAGCTCGAGATCTAGCGAAATGCTGTAGAAATGTATCTATGACAGTGTATCTTCAGTGTGTCAGAGTAGAAAGGTGATAATTAAGAGATGATTTCATAGCATTTTCACACCTCAATTTCCTCATTACACTTTATTTCCTCATTACACTCATTACACTTTGTGGACTCCGTGGTGCAGTTGTTAGCACACCCGCCTCACAAGCGGGAGGTCCGTGGTTCGAAACCCGGCGGAGCAGAATTTCATTGGGCGAATTCTATAATCCAACAGTCCCTGTCCACCCAGCAGTAAATGATGGTACCAGATATCAGTCATTTGTTGTGTCATGCATTCTGGGTAGGTGGTCCTCTCTAATACGTCTTCCGTCCTTGTGGCGTCATAGCGTGGAGAGGGTTGGTTCTGCGGTGGCAGTGAGCTGCACGGGGCACGCCTGTGTGTTCATAAGCTTCGACTTCTTCCCGTGTAGCAGCTGTTACTTGAGACATTTAACCTTAACCATTTAACCTTTAACCTTATAGCAAGGGGTCTTAACCGGGGTGATTCATACCCCTTGGGGGTTTGGGACCCAAAAGCGTGGGTATGGGACTCGATATCTGGACACTGGCATAAATTATTAATGGCTTATAAATACTGAAATTATCAATGGTAAAGTTTTACTAGTAATCCGTGTATCTAAATTACAATAAATTCAAGCAATTATAACACTCGTGGATTTAGAAAACATACTGGAAAATAATAGGATTGGTGATAATACACCATAGACCAAGAACAGACCATATTCGGCAATCCATCGGGTGTATGAAACTATCAAAAGGTTGATAACCCTTGCTTTATATGACCACGAAACCCGAAATTACCAAATTGACATTTTGTATTTGAGGGGGATTGGCGAAACATGAAGAGCTACACTCGAACGCTAACTACATATTATTATAACAAGGCCTTCAGAGTAAAATGTTCCCCAGATATAAGGATTTTTCGGCACTAGAGAAAAAGTCTCTTATGTTCGGGGTAATCTTTTGTATCCTGGGGAGAAATTACACGTAAAGTATATAGAAGACGGGCCGGGAAGAAATACTCTCTCTTGTATCGTGGGTTACAGTGTCTTTACTGTAATTAATTAATTAATGGGTTAACCCATTAATGCCGAGTGGCAACTATAGTTGCCACGAAAAACAAGCTCTCTATAACCTAAATCAAACAGACATTTGTTTACCAACGACCACCGTTCGAAAGGGGAGAATCTCCTCATCCTCTTACAATGAGATAAGACACGTTCTACGCAGCGAGCACTCCACACATGCGAGATTATTCAGTGTGTGTCCGACATGGCTGAACAGCGCATTGATCAGAGGTATGTGATTTCCTACTAAATGTGAATTTATTTTGTTTTTTTGTCTCATCTTTTAGAGTGAAGCTTGATCTTTCCAAATATGTACATATATTTGCAATTTTGAATATAATTAGATAATAAATCAGTGTTTTCGGAGAGTGGCAACTATAGTTGCCACTCGGCACTTACGTGTACAAAATATTGTCATATGGAAAGTTCTCAAGATTTAAAAAGAGATTTATCAGCTCTATGTTTCATTAATTGACTCTAGATATATTTGCCTTATGTTAACAATTGAAACATAGATGTTTCAAATAAAATATTCATTTCAGATGTACTATGAATGAAGTTTTGGATAACTTGGATGATCCAGCTGATGCAGACGCCAGCAGCGACCACCTACATATACTAATCTTACAGCCTCCAAGTGAACTCCCAGATGCAGATACTGACCAAGATTCTGATGCCAGTGACGGAGAAGCGAATTCAGACCCAAATCATTTGCCTCGAAGGATTTTGTGTGCCCCAGCTGAATTGATGACAGACAGAGATGACGTGGAATCTTCATGTGCAACGGCTTCAACGAGTCACTCTCAGCCTGACACGTCGACACAACGAAGACCAAAAATACCAAGAAGGGACAAACAGCCAAAAAGATGGACAAATAGCAGACGCAGACTTGGCCAGAAAGTGCCTCAATTTAGTGACACAATGGCGCCCAAACCAATCGATGGTTTGAGAGGTAAAATCAAGACTCCATCTCAATGCTTGAATTTGTTCCTATCTGATGAGCTCATCGGTCATCTAGTTGAGCAAAGCATTGTATACTCCACCCAAAAAGGTCTTGAAATATCCGTTATCACAGAAAGTAATATACGAGTAGCTTTGTCCATCATGATACTGTCTGGATATTCAAGTGTCCCAAATAGGAGGTTGTATTGGCGTCGAGACGGTGATGTATTCAACGCTCTGGTGGCTCAAGGTATGCGAAGAGATGTCTTTGAAAATCTACTACGAAGATTACATCTTGCAGACAACTCCAAAATAAGTGTAGACAAACCAGATCCCTATCACAAAGTTCGGCCGGTTTTTGAAATAACAAATAAAAACAACAAGCTCATCTTACCTCCGGAGGAACTTTCTATTGATGAGTGTATGGTACCCTACTACGGCCACCATCCTACAAAACAATGCATCAGGAGCAAACCTGTGCGATTCGGCTTCAAACTGTGGAGCATATGTACGTCTGGCGGTTTCATGCTTCACTCTGAACCTTATTGTGGGTCAGCGACACAATTGGACAGTTCCGGACTTGGACAAGCAGCAGATGTCGTGCTGGGACTCGTTTCAAAATGCCAACTGAATCCTGGTCACCATGTCACATTTGACAACTTCTTTTCTTCTGTGCGTCTATTGGAGCAGCTTTCCACGATGGGCATTGGAGGGACAGGCACTATCAGAGAAAATCGAGTGCCGAAAGATTCACCTTTGATGCACAGCAGCATGGTGAATAAGCAGAACCGAGGCTATGTCACTTCAGTCTTTGTTGATGACCTCTCTTTAGTGAGATGGAAGGACAACAAAGCTGTCACAGTTATCAGTAACAAGCACGGTGTAGAGCCGCTCCATAAGGTAGGACGTTGGAGCAAGGAGCACAAAAAGAAAATTATTATTGATATGCCTGCTGCCGTAGCTACATACAACAAACACATGGGAGGAGTCGACCTTCATGGCCAGTTTGTCGCCAACTATAGAGTTCGCATAAGATCAAAGAAGTGGTGGTGGCCTTTGTTCATATGGAACATAAATTCTTGTGTTGTTAACGGATGGCTTCTTTACAGAAAACTGGGATATGATCTCCCACTCCTAGATTTCATGCGTCAATGTGTAATGGAAACAATAACCCACCATGGCACAGGCTCATCACGGCCCGGTACTCGACCCCTACCAATGGTAGGTACTGCGGCCGGAAGCAATGTACGCTGGGAAGCAACTGGACATTGGCCAGAGAAAGCTAGCAACAAATATGGCCGCTGTCGTCGTTGTTCCAGGAGGTCGGCCTATATGTGTGTAAAATGTAAAGTTCCATTGCACCCAGAATGCATGCAAGAATACCACACCAGATGATTTTGTAGAGCAAAGATTTAATTGATTATATATATATATATATATATATATATATATATATATATATATATATATATATATATATATATATATATATATATATGTGTGTGTGTGTGTGTGAACATATATGCTTTTTTTTGTCATTGAAATATAATAAATATACCTTCATAAACTTTCATGTGTAAATGCTTATATTTTACAGTAACATGATAGCTAACATTTGAAGCCAAGTTTGAATAAAATAGTGACATTTTTAATTTAATCAAACTCGGAATGTTATAAGAATAATACGTTTTTGAGTATAAGTCTCACTTATATGTTTTTTTTTCTCAGTGTTTTGAATGATGCTCAAAAAGTTTAAGAATGTACTGTTTTTTGTCTATGCCACTGCCGAGTGGCAACTATAGTTGCCAGTCTGAAAAACCTTGTTAAAAACATTTTTTTTCTACAAAACTTCATGAACATGCAGAAAGTGCCCCAGAAGTAACATTTCTTGAAAAAAATCGAAAAAATTAACATCTCGAAATTCTCGGCATTAATGGGTTAAAGAACAACCACATTTACGATTGAAATGAAACGACACGCACTGAATTCTTACCACTGTAAATGAGGCTTTATTGTCCTATGTCCATGAGTATGATTTCTGCGGGGGCGTATAAGGTAGTAAGGCTTGATATATTTTTTGGGAGCTTCAGCCCCCCAATCCCCCCCCCCTTGGCGCAGCCACTGACCAGCACACACACACAACTAAACAACATTGCAAGACACACACACACACACAGCATTGCATGATGCAAGCCATCTGGAAAAACAGCATGGCCGCTACAAAGGCACTCCCTAAAATCACTTTCTCAGATACAGGACACACACACACACACACACACACACACGGATAGAAATATAGATAGCAACTAGTGTGTGTGTGTGTTGCAGCGTGCGCTGTAGCAACAAGCGTGTTGCACGGCATGCACACAACGACACATTCCGGCTTGCAAGCCTGCCTGGTGTATGAGTCAGTGGTTTTCAAAAGCACAAACACACACACAAACACACACTGACACAAACAAACACACACCCACACACACCCAGTGATTGGTGATTGAATAAGTCTTGAAACAGAAACCTAGCTCATACAGCCAAAGTAGCATTATTATAATTATCATTATTATTATTATTAAAACAGCGAGAGAAAGAGAGAAAAAAGGAGAAATAACAGAAAACACCAAGTATAACGTGAATATTCTTCAGTGAATATTTAAGCAAATATATAACTCAACAAAAGTTTATTGATCACAAAAGCAATGAATCATTAGAAGATCATTCGATCCCAGCATCATTTGATTCAATTAATGCGGCGCAAGATCAGAACAGAAGATCATAGGATCATTGTATGATTGGATCACAAGATTGCAGCAGCATCGTCTCAAAGATCACAGTAGGATCACAAAGATAACACAATAAATGTATCTCAAAAACAAACGATCAATACACATTATCTATAGATCAATCAAGGATCAAACTATCAATACATATGATCTATAGATCAATCAAGGATCAAACTATCAATACACATGATCTATGGATCAATATATGATCAAACGATCAATACACATGATATAGATCAGTAAAGGATCAAACGACCAATACACATGATCTATAGATCAATATATGATCAAACGATTAAGACACATGATATATAGATCATAACAAGATCATATGCAAGTAAGCTTAATAAATCAATAATTATGCATTGATAATTTACCATTAATAACTGATTATAAACTTGATAAATCAATAAAAAAAGGCACACAAAAAGCTTGCAAGCCACTGAAAATACTTGATGGCGTTCATTGACCCCGAATACATATCACAAATATGAATATTACATAGAAAAACAGTCTGTTCTCGTCAGATACACGTAGGTGTATGTGTGTGTGTAAATGTTTGTGTGTGTGTGTGTGTGTGTGTGTGTGTGTGTGCAGCTTGCACATGATGCAAGCTGCAACAGCCCACCCCCGTTGCAGCAATGATTCGTGTAGCGCGTGCAACAGGCCAGCAACAAGCGTGCAATGGCGCGAAACAGCAAGATGCAGAAGAGAGAAAGAGATAATAAAAGAAAGAGCGAGAGATAAAAAGCAACGAATATCAACCTGAGCATACACACACACGGACACACATACACACTCATACACACATACATACATACACTGATACACACGGACACACATACACACTGATACACACAGACATACATACACTGATACACACATACACACATACACACTGATACACACACATACACACTGATACACACACACAGACATACACACATGCAAGCACAATTCCAAGAAGTAGCCAATAGAAGCGAGGCTGGATTTCAACAGCCAAATGCTTCACACACACACATGCACACACATGCACATACACACACATGCACACACAGCAGATGGTTGGAGAAGAGTCAAAATGGCGATAGAAACCGCAGCCCAACGAAGGTCCTGCATTGGAGATTGCATATGCAAGTGCAGAGTTGATGGCCTTGCAATTGCACGGAGATTGCAGAGCTGCTCACGCGCGAGCAGCCATTTCTGCTCTCAGAAACAGTGTGAGAGGGCATTTGTGCATTTGCACAATTACCTAATGCAGTTGGTGTTGATAATATAGTATTATACATTTTCAAATATTGCAGACTGTTCGTGTTGTTAGCTTTGTGTTTCGGCAAGCGTATCTGAGATTTGTATGACGAGAGCTTGCGCGAGGCAAAAACCGGCCGAAATGGCAAATTTAAAATAGCAATAACAACGAAAAAACAAGCAGAAAAAATGTTAACATCAAGAAATAAATATCAACAAGTTTACATCAAAAAGTAAATCAGAAATAAGATAGAAAGGGATGAGTTGATAAAAATTGACAAACACAAAAACATCAACAAACATACAGCACATACAAGAGAAGAAGAAACATCGGTAAGAAACACGAATTTTGACGTAAATCCGATAGAAATCTGTTGAATTTATCGAGAAACGGCGTTGGCATTCAAAACGACCCTGAAGAAATCTACTCTGCAAGACATCTCTGATCGTCTTCCAAGAAGTGCAAACCAAGAATATTGGTTAGTTTAATCTGCACTTAATCAACATGCTAGACTAGAGTCAATATCCTTGAATTATGTCCTCCAAAATCCAACACATGCACACACACACACAGACAGACAGACAGACAGGGCGATGAAGAATGTCCAGGAACAAGAAAGAGTGAGGAAGATAAGAACAAAGCAAATAGGATAATGGAAAAACATATCGCGAACAAGAGCAGAAGAGGTAAAGATAAGAAAAATGAATGATATTAAGATGAAATCAGTAAGCAAAGACAATACGTAATAACTCCACATATACTCCACATTTACACTAACACATACACTCACACACACACACACACACAAACACTGACACATACAAAACACACATTGACACACACACACACACACTGACACATACACACAATGATACACACTGATATATACACACATTGACACACACATCGAAGGTCAATAATGCTAGATCATACAACAACCCCCAAAAAATAAGTCAATGAAATATAAATGATAAGTACAAAATAAATAAAAAATCCCATAAATTTCACATCATAATCAAGTGAAAATGAATTTACTTGAAATAATTTCACATTTTTATTTGCTGAAGAATTCAGGGAAATTTAATTTGATGGCGCAAAAGAATATCGTTTGTGTGTACAAATTGTGTAGTTAATTCATGATTTCATTGGTTGAGTATACAAATAAAATATTACTTTTGGTTCTACCAGTCAAATATAGTCATTCGGGGCAAATGACGATCGTTTTCATTAACATCTAACCAGCGCTTATACTAATGACGATAGCAAAACATACTAAGTACCACATAGTGTGTTGGTACACTGTGCTTCTATCCCCGTATTGAAAGCTTTTGAAAATTTTGTTTTTTCAAATACAGGTCGAATTTAGTGGTGCGATCGTCATTTACCCCAGTGGGGTAAATGACGATTTTCGTAGGGTAATTAACGATCGATCCGTAATTCGTTAATTTGAAGGTAATTTGGCATTCTAGATGATAGATAAAGACAGAAATTATCAACTAAATATATTCAAACGAAAAACAAAGATGAACTAGCTCACATTACAATGCTAGCTTACTTAGCCTGGCCTTAAGGCTGATACATAATACACTCTACGAAAAGAAGTGTTTTCTTCCGTTATAGCATGGTTTCAATGCCATCTCTCAGCAGGTCTTCCAGAGATAAATCACTGGATGTATTTGCTTCAGTTATTGCGACACTGTTGATTCCGAGTCCTCATCATCCCCTTTCGACTTTCTCTTCTTCACTTTTGCCTTTTTCTTTGGTTATTCCTTGCTAGACTTCTCAGTTTGAGTAGGAGCTCCCTACTTGCGAAGTCTTGTCTTGAAGACTTGTTCATCTCTGCAATCTTTTGGTGGGAATTCTAATCAGTTATTACAGCTCATGGGAATGACTCTCCTCTTTTTTGTGAGGGGGTCGCACCACGTCCTCTGGAGTGTAGGACAGTCTCTATGCAAGCCAAGTGAAGTTGTTTGCATGACCGCCGCGGTATTCTAGTCGACTATGGCTCCTGGCGGGCTTCGCGAAGTACATTTCCTCGAAGTGATGCAAGACGTCGTCGCACGTGGTGCACCACGGGGCAATTGACGATCGCTATAGGGGTAAATAGAAATCGGGGATGGGGCATATTACGATCGGTGTGGGGCAATTGACGATCGCTACACTGATCGTCAATTACCCCCACACCGATCGTAATATGCCCCACTTTCAGAATGATGTGGTGTCTTTAATACTTGCATATAAATGCTATGGAAGAGATAGCTATAGCCAATTGCCCCAGTTTCTTGAAGCGATCGCGAATTGCCCCCAAAATTTGTCCATGTGGTAAAATTATGACAAATTTTCTGAAACATTGCAAATGTTTTGTGCAACATGTTTTGAAAGGTTTTGGGAGAAATTGTGTCACACATTCATTTTTTAACGTAGAAAGACGATTCATACACTGAAATGACCGCAAACGAATGATCTAATAGTTTATCCACTCATTTCTCGTACATAGCGATTTCAACTCTCCCAAGGTCAAAATCATTTTTTACCCCCAAAATAACCAAATCGCCATTTGCCCCAAATGACTATAGTCCAATTGATATATTATTTCAATTGTATATATAATTAATGTTAATTTGCTCTTGAATTTCATTACCAAACTTTATTTTATTTTGGACCAATGAAAAGTTCGTTTGTGTGCATGTTTTCAATACAATTTCAACTATTATTCGATAGAAATCTCGTGATAAGGGGCGAGATATGATCCCCGTATGATAAACCCCCAGCAGACTTAACCCCAGTATAGAACCGCCCATGGTAGAACCGGGAACAATGGGAAAAGTGACATTTCACAAGGACACATCAGATTGCTATTACACACCCACTAAACGCCCACACGAACGGAATCAGGCAAAATTCATAGCCGAAAAACGATAGACTATATACAGATAAGTAAATGGTAACCTGCGTGTGGGAAATTTCCCTCCCCGATGGGAAATGGAGGGGTTACCAAGTGGGAATTTGAAGGTCGGACAGAACAGGACAACTATGTGTGTGTGTGTGTGTTTTTCTTTTTTAACAATCAAAATATTGATCATTATTAAAATATCAATAATTTTCGCGGAACATCTGAATTTAGATTGGCCTTTCTCAGCAGTTCTATTGTTGTATGAGAAAATGAACCGATGCTAAAGACAAAACAAACAAACGTAGCTCAGACTTGAATAGACTTGAATAGACTAGACTTTAACAGAATTGAATTGAAAATACGATTTTTTTGGCTGCATCGAAGACCCAACTAAAAATGTACACAATGCTAAAAAACACAAGCACTCGAGCTATTTGAGAGAAAACTTCGATTGAATTCAATTCGCTCATAAACGGATGCCAATATATGCTGAGTAAATTTCGCTCAACATTTGATCACGTAGTCCGATTCCGATTCCGTGCACCATTAATGGATATCCATCCAAACACACACACACACACACACACACAAACGCCACAAATTGATTCATTGTCAGTGAGTAATTAAGTAACTGAGTCCTCGATTCATGGCGAGAAGCTACACCGGTTTAGATCGAAATATGCTTGAAACAGTTCAGTAGTTGAATTCGCTTCAGCGGCTAGGACGAAACTATTTGAATATATATATATTTGTCACCGCTATAACACAAACAATAATTAATAAAAAGCAGAATGAGTGCATATATATACATATATATATATATAGAGAAAGCCAATCAATAACTCTACTTTTTCTATGTCAAATATTGATATAACCCTTTCAAGCCACGTTTGGCGAGTCAAATCATAGAGAAAACACCAGAAGAACTAGACAAACTTCAGCTCAACAATTATGAACTCTGAATAGAAGAAACACCTCAGTAAGAAAGCAGCTCACCTCACAAGCTAACTCGCTAGAAACTTTCTTCCAAATCGGTCGTTTTCTCGTATATTGACGCAGGGCGGTTTGAACGTCTGTGCGCCTCCAGATACTGAGAAATAACGCCGTTTCGTTGTCGCTCCATATTGTCAAATTTTCGTCTTCGTTCGCGAAACCAGAGATATTTTCATGGCCGCCGCTACCCACACCAGACATGTTCACCACGCGACGTCCGAAAACCGACTGAGCTTAGTTGGTGCGCGCACCCAAGGCCGACATCTGGTAACTCTACGAGCTATGGCGCGCTTCGCACAAACAGCTTGCTCGATACCACGCACCTCACAAACTCTCCCCTGCTTCGTGTTCTCTTATACTCTTTCTCTCTCTCTCTTTCGGCAATCCAACGATTTCATGCGTGTGTCGGTACGTGTATGCGTGTCTGTCTGCGTTTGTCTGCGTGCGCGTGCATGCATGTGTGCGTGTCTGTGTCAGCAAGTTGGTGTGCGTGTGCGTGTGTGTGTGTGTGTGTGTGTGTGCTGAAGTGGTACAAGTTACTCCACGTCCCACACGCACCTACACACAGACGTACACACACATGCACGACGCCTGTGTATGTCTGTGTGTATGTGTATGTGTGTTCGACCTTAGTTGGCGTTCAATAATATACCCGAGCGTTCGTGCAATCTTGTGAAACACACACACACAAACACACATACACACACACACATACACGTGCACTGATACGCACTTGTGTGTGCGTGTCTGTCTGTATGTCTGTATGTCTGTGTATGTGTGTATGTGAGCAGTGTTTCATTGTGAAAAACACGGATGAGAGAAAAACACAGACGTTGATCGGTTTCGAACCGAGGTCCTCTTCAGCAATACAATAGAACAGGACAGATCAGGATCTTGTTTATGGCAACGTGCCAAATTTTCCACAAATCAAACATAGCTTATCACAGGTCTACATAAATATATACCAATTGCCTTTATATGTAACTACTGTACTTTCAATGAATATTTATCATTTAACATGGTCTATTTGAATGAAATCACGAGTATATCAATAATCTAGTTGTGGTTCCGATGGGGCAGGCTTAGGAGTTGAATCCCCCCAAATTATGCCAAGTCCTCCAAATAAACAGCCCCCCCCAAATTTCACCATGAATATTTCGAGCTTCGGCCGCATGTTTTTCATGTTAGCCCCCCTCAGAAAGAAGTCTACAATCGCCACTTACAGCAAAGCATCTGCATTGGCAAATACACTTTTACGATTTATTTACGATTTAAGATTATTCATACATTATTAATAATAATAATTAAAAATAATAATACGAAGGCACGTGCATGTATATCTATCCCACCACTGTTAACCTTCCTTTTTCCGCCTCTGCTTATAGCATTTCCAAAGTCATTCAATATAAATGTGTATATGTACCTACTGTAATGTAGTGTAATGTGTGTGTGTCTGTGTGTTTGTGTGTGTCAGTGTGTATTTGTGTGTGTGTGACAGTGTGTATGTGTGTCGGTGTGTTTGTGAGTGTGTGTGTGTCAGTGTATATTTGTGTGTGTGTGTCAGAGTGTTTGTGTGTCAGTGTGCATTTGTGTGTGTGTGTCAGTGTGTATTTGTGTGTTTGTGTGTGTGTGCCTGCTGCCTTCTCCATCTCTGCTGCCTTTAAGTTAGCTAACTCATTCATCTTTAGTAAAACTCAGTACTGCTGTTCTCTTCTACTATCTCTCAACCACCGCCAGCTTAGGAAACTTCAATGTATTATTAATAAAGCATGTCGTATGATATTTAATCTTCCTTCGGGTTCTCATGTATCTTCTTCTTTACAAAAACTTAGGTTACTTCCCATTAAGGCTCTTGTTGAGTATCGTATTTGTTTAATTATTCATTCAGCTCTTTATCTTCGTAAGCCTGCGTATCTGTTTGACCTTCTGTCTTATAAAACCTCATCTCTTTCTCTTAGGTCTTCTAACGATCCTTTTCTACTAGTTGAACCTTCCTTTCCTTCTAGGCATTCTCACTACAATCGTTGTTTCTCTATCTTAGGACCTCGTATCTACAATAGGCTTTCTCCCTCAATACGCTCAATCAAATCTCTATCTCTTTTCAAAAAACATACTAAAAATTTCTTTCTCACTAAGTCTTATTACTGTCTTAATAATATTGTATATATTAGTACTGAATATAAGGTCTGATTGTTTCCTAATTCTGTCTTCTATGTGTATGTGCTTCATGCGTGTGTTTTCTGTTCTTGTGTCTGTATGTTTCTCCATTGTATGCTGTATGTGTGTTGTTGTGTTGAGCTCTGTTATCTGTGTTTGTGTGTCTGTTGTGTTGTGTTCTCTGTCTATTTGTTTGAGTGTATGTCGTTGTATGCCTGTTGTGTTGTCTTAATGTGTTGTATTTTGTGTTGTCTTCTGTGCTGTATGTCGGCTTTGCTATCTTATTCAATATGTATGTGTGTGTGCGTGTGCATTTTTGTGTTTTTGAGTATGTAAACGTGAGTGTATGTTCGTGATTGTGCGTATATGTACTTGTCTATATGTCTGTTATATGTCTGTTTTGTGTGTGTGTATGGGTGTGTGTATGTAGGTGAGTGTGTGTGTTCGTGATTGTGTATGTGTATGACTCTTTTGCTTCTGTGTTTGTGTGTGTGTGTGTTGTGTGTGTGTGTGAGTGTGTGTGTGTGAGCGCTTTTGAGACCCTCGGGTGAAAAGCGCGATATAAATGTCTTAATGTAATGTAATGTAATGTGTGTATTTGTGTGTGTGTGTGTGTTTGTGTGTCAGTGTGCATTTGTGTGTGTGTGTGTGTGTGTGTGTGTTTGTGTGTGTGTGTGTGTGTGTCAGTGTGTGTGTGTGTGTCAGTGTGTCAGTGTGTATGTACTATTTTTGCGCCAAAATCCAATCTGCTGCAAACATTTCTTTCTTGTTTTTTCATGTTTTTTTCTGTGGTGCCTAGATGTTATTTCGTGCTGCAGCTGCAATGAAATCCCCCACCCCCACTATCAAAACCCCCCTAAAAAACTTACACATACACACAGACAGACAGACAGACACACAAACGAATGGTGTTGATTGAAATTTGTTTTTTTTTGACGTTTCCATCCTGTTCGTGTGTTATTTGTCGTTGTGTTGATGATTTCTGTTGGAATTTTGACACTGACACGCTGCAAGCACATACACACACACACACACACATACATGCACACACATGCATAGCAGGGGCGGTGCCAGGAGTTTCCTCCTAGGGAGGCTAAGGAGAAATATGCCGGGGTCTTATGGTGAAACATCACGAACATGTTCATTGTCAGGGGTCTTGTTTGGGGGGGGGGGGGGGTTCAGTATCTCTAATGCCCCCCCCCCCCCCTTGTCACCGCCACTGACACACACACACACATACACATACATACACACATACAGTGCATGTTTCAATCAAACTTTTGATCAAATCATGTGCATTTTCAATCAGAAAGCCAGTGATTTTTGACATGTTTAAGCGTTGTAACATTTGATATTGCTGATTGCAATCGCTTTTCACATATTCTCTCTGATATCTCCACTATTCTTTGGTCCGTGGTCGTCAAAATCTGCTCGACAAATCCAAGTTTGACATTCAAACTTAACTAAAAACACTTGCCTACTTATCTGTCTAAATTACTCGTCTATTTTTGGAGGTCTTATTTTGTGTCAATTCCTAGCTCCAATTTTCTATGACATTCGTGCATTTTTAATTGACTTGCAGTATAATATCTGCCATAATTTTAATCAAACCTCTTTTGCAAAGCATAACGGATATTTTGAATTATCTTTGCACTCATGCACTTCCACGTGTGTATGTCTGTGTGTGTGTGTGTCTGTGTGTGTGTGTGTGTGTGCGTGATTGCTGGAAAATCAATACACACACACACACACACACACACACACAGACAGACACACAAACTCTGGACAAAGTCTATTATGGAGAGGAGAAGTTTTGTAGCGCACTTTTTGAGTTTGATTGAAACGTTTTCCAGCAGAATCGCCCCACAGAATCAGCATTTTCAATTATTTTTTTTATTTGTATTTCGAAACGACACAGTAAACATATAATAAAACCAAACAACATATGTTCATGTTACGGGGGAAGCCATAAAGGCTTATATCCCTTGAGAAAAAGCAAGAACAAATAAAATAAAAGAAGAAAATTAAAAAATATATATATACAGTTTAGTTCAGTTAGAAATGTACAGTGGCAAGTAATAGACGCGTTGCTTGCTATACCTTAAATTTCCAGTTCAGCACGCCAATATTCCAAACGCCAACTCAATCTACATATTGTCACAATATTTTCAACTTCAAAAAAATCACCAAATTATTTCGTCAATTTATTTACAGTTTGTTTTATATATAACAGACTGTTTGAGTGAATTGTTTTAAATATATTATTTTTTGCACTATGTTAAATTTCTCCTCTACAAGTTATATTGTGTGTGTGTATGTGTATGTGTGTGTGTGTCAGCTTGTGCCAGTGTGTGTGTGTGTGTGTGTGTGTGTGTATGTGCATTTTTTTGCGAAAGGTAAAAATGTACTGTTATGAAACATTTATTGTGAAATGAGTGCAATTTTTTATGGGGTTGGGCTGAATTTTGGGAGCGATCAGTCATGTACATACATCACTATGAAACGTCTTTGCGATAATGCTTATATATTAACAAATTCTACAGAAATAATATTTTTTATTGACCTCTCTTAGTGAATCTCTTGGTTATGAGGAGTTGATGGAAACATTTTAGGGGGGCTTCAGCCCCCCCCCCCCTGGATTCGCCAGTGATTCCTGTACTAACTAATATTTTCACATGTTGAATTTGCATTAACTACAAAAATATCGGTTGATAAGTTAGATAGGTTGATAAGTTGATAAATTTCTTATTTACTATCCTACTAAATTTACCTGATCTTTGTCCAATGTTATTTCGCGATTAAAACCAGTATATATAGGGAAATTTTATAGATATACCAGATATATAGATAGATTATAGATAATTCGAGATATCGTACATGTCTATAGAATTATCGTAATAATTATGATAATATCAATAAAATGGAAATATCGTTTTAGTAAGTGTATCTGTGTGTGTGTGTGTGTGTGTGTGTGTGTGTGTGTGTGTGTGTGTGTGTGTGTGTGTGTGTGTGTGCGCGGTGTGAAAATGCGATTAGAAAATCAAAGAAAAACGGCCAATAATTTTCATGGTTAAAATATTTATGATAATTTTTGAAAAACGATCACACACTACAATGCTTGGAGAATTCCTATTGTGATTACTGTAGATTGGCA
>OU696595.1:4193294-4203294 GCA_916048095.2 Sacculina carcini
GTTTGTGTGTGTTAGTATGTGTCTAAGTGTATTTACTTATTATTATTATGATGATTATTATTTTGATTATTATTATTATGCATTCAGGATTGGCTGTCTTCTGGTGGTGTTGTGGGTGCAAGTGGTGTAGTTTCCAGTGGCTTCGCTTCTTCATCTGCCGGCGTTGCTATTGGACGCCCGGCGGGTGCTGCCAGCAAGGCGCTGAAGCTGGGCAAGAAAAGCGGCGATGTCGACTCGTTTGTCGATCAACTCAAATCCGAGGGGCAACAGGTTCGAATCCAGATACATGCCAATTTTTTTCTCTCGTTATTTCTCTTTTCTTTCTTCTATTTTCATTGTTATTTACTTCTATTTATCATCTGTTCTCTTTCTCCCTTTTTATCTGTCTCAAGCTTAATTTCAGGCATCAGTCGGTCATTTCAGCAACATTCCCGGTGTAGCTGCGGGTTTGTATGTCTGTGTGTCTTTGTGTGTGTGTGTGTGTGTGTGTATTAGTGTGTATCAGCGTGTATGTGTGTCTTAGTGTGTGTGTGTGTGTGTATATCAGTGTGTATGTGTTTGAACGTGTATGTATGTGTGTGTGTATCAGTGTGTATGTGTGTGTTAGCGTGTATGTGTATATTAGTGTGTGTGTGTGTGTATGTATCAGAGTGTATGTATCTATGTGTGTGTGTGTGTCTGTATTAGCGTATATGTATATTAGTGTGTGTATTCGTGTGTGTGTGTGTGTGTGTATAGGCGTGTATGTGTGTATCAGTGTGTATTAGCGTATCTGTATATTAGTGTGTGTATCAGTGTGTATGCATCTATGTGTGTGTGTGTGTGTGGATAATATTTGTGGATTCCGTGGTGTACATGACTGATATCTGGTACCATCATTTACTGCTGGGTGGACAGGGACTGTTGGATTATATAATTCACCCAATTAGGAAATTCTCCTCCGCCGCCGGGTTTTGAACCACGGACCTCCCGCTTGTGAGACGGGTGTTCTACCACTACACCACTAAGTCCTGCAGTTTATTCACTACGCAACATTATTATCACCTACTACTGTGTCTGGCAGGTTGCTGGCGCAGCGAGCGCGAACGTCGGTGGAGATAGTTCTGGCGGTGGCCATGCGGTGGCGCCACAGTCGCCGCCGCAGGGTCCCGAGCCCGTGCAGCTGTCATTCGTCGAGCGACTGTCGTTGAGTGCGCACTGTTCGGGCGGTGTGCAACAATTGGAGTTGCACGGACAGGCGACGTTGCGTTGCTGCAACGAACAAGCGGCTCACATCCAGCTGATGTTCAACTGCCCATCCGGATGGGCCGACCGGCTGCAGTTGCAAACACATCCGCAGCTGGATAAGCAGGCGTTTCGCTGTGACAATGTGCTGCGTTTGAAAAGCGCCGATAAAGCGTTTCCAGTCAACACAGACGTCGGTATTTTGCGGTGAGCTCTTTGTTTGTATTTATTATTATTATTATTATTAATTACAAGCAAATCCAGTAGCATGGGGGAAGAGTGCAAGTGCACTATTACCATCCTAAGGTGGCCCCATGTACCGGAAGCGCTCAAAGGATTCATATAGAAAGAGAGTTGGAAAAGAAAAATAGTCTAGAAAGAGAGTTGGAAAAGAAAATAATGAATAAATAACAATAAATAATAAACCATCATCCGATAACACTCCTGTTGAGAATATATTTGCCAAAAATTAACAATAAAAACATGAAAAAATATACAAACAATGAAGACAAACATGACAAAAACCTGCATCGATCTATAACTCTTTAACGGACACGATATATGTACACATTGTGTATGTCAGTATGTGTGTGTGTTGTGTTTGTTTGATGTCAGTTGGAGATTACAGAGTGGCGGAGGTGTTGGAGAGAGTGACGGAGTTGTTCCTCTCACACTCAACTGTTGGCCGTCGGAGAAGTCAGGCGGATCATCAGGCTGTGATGTCAGCATCGAGTATTGTCTGGAGAACAAGAATTTGACTCTCTGCAACCTCACCATCACGGTCTCTCTCTCTCTCTCTTTCTCTCACGATCTCTCTCTTTCTCACTTCTCTTTCTCTCACGATCTCTCTCTTCTCTTTCTCTTACGGCTATCTCTCACTTCCCTTTCTCTCACGATCTCTCTCTCACTTCTCTTTCTCTCACGATCTCTTTCACTTCTCTTTCTCTCACGATCTCTCTCACTTCTCTTTCTCTCACTTCTCTTTCTCTCACTTCTCTTTCTCTCTCACGGTCTCTCTCACTTCTCTTTCTCTCACGATCTCTCTCACTTCTCTTTCTCTCTCACGATCTCTCTCACTTCTCTTTCTCTCTCACGATCTCTCTCTCTTCTCTTTCTCTCACGATCTCTCTCACTTCTCTTTCTCTCACGATCTCTCTCACTTCTCTTTCTCTCACGATCTCTCTCTCTCTCTCACGATCTCTCTCACTTCTCTTTCTCTCACGATCTCTCTCACTTCTCTTTCTCTCACGATCTCTCTCACTTCTCTTTCTCTCACGATCTCTCTCACTTCTCTTTCTCTCACGATCTCTCTCACTTCTCTTTCTCTCACGATCTCTCTCACTTCTCTTTCTCTCACGATCTCTCTCACTTCTCTTTCTCTCACGATCTCTCTCACTTCCCTTTCTCTCACGATCTCTCACGATCTCTCTCTCACTTCTCTTTCTCTCACGATCTCTCTCACTTCTCTTTCTCTCACGATCTCTCTCACTTCTCTTTCTCTCTCTCTCACGGACGTCTCTGTCTTTCATGATCTTTTTCTCCCTTATCTCTCTCTCATACACATCATCATGTCTCTGCTTACGTCATTATGACATGTTAATTACGTCATTGTATCATCGTCATTGTATCATCGTCATTGTATCATCGTCATTGTATCATTGTATCATCTGATAAACACACTGATACACTAACACACACACACACACACACACACACACACACACACTCACTGACGTATGTGTGTTAGTGTGTCTGAGTGCGTGTGTGTGCTTTATAAGCGTGTTTTTTGTTATGTTCTACTGTGCAGTTTATTTATGTTATATTTTGCACAGAATTGCCAATTAATTGGAGTGCAATACATGCTAATGAAATGACACAAACACACACACACACACATACACAAACACACACACACACATACACACTATTGTTCGGACTCACTGTGTTATTGTTGTGTATGTTGTGTATCGCTGTGTGTGTGTGTGTGTGTGTTATTGCACTGACACACTGACAATGTTAGTGTGTGTGTTTGTTTGTTTGTTTAGGTTTATTGTCACTCATACATATAAGCACACACACACACATGTGAAAATAATCGTATAGCACAGTGACAAAGTCCTCTATAAGCCTAAGCTTCTTTTAGAACTTATTTAAATCAAATATAGTGAGGAACTAAAGTAATATAATACAACGACAAGGCAATAAAATAGAATAACAATCAAACACGATATATCATGCAACACAAACGACAATTTGCAACGTTGTGTGTGTGTGTGTGTGTGTGTGTGTTATTGTACTGACACTGACACACACTGACACACTGACACTGACACACTGACACTGACACTCACACACTGACACTGACACACTGACACTGACACACTGACACTGACACACTGACACTGACATACTGACACTGACACACTGACACTGACACTGACACACTGACACTGACACACACTGACACTGACATACTGACACTGACACACTGACACTGACACTGACACACTGACACACTGACACTGACACTGACATACTGACACTGACACTGACATACTGACACTGACACACTGACACTGACACACTGACACACACTGACACTGACACTGACACACTGACACTGACACTGACACTGACACACACTGACACACACTGACAGGTTCCGGTGATGCGTGGTACTGGAGAACCGGTGGTGAGCGAATGTGAAGGCCAATACCGGTATGATTCTCGCCACTCTCAGCTAGTATGGACTGTGCCTCTGGTCGACTGTGATAACGCCTCGGGCACTATGCTCTTCAGCTGCGGTCAGTGTGTCATTGTGTCAGTGTGTTAGTGTCAGTGTTAGTGTGTATTAATGTGTCGGTGTGTTATGTGTGTGTGTTAGTGTGTATTAATGTGTGTTAGTGTCAGTGTGTCAGTGTATGTGTTAGTGTCATTGTGTTACTATGTGTGTCAGTATACGTATGTGTGTGTGTGTGTGTGTGTCAGTATCAGTGTGTTAGTATCAGTGTATGTGTGTCTGTGTATGTGTGTGTGTGTGTTAGTGTGTGTTACTGTGTGTATGTGCCATTGTATGTGTGTGTATGTGCCATTGTATGTGTGTGTATCAGTGTATGTGTGTGTATCAGTGTTTGTATGTGTGTGTGTGTGTTAGTGTTTGTGTGTGTTTCAATACCAGTATGTGTGTGTGTGTGTTTGTATGCGTGTATCAGTGTATGTGTGTATGTGTCATTGTATGCGTGTGTATCAGTGTGTGTTACTGTGTGTGTATGTGTCATTGTATGTGTGTGTATCAGTGTATGTGTGTGTATCAGTGTTTGTATGCGTGTGTGTGTGTGATGACATACAGGCGGTCGACCTGCGGATTTTTTCCCTGTCCGAGTGACGTTCACATGTGGCCAGCTTATGAGCGGTATTAGTATCAGTAAAGTTTGGCGCCATAACTCCACCCCCACCAGTGCTGACGCCGGGGGGGATGAGGGGGCTTCGGAGAACGTGCCGTTTGGCGCCACCGCCAGCCTCGTGGTCGACAAGTTCGAAGTGGCCTAGCGTCAACGTACCATTACAACGGCAGCATCGTGTGCCTGTAATTATACTAAAAATAGATGTTTGAGTTGAAACTAAATTGTCATTGTTTTGTTAATTAGAAAAATCGGCTGGATGGATTTGAGAAAAAAAAAACGTCAGATGACATTTTAATCAAGTTCGAAATGGCTTAGCGCCAGTACGGTATTACAACGGCAGCATTGTGTGCGTGTAAATTATACTAAAAATGATTAAAACGATGCCATTTTGCTAATTTAAAAAAACGGTCAGTCATTCAAGAGAAAATAACAAATAACATTGTTGTTATTTTCTATTTGAAATTGTTTTTTTCTTTCCAAATTTGACAGCGTGTGTTGTTGTGAAATATTGAGTGTTTGTGTATATTTAACACTGTTCATTGATGTATACATGTATTGTTATATATATACATTGTAGATATAAGTTTGTTGTGTATATTGCACTCATACGTTTCGCTTGAGTTATACAATGTGAGGTATGTGTATACACGTATAATGGCAAATATTGTTGTTTTTTCTGTGAGCGTATATATGTAAATAATTGATTTTTCCACGGGAGGGACGAGAAATGTACTGGAAAATTATTGAAAAATAAAAAGTTGTTTGGATTAATGCATTTTATTTTTTGTTTTTGGTCAACGGCGATGCGAAACAAACAAGTTGTTTGTATGCTTGTGTGTGTTTGTGTGTCTGCGGAAAAACAGAACGAAGAGAAACACACAAACATGTATACGTGACAAGCGAAGAAATGAACAACACACAAACATACACATAAACACACACACACCTGTGTATGAATCAGTCAACTTGTGTCAATGTATGAGTTACTTCTAGTCAATGTATGAGTCACCTTGCCAGTGTGTGAATCAGAATGCGAGTCACGTTGTATCTGTGTATGAGTTACTTGTGTCAGTGTATGAGTCAGTATGTGAGTCACCTTATGTCATTGTATGAGTCAGTATGTGAGTCACCTTATGTCATTGTATGAGTCAGTATGTGAGTCACCTTATGTCAGTATGTTAGTCACCTTGATTCAGTATGTGAGTCACCTTGATTCAGTATGTGAGTCACCTTGATTCAGTATGTGAGTCACCTTGAGTCAGCATGTCAGTATGTGAGTCAGCATGTGAGTCATCTTGTCAGTATGTGAGTCACCTTGAGTCATTATGTGAGTCACATTGAGTCAGTATGTGAGTCATCTTGAGTCACTCAATGAGTGACATTATCAGCTTGTACCAGAGCATCACTGGTCCTGCCTACCACAGCTGATGTTGATGTTGAAGGACAATCTTTATCTCCTGCGCTGGCGCTAGCAGAAGCGGTAGATTTCACGCTAGTTCCGGCAGCAGAGTCTGCTGAAGAGTCCAGAGCGCGTCGTTTCAGTGCGTGACGTATCTGATTGACACTGCGAGAGCGAATGACTCGCGACAACTGGGTGAGATCAGTGCCAAATGAAGCCACCGCCTCGCGCAGCTGCTTCTCTTCCTCGGCGGTCCAGCGGCCCGTGTTGAGATCGGCTGATGAGGGAGGGGAAGATGAAGAGCCCGAGCCACCAGGAGTTTGAGCGAGACGAGCTGTCAGTGAGGCTAACAGACAAAACGCCTCCCCAGCCTCGCACAGAATCTCGCCCACCTTACTCGCCGAACTCATAGCGCCAGTGAGTAGGCTCCAATACGAATATTCATGTATGTCACCAGGCGTAAATCTACGCGGCTTCTGTGAGAAAAAAATGAGAATTAATGATATATTCGTACCAACAGCTGATATTTAATTATTTTCATTGTTAATTGCTTATTATTCATGTTAATTGCTCACTAATTGTCAGGGTTCTTGGGGTGCCAAGGCAACGCAACGGAAAATGGAAAACTAGAATTTTTGGGAAAGGGAAAAAGTTCGGGGAATGGAAGGAGTATTTTGGTGTATTGGAGTTTATTGAAAGTATTGTTTTATTGTTTTTATAATAAAAAACCACAGGTTATCTTATTTGATAAAAATACTTCTGCAAGAATAAAAGCTCACCTACTCACCGACAAGTTTAAAAAATAGACGTCTTTGATGTGTTGAATATAGCGGCAAGTGCAGCAAAAACATTTGTCAAACGGAACAAATGCCCAGAACAATAATCGAATAAACATTTTTCTTTGCATTCGAAATAATTCTGTATGCGCTGAGGGAAATATATAATAATTTGAATTAATCTTAATTGTAATAGAAGCTCTTGGAAAAACAAATCAATTGAGTAATCAAGTAGCGTGTTAGGTTATGAAGGTGTTCCATCTTTTGTTATGAGAGAGTATTTGTGCAAGTGTCCCAGTGTATAATTAAAATATATTCGTCTGATACTCAATTAATCCCGGGTAAGATTCACTCGATACAATTTGTCTTACTCGATTCATCTCGGTGTTATTTTTTACTCCTCCATTTCCTTGTCAACCCTTTCTACTGCTCGCACTTGTCGCTTGATTCTTCGCTCGCTTTATCCTATCCGTCCCTGTCTCGATCAGCCCTTTGCAATCAAACTTGTTCATTCTCTTATCTTCTCCAGACTCGAATACTGCAGCTCACTCCACTTCATCTGTCCTAATTCTTTAAAAAAATTTCAGCGCGTAATAAATCAGTTTTGTCGTTTTGTTTTGCATCCTATTTTTTGTCGCCATACTTCTGTTCTGCTTCAATTCCGTGGCCTTCCTGTTAAATCGCGCATTCACTTCAAAATCTGCTGCATAATCTTCAAACTCTTACATGCTCCTAATCAACCTTTATATTTTTCTGATCTGCTCTCTCCCTCTTCTAATCCAACTTCCCGTCATTCTGCTCCTCTATGCTGTCCTCGCGCCCTCAATGAATCTGCCTGGTCTTCTAAATCTTTCTCGTTCTACGGTCCTCGATTATATTTACCTCTTCTCTACGTGAACATCTTTTCGAAATTTCCTTTGATCCCGTGATTCATTCCTTGATACATTTTGCTTCTCTCTGATATATGTGTGTGTGTGTGTTCGAATGTATGTTTGTTTGTGCTAATCTTTGATTGGGTCTAATTATTGTTATTGTATTGTGTTACTCATAGTAAATTTCACTCTTAAATGTGTTAATAAATCTTTTACTCATTGTGTTAATGTGTTAATCTGTGTTCATTGCCTCACTTGAACTGTGTTATATTTGCTCATTCATGTGTTCTTCATTCGTTTTATTATTGCTCCTATAAATAATTATTTTAGCTTTGTTTGCTTGTTTACGCTGTGTAGCTGCTGCGCGCCCGTATACAAATAGGCGCTGTATAACAAATACACTGAACTGAACTGAGTCGGTCTTATGTTCTGCTTACGTTGTGATCAGCTAAAATTTCAAAGTAATGGGAAATTATTGATTTAAATCATTATGCTTGCTTATGTGTGTTTGTTCACTATGTTCAGTGTGCACTTTCTAGATGGCCCAAAAGTCGACATATTATCATGCTTAAATAATTGGACGGTTTTTTTCACGTTCAGGACTTCATAGAGAAAAACAGAGAAGAGAGTAGATAAAGAGGTAGAGAGAGAGAGAGAGAGAGTCGTGTCACACACACACACAGAGAAAAAGAGAGCTCATTTTTGCCAGTATATAATGTGTGTGTGTTTGTGTGTTGTGTTTCAGTTTGTGTGTATGTGTCAGTTTGTGTTAGTGTACCAGTTAGTGTGTGTGTTAGTGTATCAGTGTTGTGTGTGTATGTGTCAGTGTGTGTTAGTGTACCAGCTTGTTTGTGTGTGTGTGTGTGTGTGTTAGTGTATCAGTGTGTATGTGTGTGTGTTAGTGTATCAGTGTTTATGTGTGTGTGTGTGTGTTAGTTTATCAGTGTATCAGTTTGTGTGTGTGTGTGTTAGTGTATCAGTGTATATGTGTGTTTGTTAGTGTATCAGTTTGTGTGTGTGTGTTAGTGTATCAGTGTATATGTGTGTTTGTTAGTGTATCAGTTTGTGTGTGTGTGTTAGTGTATGAGTGTGTATGTGTGTTAGTGTATATGTGTGTTTGTTAGTGTATCAGTTTGTGTGTGTGTGTTAGTGTATCAGTGTATGTGTGTTAGTTTATCAGTGTGTGTGTGTGTGTTAGTGTATCAGCGTGTGTGTTAGTGTATCAGTTTGTGTATGTGTGTGTGTGTTAGTGTATCAGTGTGTGTATGTGTGTAGGTGTGTATAAGTGTGTGTGTTAGTGTATGTGTGTGTTAGTGTATAAGTGTGTGTGTGTGTGTTAGTGTATCAGTATGTGTTTATGTGTCAGTGTGTGTTAGTGTATCAGTGTATGTGTGTGTTAGTGTATCAGTGTGTGTGTGTGTGTGTGTGTGTTAGTGTATCAGTATGTGTTTATGTGTCAGTGTGTGTTAGTGTATCAGTGTATGTGTGTGTTAGTGTATCAGTGTGTGTGTGTGTGTGTGTTAGTGTATCAGTATGTGTTTATGTGTCAGTGTGTGTTAGTGTATCAGTGTTTGTGTGTGTGTGTTAGTGTATCAGTGTGTATGTGTTTGTATGTATATGTGTGTGGGCAGTATGGCGGCCGAAGCAGCCAAACTGCTTGATGAGTTGATGGGCCGTCATCGTAATCTGGCGCTCGACGAAAAACCCAAACAAACCAACTGGGAATCACCTGAGGTACCGTGTCCTTATTTCTCTCTATCTGTCTGTCTGTGTGTGTGTGTGTGTCTATTTGTCTGTGTGTGTGTGTGTGTGTGTCTATCTGTCTGTATGTTTGTGTGTGTGTGTGTGTGTGTGTCTATCTGTCTGTCTGTGTGTGTGTGTGTGTCTATCTGTCTGTCTGTTTGTGTGTGTTTGTCTATCTGTCTGTCTGTTTGTGTGTGTGTGTGTCTGTCTTTCTGTCTGTTTGTGTGTGTGTGTGTGTGTGTGTGTGTGTGTGTGTGTGTGTGTGTGTCTATCTGTCTGTCTGTTTGTGTGTGTGTGTGTGTGTGTCTGTTTGTGTGTCTGTCTTTCTGTCTCTGTGCATATATCTGGTAATGTCAGTTAGTAAACACACAAACACACACATACTGACACAAACACACACAAATGCGTGTTAAAAGTGCTATTTCCCATTCATTACTGGCTCAATGTCTAATGTAACACACACACACACACACACACACACACACACACACACACACACACACACACACACATATATTGACACACACATACTGACACACACAAACTGACACACACATACTGACACACACATACTGACACACA
>OU696595.1:4213294-4223294 GCA_916048095.2 Sacculina carcini
GTTTGTGTGTGTGTCAATGTGTGTGTCAGTGTGTGTGTGTGTGTGTGTGTGTGTGTGTGTGTGTGCTTATACGTGTGTGCATGTGTAATGTCTTATTATGTCTTATTAATGTTATGTAAATGTTTCTGATGTAATTACATAATACGATGGTATTATTCACATTTATATGTTTATACGTGTGTATTTGTGTTTGTTTAATGTATGTGTAATGTAATATAATGTAAATGTCTTGACTTAATGTAATTTGCGTAGTTGTATGTGCAGTTGTAATTGTGTGTATGTGTGTGTGTTTTTAGTGAGTAATATAGATAATATAATGTAAATGTCTTAACATAACGTAATTTGCGTATTTGTATGTGCAGTTGTAATTGTGGGTGTGTGCGTAATGTGATGTAAATGTGTTTTATTGAATATCATGGGTATATTCATGTGTGTGTGTTTTTAGTGAGTAATATACATAATATAATGTAAATGTCTCAACATAATGTAATGTAATGTGTGTTGTGTATTGATAGCGGTGATGAAAATGATCACGGTGGTGAAATGAAACGACTGGCTACCAATAATATTAGTGATAATATTAGTGGTAATTCTGGCGACGTTCCTGATGGTGAAATGTCAGCCTGACTTGGTGCGCCTCTGGCAGTCGACTAGCTGCCTTGTCATCTCTACACCTTACAAACATACACCTTCACAGTGAGAATAACGACCGTGTTCAGGTAAGTGGCTCACTAATCCCCTCTCTCTCACTCACTCACTCACTCTCTCTCATACTCTCACTTTCTCTCATTCGTCAGGTAATTATTAATTATTATATTGTGTTTGTTTTTCACTTTTCTTTCACAACAATTCTGAACTCAGTTTTGGAAACGTGGAGGAGAAATTGTTTGAATTATCGTTAGGCAAAAGAGTATATGTGATAACACGTTAACACAACAAACGATACGGCTAGTAACTGATTAATTATAATAATTACGAGTGCCACATTTCTGAATGGGAATGTTTGATTGGTACATTTCTGCGAGTTGTCAATTTTTCCAGAATTTTTTTTTGCTGATCAAACATACACTCTTTTCAGCTCTCTCTGTCTGTTTCTCTTATTGTCATCTCGGTTCAGTTTGTTGTTGATCGTCACTGCTACATTCACAGCATGGTTAGTGAGTCTGTCTGTGTGTGTGTGTGTGTGTGTGTATGTGTGAATCAACAATTTGCAGCAGTTATAAGTTCTGTTTCACCAGGGCCCATACGACATTCTATACGGGCCTCCCAAATTTTTGAAGGCCCAATAATTTGTTGCCCCATAGAGGTTTGAATTAGGGAAAACCAGCAGTTACGAACAGCTTCTCGCGGGTACATACAGGACACACATTTTGTGTGCTACTCTATGATAAATGACCAAAATTTTCGCATTTTTCAGAGCTCATTGTCAATTTACATCGCTATAACTTTTTTGTATTTTGTTTTTCAAATTTAAAACTTAGCCTATCGTGTAGACAAGAAAATTTCCAGCGTGATGGTATAAATTGTTAGCGGGTAGGCCAAGTGGTGGCCGAGTAGTAGCTAACAGAAAATTGAATCAAGGAGGGTGGGACAGACAGACACACACACAGAGGATCTGTTTTATATATATAGAGATAGATATTTCAATATCATATGTACGTCTACGTCTCTGCTAGTGTGTATTGGAAAATATATTGTCACTGTATGCTGTGTGCTGTTTCTGTGATGTCAGTACATGTGTGTGTGTGTATGTGTCGTCCATACTCAGACCATACTAGCATTGTCTCTCAACAGGTGAGCTGTCTGTCTGTCTGTATGTGTGTGTGTGTGTGTGTCAGAGTGGATGGATGTGCGCTTCGAAACAGTCCGCATATTGTATATTGTTCACTGTGGTTTTATATGTCTATATATACATGTGTGTGTGTCTGTGTGTGTGGTTGTGTTTCAGCTGGACGCTATCTGTGTGTGTGTGTGTGTATTTTCTTCTGTTTGTGTGTGTGTGTGATTTATCTATCTCTCTTTGTTACAGCGTCTTTATTTCTCAATTGTCCGGTTATCTCATTGAACTGGCTGCTACAGCAATGTACAGTAGGCGGTGTCTACGCGACGGTGCTGCCATCTATACTTCACGACACAACACACGCAACTACAAGTGCGGTCAGTGATGTGGCTAGATGGCGCCACATTAGTTTTTACCTGCTATAACGCGTGTTCCATTCCCTCCTGTTCGTGTGTGTTTATATATGTAGCTAGTTATGTTGTTTTTCGTGTATTTCTATCTGTCTATCTATTCTTATAGCGCTATCACTGTGTGTGTGTGTGTGTCGTTCGCTTGGACGAAAATATAGCTGGTTCTCAGTTTTATCGAGGCTACACGTGAGAATCACACAAAACCACTGGCTTAACTATATACGACAGTTGTACAATGCGTGAATGATCAATTTTTACCAATAATTATTACTAACTCGTTAAATATGTGGGTTCTAGGATGTTTTTCTCAAAACACACTTTCTCTGTGTGCATCTTTCGGGCATATAGCTTCCAGGGTACACATGAGTCCACCGCACACACAGGGTGGTAATAGTGCACTTGCACTCTTCCCCCATGCTACTGGATTAGCCTGTAATTAATAATAATAATGATAATATGAATAAAGTTGTCAGATTTGTTGATTGTTCGACGTGGGTTTATTTTGTTTCGGTTGCTGGTAGCGAGAATTCGTGCTCTTGTAGACTGTGTGCCAGTCAGTGTCAGTGTGTGTGCACTTGGAACATACTGACACACATACACACACACAGACATGTACGTTAATTGGATGTTATGACACTGTTGTAAGCGACCACTGGCAGTGAATATGGTCCTTAAAACATACACACACACACACTGTAAGCATAATTTGAACAGTTATCTTCTCGCTTTGTTACTCTGGTTGGTCGATTTTCGTTTGTTTGCAACATTGGTTTCTCGTAAAAACAACACATACACATACACTCTCACACACACACACACGCACACGCGCATAGTTACGGTCAGTAGATGCTAGAAAGGCACTAAATTAGATTCGAACGTCAGATGAGAAGGTACAGTTTGCTTGAAAGCACATACGCTGTTGTGGAATGGTTATAAAACAATAGAACCTGCAATAGCAGAACAAATGGTCGAAATAGATATAGATATAGGAAGCATAATTAACTGCGTAACGATGCGCTATTGGTTAAAAAAGCAACGCGTATCGGCCAATCAGAAACGAGAATAGCTAAATCGTGAAAGTTGATTGGCTGCAACGGGTCGAGCAATTTTGTGACACGCAAGCTGATTGGTCGACATGAGCTGAGTCGAGCGCTGATTGGTCGAGATGAGCGGAGTCGAGCGCTGATTGGTCGACGGCCTACGAAGTGGGCGGGGCTTGAGTGAAAGCCCAGCAAGCCTCGACATTTTCGGGCCAGTCGCAAACGGACTCTTGCTCGTTGAACACCAGGTTACTGGGACAGGGCATGTGATGTCTGACAGTGCCCTGACACAGATAGTAATGCTTACAGTCGAGCGAGTCGCGGTGAAATGTCACCTCGCCGTCACTATTGGCACACACCACCTCGTTGGCTGCGACACACACACACACACATGAGCATACATAAGCATACAAACATTCTTATGCAACAAACACACACACATACAAACTTTCTTACTCTTATAAAACAAACACACACACAGACACAGTGTTGTGAGTGGAGCTATTAGACAACTTGAACGAGAACAGCTAGTGTTAATTAGAGTAGTATTACATTGGTACAGTAAATTATCACGGGAGATTTAAATTGAAGATTACCACACTATCTATATCATTTGCATTTTTGATTATATATCTACGATTAGCTGCAATTAAACAACAAATATTCCTCTAAATGTGTTGAAATCAATTAATTGACAGCATCATGAATGATTAAATCAAAATGCAAATGGAGCAAGTCAAAAAACAAATGGTATAGAAGAGAGAGAGAGGAGATATTATATAATAGAGTAGTTATAATAGGGGAAATATTATAAACATACAGCGACTTTTGACTGGCAAAGAACAAATAAAAATTCAAATATCTTCGAATTGGCTACATCGAAAAGGTAACGATAACAAGAAGTCATCGAGAAGAAGAGTTGAAAAAAGACAGTAATACAATACAATAGTAGCACATACAATTTCCCGCTGATAAATGCATCAACCGGTGGAATAAAATACCAGACAAAATATCCACCAGAAAAAAATTACTGTGAATAACACATAATTAGTGATATGAATTGTCAATGATTCTCACAAATACACAACAACAACTGGTAAGAAAGAGTATATCACAGCCCCAGTGTGTGTGTGTGTGTGTGTGTGTCAGTGTGTATGTTTCAGTATATTTGTGTGTCATTATGTGTGTGTTAGCGTTAGTGTCAGTATATGTGTGTTTGTTTGTCAGTATGTCTGCTAATGTATCAATATGTCAATTTGTAAATTTCATGTTTTGCCACACATAGACAAGAAAACAACTAATAAGGCAACGATTCGTCGAGCCGTGGCTCTTGGACGAACGGATAGTTTAAAGTGCATTCAGTTGTACAATCATGTGAATGTGCTCATTTGTGTGTGTGATATTTATATACTTTTGTGTGTTATTGCGTCAGTATGTGTCAGTGTCAGTATGTGTGTGTATGTGTATGTATGTGTGTCAGTATGTATCAGTTTGTCAGTGTTAGTGTTAGTTTGTCAGTGTTAGTGTGTCAGTATGTGTGTGTGTGTGTGTGTCAGTATATGTGTGTGTCAGTATGTCAGTATGTATCAGTTTGTCAGTGTCAGTATGTGTGCTAGTGTGTCAGTGAGTCAGTATATGTGTGTGTCAGTATGTCGGTGTGTATCAGTTTGTCAGTGTTAGTGTGTCAGTATGTATGTATGTGTATCAGTTTGTCAGTGTTAGTTTGTCAGTATGTCAGTATATGTGTCAGTGTGTCAGTATGTTAGTATGTATCAGTTTGTCAGTGTTAGTGTGTTAGTATGTATCAGTTTGTCAGTGTTAGTGTGTCAGTATGTCGGTATGTATCAGTTTGTCAGTGTCAGTATGTCAGTATATGTGTCAGTATGTCGGTATGTATCAGTTTGTCAGTGTTAGTGTGTCAGTGTGTATGTATGTGTATCAGTTTGTCAGTGTTAGTGTTAGTTTGTCAGTATGTCAGTATATGTGTGTGTGTATGTATGTGTATGTGTGTATCAGTTTGTCAGTGTTAGTGTATCAGTATGTCAGTGTTAGTGTGTCAGTGTTGATGTTATATTTATCTCACGATCAGTTGCCGATGCCGAGTTGGCGTTTGTTTCTTGTCCGTCGCCCGTATAGACTCGTTGCGTGCGATATCCGTCCAGCGCCTCTACCACAGCTCTAGTGAGCGGATAGTTGGCGCTGTTTGTTGCATCATCAACTGCCGACGACGATGATGCAACAGAACAAGCCACGCCGTCAAAATCGTCCAAATCGGCAGACCACACGAGCGCACCGGCCAATTGTTTCTCCCTCAACCACTCAACCTGTGTGCAACAAGATACATTTGTGCAACACGTGTGTGCAATAAGTACATTTGTGCAACAAGATACATTTGTGCAACAAGATACATTTGTGGAACAAGATACATTTGTGCAACACAAGACACATTTGTGCAACACACATCCACAGTCATCTCAGCTAAAGAAATAATTCACGATCAATAATAATGATAGATCTGTTTTTAAATATCTCATTATCTTTCGCTGAGATCTGCTATGAGATCACTTGAAAAAATAACCGTATTTTGTGGTTAATTTTTCGGTCTATATGCATCAGAAACATTTGACATCAATGTTTAATGTTTGAAACAAAAATTATTTAAATTAATTAATACACAAGTTGAGAAGCAAGACTTTTTCAGCCTGGGTATATAAGTTTAAAGTGTACCTCTCTAGAGATATCTCACACACACACACACACACACACACATACACACACATACCTTGGAGGTGAGAGATCGCTCATCATCGAAGCCAATCCATTGATCCGAGTTGATGGCAAATGGTACCATTTGTTCACTGTCCCATATCAGCGTGGTATTGTCACGTGATAAAAACTCACATATCTACACATTACACACAAACACACATACATTAACACACACACATTAACACACATAGATACATTAACATACATACACATTAACACACAGAGATACATTAAAATACACACACATTAACACACAGAGATACATTAACATAGACACACATTAACACACAGAGATACATTAAAATACACACACATTAACATACACATACATTAACATACATACACATTAACATACACACACATTAACACACAGAGATACATTAACATACACACACATTAACATACATACACATTAACACACAGACGTACATTAACATACACACACATTAACACACAGAGATACATTAACATACACACACATTAACACACAGAGATACATTAACATACACACACATTAACACACAGAGATACATTAACATACATAGATACATTAACATACATACACATTAACGCACAGAGATACATTAACATACACACACATTAACACACAGAGATACATTAACATACACACACATTAACACACAGAGATACATTAACATACATACACATTAACACACAGAGATACATTAAAATACACACACATTAACACACAGACGTACATTAACATATATATACACACACACACACTTTAACATACATACACACACATTTATACACACATATATTAGCACAAATAAACACACATACTTACACACAAATTAACACGCATACACACAAATGAACACACACATACATACATACATGTATGTACAACCACACACAAACACATACACACAAATAAACACATATATATTTAGATATGCCAATATATACATTTATACAAACACGGGCATGCCAATGCATAAATTTGCGTTACTATATCAATATGTCAGTATGTGTCAATACGTCAGAATGTGTTGATATGTCAGTATTTGTGTCAATGTATGACTGTGTCAGTATTTGTGATGTCAGTATTTGAGATGTCAGTCACCTCATGATAGCTGATAAATCCTGGTTCATTGTGTCAGTATTTATGATGTCAGTATGTATAAATGTGTCAGTATTTATGATGTCAGTATTTGTATCATTGTGTCAGTATATGTGATGTCAGTATTTGAGATGTCAGTCACCTCATAATAGCTGATAAATCCTGCTTCATTGTATCAGTATTTATGATGTCAGCAATTATCAATGTATCAGTATTTGTGATGTCAGTATTTGTGATGTCAGTATTTATGATGTAAGTATTTGAGATGTCAGTCACCTCATAATAGCTGATAAATCCTGCTTCATTGTGTCAGTATTTATGATGTCAGTATTTGTATCATTGTGTCAGTATATGTGATGTCAGTATTTGAGATGTCAGTCACCTCATAATAGCTGATAAACCCTGGTTCATTGTATCAGTATTTATGATGTCAGTATTTGTGATGTCAGTATTTGTATCATTGTGTCAGTATTTGTGATGTCAGTATTTGAGATGTCAGTCACCTCATAATAGCTGATAAATCCTGGTTCATTGTGTCAGTATTTATCAATGTGTCAGTATTTATGATGTCAGTATTTGAGATGTCAGTCACCTCATAGTAGCTGATAAATCCTGGATCATTGTATCAGTATTTGTGATGTCAGTATTAGTATCACTGTGTCAGTATATGTGATGTCAGTATTTATGATGTCAGTATTTGAGATGTCAGTCACCTCATAATAGCTGATAAATCCTTGTTCATTGTGTCAGTATATATGATGTCATTATTTGAGATGTCAGTATGTATCATTGTGTCAGTATTTGAGATGTCAGTATTTATGTCAATGTGTAAGTATGTCAGTATATGTCAGTATTTGAGATGTCAGTCACCTCATAATAGCTGATAAATCCTGGTTCATTGTATCAGTATTTATGATGTCAGTATTTGTGATGTCAGTATTTGTATCATTGTGTCAGTATTTGTGATGTCAGTATTTGAGATGTCAGTCACCTCATAATAGCTGATAAATCCTGGTTCATTGTGTCAGTATTTATGATGTCAGTATTTATCAATGTGTCAGTATTCATGATGTCAGTATGTATAAATATGTCAGTATTTATGATGCCAGTATTTGAGATGTCAGTCACCTCATAATAGCTGATAAATCCTGGTTCATTGTATCAGTATTTATGATGTCAGTATTTGTGATGTCAGTATTTGAGATGTCAGTCACCTCATAATAGCTGATAAATCCTGGTTCATTGTATCAGTATTTATGATGTCAGTATTTGTGATGTCAGTATTTGAGATGTCATTCACCTCATAATAGCTGATAAATCCTGGTTCATTGTGTCAGTATTTATTATGTCAGTATTTATGATGTCAGTATTTGAGATGTCAGTATTTGAGATGTCAGTCACCTCATAATAGCTGATAAATCCTGGTTCGCGAGTGTAGCGCGCCTGTTTACCCGGCCCTATGACGGCAGCTCCAATATCATACTGTGCCGTATTGTTGAGCGTAAAAGATCGGCCATAAGTAGCAACCCCCAACACTGTACGATGATTTGGCAACCCTGCCGCTAACCACGCCTCCACCGACGCTTTCTGATTCATAATTATTATTATTATTAATATTATTATTTATTTATTATTATTTTAATATTATTATTTATTATTATTATATATTATTTTTATATTTATATTTAATTATTTAATTATTATTATTATTAATAATATTATATTGCAACCAGGGTATAAGAGATAGTTGAGTTCTAGCGAAAACGCTTCTCTCATATCCGAGGAAAATGTGTAATTGTATGATAATTGGCATGATAGAAAGTCGGATAAAAAGCTGTATAAACAAAACAGAGACATTCTAGAATATTATTATTATTTATTACAGTTGAGAAATTATGGCGATATTAATTATAGTAATATTACTGGTATGTACACATGTCAATAGAATATTATACACACACACACACACACACACACACACACACACACACACACACACACAAACACGCACAGTAACATACTGACACTGACACACACATTAACACACACACACACACACACATACACTGACACTAACACACACTGGCACATTGACACACTGACACACACACATTAACACACTGATACACACATACTAACACTGACACTAACACACACAGACACACTAACACACAGACACACTGACACACTAACACACAGACACACTGACACTGATACACTGACACTGACACTGATACACTGACACTAACACACTGACACACTGACATATACACACACACACACTGACACACTGATACACTAACACACAGACACACTGACATTAACACACTAACACACAGACACACTGACACACTGATACTGACCACATTCTGAGTGTAAGGTTGGCTGAGCGAGGCGGGGGGTTTTTGCAGAGCAAACAGAGGAGCATTATGCCCGACCACTGCTTCCCAACCGCCGTGAAAGTCAAACGACATGATGTTCATAAAGTCGGCGTGCTTGGCTATCTCGCGCACATCGTATCTGTTATGAGTTACATTAATGTTACATGTCACATTCGGCCACATTGATATTATGTGACATAAGAGCAATAATACTAGTGAGTAATAATAAGTAATAGTGAACAATAGTGAGCAATATTAAGCAATAATAAGTAATAGTGAGCAATAATAAGTAATATGGAGTAATAGTGAGCAATAATAAGTAATATGGAGTAATAGTGAGCAATAATAAGTAATATGGAGTAATAGTGAGCAATAAACAGTAATAATGAGCACTGATGAGTAATAGTGAGCAATAATAAGTAATAGTGAGTAATAGTGAGCAATAAAGAGTAATAATGAGCACTGATGAGTAATAGTGAGCAATAATAAGTAATAGTGAGCAATAATAAGTAATAGTGAGCAATAATAAGTAA
>OU696595.1:4228294-4238294 GCA_916048095.2 Sacculina carcini
ACTTACACACAATGACACACAAACTGACACATAATGACACAAACTGACACACAATGACACACAAACTTACACAAAATGCCACAAACTGACACACAATAACACAAACTGACACACAATGACACAAACTGACACACAATGACACAAACTGACACACAATGACACAAACTGACACACAATGACACAAACTGACACAAAATGACACAAACTGACACAAAATGACACAAACTGACACAAAATGACACACATTGACACAAACTGACACACACAATGACACAAACTGACACACAATGACACAAACTGACACAAACTTACACATAATAACACAAACTGACACATAATAACACAAACTGACACACAATTACACAAACTTACACACAATGAGACAAACTGACACACAATGCCACAAACTTACACATAATGACACAAACTGACACACAATTACACAAACTTACACACAATGAGACAAACTGACACACAATGACACAAACTTACACATAATGACACAAACTGACACACAATGACACAAACTGACACACAATGACACAAACTGACACAAAATGACACAAACTGACACACAATGACACACAAACTTACACACAATGACACAAACTGACACACAATAACACAAACTGACACACAATAACACAAACTGACACACAATGACACAAACTTACACACAATGACACAAACTGACACACAATAACACAAACTGACACACAATAACACAAAATGACACAAACTGACACAAACTGACACACAAACTGACACACAATGACACAAACTGACACACAATGACACACAAACTTACACACAATAACACACAAACTTACACACAATGACACAAAATAACACAAACTGACACAAAATGACATACAAACTGACACAAACTGACACACAATGACACAAACTGACACAAACTGACACACAATGACACAAACTGACACACAATGACACAAAAACTGACACACAATGACACAAACTGACACACAATGACACACAATGACACACAAACTTACACAAAATGACACAAACTGACCCACAAACTGACACACAATGCCACATAAACTGACACACAATGACACACAAACTGACCCTTTAGCTTGAGCAGTGCCAGTAGGTCGGCTGTGGTGAAGGATTCAAGTGAGGGTTGTGCCGATAATACTGTCAGTTGTGAGGCAGTGTTTGATGATGATGAGGCGGATGTTACTGTGGACCAGTCTACATCCGCCTTGTTATCATCACGAGGCACACCCAGTAACTCCTCTCTATTAGCACATACACACACACACACACACACACACACAGACAGACAAACATAAACACATACTCACACACAAAGACAAACATATAAACAGCACAAGGCGACATACAAGTACACACACAAACATACACACACTTACGTAAGCATAGACACACACACACATACGTATAGATAATCTAAAACCGAGAAAACACACACACACACACACACAGATAATTAATTGATTCAATGAATATTGTGACAATTGGAAAACACAGCACGCACGAGTGTTGTACTCATCAACCTGTGAATAACAACTAGGTGATAACACACACTCACACACTCACACATTGACACACACACACACACACACATATATATATAAACAGGTGTGTGTGTGTGTGAGTTTACTCCAATAAAACACCCATACATACAGACACACACACACACAGTGTGCATAGAAACATACATAAATCGGCATGTGTGTGTGTGTGTGTGTTAAACATTCATATATAGACATATACACACACACACTGACACACACACACACACACACACACACACACACACACACACACACACACATGTACAAACGGAGCTATGTGTGTCAATATGTGTGTGTGTTAGTGTGTGTGTGTGTCTCAATGTCCCAATGCAATGTAATGTAATAAATGTAACAAACGTTTCAATGTAATCTGTCAGTGTGTGTGTCAGTATCTGTGTGTGTTAGTGTGTGTTAGTTACTTCCAATCAAGGCTCTTATTGAGTATCGTATTTGTTTAATTATTCATTCAGCTCTTCATCTTCGTAAGCCTGCGTATCTGTTTGACCTTCTGTCTTATAAAACCTCATCTCTTTCTCTTAGGTCTTCTAACGATCCTTTTCTACTAGTTGAACCTTCCTTTCCTTCTAGGCATTCTCACTACAATCGCTGTTTCTCTATCTTAGGACCTCGCATCTACAATAGGCTATCTCCCTCAATACGCTCAATCAAATCTCTTTCTCTTTTCAAAAAACACACTAAATTTTTTTTCCTAAGTAAGTCTTTTTACTGTCTTAATAATAATACGTATATTAGTAGTGATTACAAGGTCTGATAGTTTCCTCTTCTTGTCTACTAGGTCTAATATAAATTGTTTGTGTGTGCATCTATGTGTCTCTCTATCTTTTTTATGTATGTCTTCCCATTGTATGTTCTGTCTGTGTATTGTTCTGTGAGTTCCGCTATCTGTGTTTGTGTGTCCCTTTCTGTCTGTGTGTGTGTTGCGTTCAGTTTTGTTTGCATTAATGTGTCTATTGTTTTGTGTGTTGTCAATCTGAGCTTATGTCCTTGTATGACTGATGTGTTGTCTAAATGTGTTATCTGCTGTGTAGTTTTAATATGCTATCTGTAAACGTGAATGTATTGTTTATTTTGTGCGTTTATGTACTTATCTATTGTGTTTATGTGCGTGTGTGTGAGTGTCCTTGTCCCCCTCTCTTTTTTTCTCTTTGTGCGCGCGTATGTGTTTCCTGTTCTTGTGTATGTTTGTTGTCCCATTCTATGTCCTGTCTGTGTATTGTTTTGTGTTTTGTGTTTTTTTCTCACTGTTTTCTTTCTGTCTGTGTGTATGTGTGTGTGATTGTGAATGTGTATGTACTTTGCTTGAGTGTGTGTGTGTGTGTGTGTGCAGCGCCTTAGAGACCCTCTAGGTGTAGGGCGCTATATAAATATCTTAATGTAATGTAAATGTGTGTGTGCGTCAGTGTGTCTGTGTGTGTGTGTCAGTGTGTATGTGTGTGTGTGTTTTCTTGGTTTCAGATTATCTATACGTATGTGTGTGTGTCTATGCTTACGTAAGTCTGAGTATGTTTGTGTGTGTACTTGTATGTCGCCTTGTGCTGTTTATATGTTTTTCTTTGTGTGTGAGTATGTGTTTATGTTTGTCTGTGTGTGTGTGTGTGTGTGTGTGTGTGTTTGAGTGTGCGCTTTAGAGACCTTTGGTGTAAAGCGCCATATAAATACAATACTGTACTTTACTGTACTGTGTGTGTCAGTGTGTGTGTGTCAGTGTGTGTTTGTCAGTGTGTGTGTCAGTGTGTGTGTCAGTGTGTGTGTGTTAGTGTGTGTGTCTCAATGTCCTAATGCAATGTAATGTAATAAATGTAACAAATGTTTCAATGTAATGTGTCAGTGTGTGTGTGTGTGTATGTGTCAGTGTTAGTGTCAGTGTGTGTGTGTGTGTGTCAGTGTGTGTGTGTGTGTGTCAGTGTGTGTGTGTGTCAGTGTGTGTGTGTCAGTGTGTGTGTGTCAGTGTGTGTGTCTCAATGTCCCAATGCAATGTAATGTAATAAATGTAACAAATGTTTCAATGTAATGTGTCAGTGTGTGTGTGTGTGTCAGTGTGTGTATCAGTGTGTCAGTGTGTGTGTCAGTGTGAGGTGTAAGGTGTAACATGTCACCTCATGGCGGTAATCAGTGGATAATTGGCTCCTCCACACACACCGCCAGTGAAATCGTCCATGTCAATCGACCACACCATAGCGCCGGCCAGTTGTCTATCGCGAATGAACGCCATTTTCAAACGGATCGATCGCTCGTCATCGAAGCCGACCCACAATGATTTGTCAATCATGATGGGCACAGACATCTCGTCGTGCCAGCGGTAAACGGCGCCCGAACGCAGCATTTCGCATATCTGACAACAAACAACAAGTGTGTCAGTGTGTCAGTGTGTGTGTGTCAGTGTGTGTGTGTCAGTGTGAGTGTGTGTGTGTGTGTGTGTGTGTAAATAAGTGTGAGTGTGTGTAAGTAAGTGTCAGTGTGTGTGTCAGTGTGTGTGTCAGTGTATGTGTAAATGAGTGTCAGAGTGTGTGTCAATGTGTAAATAAGTGTGTGTGTGTGTGTCGATGTATATGTGTGTGTGTGTGTATGCGTGTGCGTGTGTGTGTCAGTGTGTGTGTTTCAATGTGTAAGTGTGTGTATGTGTGTGTGTGTGTGTGTCAGTGTGTGTGTGTCAGTGTGTGTGTGTGTGTGTCAGTGTGTGTGTGTGTGTGTCAGTGTCTGTCAGTGTGTCGGTGTCTGTGTCAGTGTGATTGTGTGTGTGTGTGTGTGTGTGTGTGTGTGTGTGTGTGTGTGTGTGTGTGTGTGTGTGTGTGTGTGTGTGTGTGTGTGTGTGTGTGTGTGTGTGTGTGTGTGTGTGTGTGTGTGTGTGTGTGTATCAGTGTTACCTCGTAGTATTAGTGTCAGTATCAGTGTGCGTCAGTGTCAGTATCAGTGTAAGTCAGTGTCAGTGTCAGTGTCAGTGTTACCTCGTAGTAGGCGAGAAAGCCGGCTTCCTTGGTGTATTTGCCTGCTTTACCGCCACCACTGGTCGCAGCATTCACTTCACTATTGGCCGGGTTTGATAGTGTAAAACTACGACCATATGTCGGCATACTACACACACACACATACACACACACATACACATACACACACTAATTAATCACAATCAACCAGCCAATCATACTAATCCAATCACAATCATCCAATTAGAATAAACACATAATGTAATAATAATTGTCCTACTATGACCAATAAGCGACAATCACAATCCCCAATCTCTCAATCACAATAATCCAATCGCAATACACAATTATACAATCACAATCACCAAGCACAAGCATTCAAACATAGACCAATCACAATCTGTCAAACAACAATTCAATCACAATCCAACAATAATAAATCATTCAAACATAATAATCCAATCATAATCTCCCAATGGCAATCCCTTCACTCCAACAAACACAATCTCCTCAATCCCACACTCACCAATCACAATCATTCAAACATAATGACCCAATCGTGGTCCATCAATCCTACAATCACAATGATTAAATCACACAATAATCCCTCAATCACAATTATTCAAACATAACCCAATCGTGGTCCATCAATCCTACAATCACAATCAGTTAATCGCTCAATGACAATCAGTTGATCACTCAGTCACAATCAGTTAATCACTCAATCACACAATCACAATAAGCGAATCACTCAATCACAATCAGTTAATCACTCAATCACAATAAGTTAATCGCTCAATCATAATCAGTTAATCACTCAATCAGTTAATCGCTCAATCACAATCAGTTAATCACTCAATCAGTTAATCGCTCAATCACAATCATTTAATCACTCAATCACAATCAGTTAATCTCTCAATCACAATCAGTTAATCACTCAATCACAATCAGTTAATCCCTCAATCACAATCAGTTAATCACAATCAGTTAATTACTCAATCACAATCAGTTAATTACTCAATCACAATCAGTTAATCACTCAATCACAATCAGTTAATCACTCAATCAGTTAATCGCTCAATCACAATCATTTAATCACTCAATCACAATCAGTTAATCTCTCAATCACAATCAGTTAATCACTCAATCACAATCAGTTAATCGTTCAATCACAATCAGTTAATCACAATCAGTTAACCACTCAATCACAATCAGTTAATCACTCTATAACCATAAGTTAATCACTCAATCACAATCAGTTAATCACTCAATCACAATCAGTCAATCACTCAATCACAATCAATTAATCATTCAATCACAATCAATTAATCACTCAATCACAATCAGTTAATCGCTCAATCACAATCAATTAATCACTCAATCACAATAAGTTAATCACTCAATCACAATAAGTTAATCACTCAATCACAATCAGTCAATCACTCAATCACAATCAATTAATCATTCAATCACAATCAATTAATCACTCAATCACAATCAATTAATCTCTCAATCACAATCAATTAATCACTTAATCACAATCAGTTAATCACTCAATCACAAACAGTTAATCACTCAATCACAATCAGTTAATCACACAATCACAATCAGTTAATCACTCAATCACAATCAGTTAATCACTCAATCACAATCAGTTAATCACTCAATAACAATCATTTAATCACATAATCACAATCAGTTAAACATTCAATCACAATCAGATAATCACTCAATCACAATCAGTTAATCACTCAATCACAATCAGTTAATCACTCAATCACAATCAATTAATCATTCAATCACAATCAGTTAATCACTCAATCACAATGATTCAATCACACAATAATCACTCAATCACAATCATTTAATGACACAATCATTCTCACTGACCCGAGTACAATCTTGTTGGCTGGCACGCCCAGCTTCATCCAGAGCGCAACAGAAGCGTTGACAGACAACTGTTGTCGCCACTTGGAGTCTGATGATGGAGCATTGAGCGGTGCATTGTGTCCCGCCTGCGACTCCCATTTTCCGTGATAATCGTACGACATGATGTTGAAAAAATCCAGTGATCTGTGTGTGTTTTGGTTTCCGCCGCGTTAGCAAGCAATTAGCATACTTTTTTTAAATTATTTCATTTGTCGTATAGTCTCACATGTAAGGTTTTCTCAGGTATGCCTACAGTATGTGCTTATGAGAAGACAATACATACACAAGAATACATGTTTAAACGTAGAATGCATACTATGTTTATATATAATGTTTATGTATATGTATAGTATGTTTATATATAATGTTTAGGTATATGTTTATATATATATGTTTATATGTATTGTATAGTATGTGTATATGTATGTTTAAACGTAGAATGACAAGATAAAATTAAATGTAAGATAAGGTGAAATATGAGTTTACATGAGCAGTTTCAGTTTCGTGTGTATTTGACCTAAAACATTGACAAAATGACATCAATTCTAAAATATATCATAATTCAGCATAAGCAATAGCCTGTTTGTTTGTTTGTCATTAGAAAAAAACAGCGAAAAAATACAATAAAATATGTGTATCACACAGAATTCGAACAATTTGGGTGTTTAATTAAAAACACACACAATTCAAATTCAAAAACAATACTCGCAAACATAGGAAAAACACGCTTAATTAGGTTATTTATTTAGATTTAAACACGCTCAGAAAAAGATTCTTGTTTAGCTTTACGATCTATTGAAGGCCAATACTTACTAAATCTGACAGATCAAATCTTAGTATGTTTTTCAACCTGCCTTATGTTCACTAACAAAATATTGTGCATAATAAGAACAATATAACAATGTAATAATATATAGAGAAAAAATAAGCAAGCATTATATAAACGCAGTGGTTTTCAAACTTTCCCCGTTTTGGAACTTATATTTTCAGCCATTTTCCGATGTGGATTTTCGAGTTTGTTTTGCGTATGTGCAAAATTACTTCTACATTAGAAAGGGACATTTAGATAGATATCTCTCTTCGCACAATGTCCAAGAAGACTAGGCACATATATAAATCATGTGAATAAACATGTAACTTTTGTTAAATTTCTCACAGGAGCTCTCAGAGATGAGAAAAAGATACGAGAAAGAGAAGAGACAGATATAAAAGATATAAAGATAAAAGAGATACAGAGAGAGAGAGAGAAAACATACAAAGAGAGAGAAGATACACAGATAGAAAAGATACAAAAAAGAGAGAAAAGATACAAATATAGAGAAGATACACAGATAGAAAAGATACAAAGAGAGAAAAGATACAAAGATAGAAAAGACACACAGCTAGAAAAGATACACACAGAGAGAGAAGAAGGGTGTGTGTGTGTCATACAGATATAAGACACACACACACACACACACACAGACACACACACACACAGACAGACAGACAGACAAATACCTGGCTAGTGAGGGCACATCGTAACCGCCACGAATATTATCAGGTCCGACGGGAACAGCGGCTGTTAGTAATAATCTATCAGAAGAAGACTGTGAAGCCTCCTCGGCAAATGCCTCGGCTAATTCTGAATCACAAAACAAACAAACATACACATACAGACACACACATACACACACAAATATTGATATTTTATTGTACAATGGGTAGCATGTTTTGAGACAATCTATATTTACACGTCTGGAAATGTGATCCCAAAGAAAACCGATTATATTTTATACCCACTAACACATACTGACATACATTGATACACACACACATATATATACACGCACACTGACACACACACACACACACTGGCACACACACTGATACACACATACTGACACATTGACACAATGACACACACACACACACATACACTGATACACACACACTGATACACACATACTGACACATACATACACACACATACTGTCAGTTTAGACACGAACCAACGAACGAATTATTCACTACACGCAAACGAACTTACCAATACATCAATCTACGAACTCTTAATAATTACGTACGAAATGCTGATTGGACCCCCGTGTATTCATCTCAGTCGATTCATACTAAGTACAGACACTTCGTGGAACGATTGATCGGAGTACTAGATGTTTGCTGTCCTTATCGAACCACCCGGATCCGTAACACCGACCGGAAACGACTACCCGCGCATATACGACAACTTTACTACGAACGGAAACAAGCACTACGCAACAATAGCAGAGATCGCTACAAACAACTGAACGCCGCTTGTAGATCAGCCATACGTCGATACAACCGCAGCAAAATCACTGAAAAAATGGAGAACAAGCCATTCAGCAAAATATGGAAAGAATGTAAGATGATTGTGGGCCGTAAACAGAATCAGGCTCAGTGTACATTGAATGCTGACGATTTAAACTACCAGTACATCTCTGTTGGTATACAAACATCGAACCAGATACCACCTCCGATACGACCCGTTGGTAACCGCTTACCGCGTGTCAATACAGGACGACTCGAATTACGACCGATTACTATGGAAGAACTGGCGACCATCGTACGAAAAATGAAGGCGACCACTAGCGAAGATGCCGATGGACTAAGCATAAAGATAATTCAGATGTGTTTTAATGGAATGTGTCATATTTTACTAGATATTATCAATACGAGCATCATCACCAACCAGATACCTCAACGAATGAAGCACGCAATCATTATACCAGTTCCAAAAAACAGCAAGAACAACAATAAAGACACCAGACCCATATCGATCTTACCACCTGTCATGAAAATTCTGGAAAAGGTCGTACAAACACAGCTAGTACATTACCTAGAGTCCAACCATCTGATAAGCGAAGCTCACCATGGCTACCGCAGGGGTTACTCGTGCGAAACTGCATTATCCGTTATCACCGATACAATCTACGCTGCGATGGACAAAAGAGAGGCTACGATACTAGTATCAGTAGACCTTTCTAAATGCTTTGATATTGTGCACCACGACATCCTTCTCACTAAGATGGAAGCACTCAACATTGACTCGAGCTGGTTCGCAAACTATCTGTCAGACCATTCACAACAGGTGCGAATAAGACATCCAGACAGTCGACTCACATTTTCCGATATAAAAACAACTACCGAAAAATTATCTATCTTCCAGGGCGGTAGTCTCAGCTGTGCTATATTTCTCATATACGCTAACGACTTATCATGCTATTTTCCAGACGACGAGAGCAGATTTCAGTTAGTGCAATACGCCGATGACACGAACATTATGATAACGACAACGAAATATAACCTGCATCACACCATCCGACAGTTAGAGCACCAACTTGAAGAATTGGCTGATTATTACCGAACGAACAGAATGAAGATTAACCCTGACAAAACCCAACTTGCAGTTTTTGGAACAAAGTACTTGCTGAACGGGTATCCTGAAATAAGCATAGTTTTCAATGGAAATATAATACAACAGCAAACATCAATGAAAGTATTGGGCATGCACCTTGACAAGCACCTACAGTTCAACCAACA
>OU696595.1:4245794-4330794 GCA_916048095.2 Sacculina carcini
GAACGCCGCTCATGTAAACAATATGGGATAATTGTAGAGAATTTGTCCGAACCTCCAATGCATACACACTATAGGCGTTTATATATATACATATATATGTATATATATATATAAGCGATATATAAACACATATGATATAATGTAAACGCAAATACACTATATATATATATATATATATATATATATATATATATATATACATATACGGCACATGACACAAAGACGCATACAAACGAAACACAATAGGCTAGGTGAAAAATACAGAAATAATATATAATCAATGAAGATATGACAAAAAATAAATATAGAATACGATTAAATGATTACATGAACAAAAAACTTTCCATTTTCATTCTCAATGTAGTAAAAAACAATACAACGAAAATATACTCTCTGAAATATAATGTATTTATATTGCATATCAACTAATTTACTTTCGTACAAACAATCAAATATAATGAGTAATCTGATAATTTATCTATAACCCAATAAAACTGGAATATTTTAAAGCTGGAAGAAATTAACTGGATTGGGGGAATTTTGTTTCATGATAATTTTTAGTTCTCCAATTGTGATATGTTAAAACTCTTCATTGAAAAAAGGCATCGTAGAACCGAAGCAGCCAGTCGTAGAAGCGAAGCAGAAACAGAGAGAAACAGCGGAAATTAAAGTGAGTGAGGTGTGTGTGTGAGAGAGAGAGTGGATGAGAGCAAAGCAGAGTTGGAGAGCAAGTGGCATAAAGCAGTAATTGTCTTCTGTCGAGAGAAAGTAACTGTTGAATTGTTCAGCTGATGAAAAACAAGACCTCATCACACACACACACACACACACTAGCACACATACTGGCACACACACTAACATACACTGACACACACACACACACATACTAACACACTGACATACACTGATACACACAATGACACACTAACACACACATATATACTAATACACACTGACACACACACACACACACACACACACACACACACACACAATGATATATGCACAAGGCTACTTAGAAAACAGCTCAAATTAATTATTGTAATTAATTAACTAAAAACAAATATTTCTACCGCTGTCCATCTGTTTTATTTGAGCGACATATCAAGCACACACACACACACACAAACACACACACACACACACACTGACACACACACATATCAATCGCCATATCATATACATGGCTGTCCTTGATTTATACCAGTGGTTCTCAATCAGTGTGTGTTGGAAATTTCCCTGTCTGGTGGGGAATGGAAGAGTTGCCAAGTGGCAAGCTAAAGGTCGCACAGAACATGACAACTATGTGTGTTTCTATCAATTAAAATTCGTATATTTTTGTTTCTAATGACCTCTAATGACATTTACTTTATGATGTAACAACTGAATGTATTGAATTTATCACCGCTGTGTTGTGTGGAAAATGAAGATGAAATGGATCGTATTAAGAAGTGGGGAATCAGTGAGAGAAAAAAGGTTAATAACCACCGTTTTAAACTGTTTTCCACTGTAAACGCAAACCCCCAGGCACACACCCATATCCATCCCGCCCATACCCCCCAAGAGTACCATCAGTTTCCTTATATGATTTATCATCGCTTCCTTAGTAGTGTCTGCCCAGATTGATACGATACCACATCATGGCGGTCCCAAGGGGGACGTTTAGAGGGACTGCAGCCCCCCGGGATCCCCAGCAAAAATTAGCCAAGCCTCCCCGAAAATCCTGAATACTTGAATGAATACGTGGAGTGTAGTTTGTTCATATTTCAGCAAAACGACTATGAAACATGTACATATGCATATAAACGCACAAGGAAAAACAGTGACACACACACACAAACACTGATAAAACCACACGAAACATCACAAATCAAAACACCGTCATTAACTTACTAGGCTACCATATATATATTCCCTAGCGCAGGATATATGTATAGCATAGCTGTAAAATGGTCTACTACAGTACACAGAAGCCTAGGTTCGAATCCGTATGAAGGAAAGTATTTTCACGCGCTACGCGTCTTGTAGTTCAATAGTTCAGACTTTCTACATGTTCCCTAATCCAGCATTTATATATATGGATAAGATATGGAGGCAATTTATTTTATGTATAAATTCCTGGTTACTTGGAATAATAAAATCTTTTTCAGAATAATAAATTATTTGTTACTTGGACTAAGTATATTTTGCAATTTGAAATCAGGTGCAGAAAGGAGATCACAATCCTGACAGTAAGATGATCACAATCATGACAGTAAGATGATCACAATCCTGACAGAAATGGGATCACAATCCTGACAGTAAGATTATCACAATCCTGACAGTAAGATTATCACAATCCTGACAGTAAGGGAATCACAATCCTGACAGTAAGGGAATCACAATCCTGACAGAAATGGGATCACAATCCTGACAGTAAGATTATCACAATCCTGACAGTAAGGGAATCACAATCCTGACAGTAAGGGAATCACAATCCTGACAGTAAGAGGATCACAATCCTGACAGTAAGAGGATCACAATCCTGACAGTAAGAGGATCACAATCATGACAGTAAGAGGATCACAATCCTGACAGTAAGGGAATCACAATCCTGACAGTAAGGGGATCACAATCATGACAGTAAGAGGATCACAATCATGACAGTAAGAGGATCACACTCCTGACAATAAGAGGATCACAATCCTGACAGTAAGGGGATCACAATCCTGACAGAAAGGGGATCACAATCCTGACAGTAAGAGGATCACAATCATGACAGAAAGGAGATCACAATCATGACAGTAAGAGGATCGCAATCCTGACAGTAAGAGGATCACAATCCTGACAGTAAGAGGATCACAATCCTGACAGTAATATGATCACAATCCTGACAGTAAGAGGATCACAATCCTGACAGTAAGATGATCACAATCCTGACAGTAAGAGGATCACAATCCTGACAGTAAGAGGATCACAATCCTGACAGAAAGGATATTACAATTCTGATAGTAAACCTGACAGTAATTCTAATCAAAATCCTGACAGACATCCTGATAGCAAACCTGACATAATTCTGGTCACAATCCTCTCACCTTGATTGGAGTAGTTGATTAGAACAGCCAGTACACAACACAATAACACTGCACACCTCAACGATACCTGCAACACACACACACACACACACACACACACATGTACGGTTACATACATACATAATAGCCCTTTCATCTTGTTGACTAAAACATTTACTTTTCTCAAACTCTCTTTCTTTCTTTCTCTCTCTCTCTCTCTGTCTGTCTGTGTATGTACATCTTTTGGCTAGGTCTAGGCTAAATGTGTAAGGATTCAAGAACATTTAATTTATAACAAATTTATAACAAAAAACGCTTAAAAACGCACAAAAACGTTTCTATAGTTTTCATAGATTTCAGGTTAGGTTAGGTTTAGCGTTCTTATGTAATGTGCTGCCTTTGCAGGAGGCGAGGGACTGAAAGAAATTCGTTAAATTAAATTTTCTCAAAACTAATGTTCTTGAATCTTTACACATTTAGCGTCAACCTTTTGGCTAGCTTCCAGGGTACACATGGGGCCACCGCACACACACAGGGTGGCAATAGTGCACTTGCACTCTTCCCCTATGCTACTGGATTTACCCTGTAATTAATAATACTAATAGTGATTAGGCGGCAGAATACGTGGCTATACTTGATGTGAAATCCAACCGATCGCATCGACTCAAAGAGCGATCTCATATGCGGGTTTGAAATTCTACACAGAGAAATCAAGACTGAAAGACTGAAACCGGATGGATATTGGACGAAATAGCGAAACAATTGACAATAATCCACCGTAGCTTTCACATTGTAATTGCACGAACATGCACCGACGAATGACAAAAGAAACTCCGACCTTGTGGCATACACTGATACAAACACACACACGCACACACACACACACACACACACACAGACACACAGACAGAGAGAGAGAGAGAGAGACTACTTAACTAATGCCAATATCTTACGCCGGAACAAATGGAGATGAATAAAACAAAGCAAAACAAGAAGAATGAAAAAGAAGGAAGAGCATAAAAACCAAGTAGCAGTGAAAAAGAGTAGAGAGGAAGAAAACACATAGACACACACATACAAATACGTACACACACACACATATATATATACAAGCCAGATATCTGTCGATTATAAGCTTAAAACAAAGTTAGACTTTTTCAGAGGACTGCAATCTGGATAGATAGCGGTGCCACACCAAGGACACCAACTAACACATACACACACACACACACACACACACTGACACACGCACACACTGACACACACGCACACACACACTGACACACACGCACACACACGCACACACATACAGACAGCAGCTTTCGCAAAAGTCGAGGTCAGCTTATCTGTTTCTCTGACTAACACACATACACACACACATGAAGCTAGTAAGATGTAAGAACATTGAATACTGCTACTGTGTGTGTGTGCTCGTGTGTATGTGTGTGTGTGTGCTCGTGTATGTCAGTGTGTATGTCAGTGTGTGTGCTCATGCGTATGTATGTGTGTGCTCTTGTGTATGTATGTGTGTGTGTAAAGTAAAGTAAATTGCATTTATTGCACATCCATCGAAAATATACATTTGAGGCTTTTCAGTACAATATATACATACATACACACACAATGTATATACATATACAATGTATATATATATATATGTGTGTGTATGTCAGTGTGTGTGTGTGTGTGTGTGTATGTGTGTTATCGTTTCATACGTGTATGTCTTCAACAACAGCATATATTTGCTTTAGAGCATACTACACACAGAACGCAAAATGCAACACAACACAGACCAGCAATAAATGATGATACAAATGAAAAACACACACACAGTAGAAATATATAGGTAGCAGGAGGAATGAGGGAAATATCAGCCCAAATCACTAGAGCAGCTCACTAAATCTCAACAAATCACTATATCACTAAAGCAGTGCTTGTTGAGCTTTTACAGTTTTCGAATTTCAGTTACAGTTTCAAAAACCAAATCAGTTTCACATACACATACAAACACACACACACACACACACATACAGTTTCACATACAGTTTCACACACCGTGGATTATTTTGGATAGCTATATGAAAATAAGATAAAAATACACCCAACGTAATAGCAAATTTTTTTATTAATCCAATATCTACATATATCTACTTGAAATTCCTGTTAGAAAATGAAGTTTTTTCAGTGAAAATAAAAGCATAGATAAAACATGTTTTTCAATTTTTACAGGATTTCTCGCATCCCTTAGCACAGTGGTTCTCAAACTTTTCTAGCTTGCAGCACCCTAGGCAAGCATTTCAAAAGTTCCCGGCATCCTTATAAGGAAATACATATTTAAAATCTCCGTTGTTTTTACCATATTTTTTTCATTTCGACATTTTGCATCGGTGTAACAACACATTATACATAGATATTAAAATTTGCTCTACACTAATCCGGCTATTACAAAAATTGGTATTATAATACAAATATGCTAGTTTTTCTCCACGGAATTTTAACGGCAGTCTCAAAAGCTCTCAGGGCAGCCTTTGGTGCCTCGACACACATGGTTGGAAACCACTGAAACCTTTGACACTGCCCGGTAGCTCATCTACTATCTCAACAGGTCTATCTTTATCTTTTGTCCTATCAGATTAGTTCGGTTATTTGCTGTATTTCTGTGTCTATCTGTCTGCTTCTTTCTCTCGTTCCAGTATATCATATTTTCCAGCGTGCATAGTTAATGCATGATATTATGATATTTATTTATTCATTAAACACAACCAACAGAATATATATGTATATCCCAATTACACAGTTGACACACATCATAGTACTCTCACTAACACACACACACACACACGCACACACACACACACACACACACACACACACACACACACACAAATGATGAACATACAAACCGTAAAATCTTAATATACGAGTATAATAATAAAACGCTAGTGGCACGGTAGGATGGGAATTTACGATAATATTGACATAATGGGGGATTGTTTTGCTCCTAATAATAATAATAATAATAGCATACAACAGACAAAATCAAATTCTTTCTCTCAGCTATACAAACAACATGCGTTGTACAGGAAAAAACACAGTTCAGTTATTCAAGGAGAACATAGTGCAATACGAAAATGATCTTGCATATTTGTCTGCGGTGCGTGATCATTGGGAAAGAGAAATAGACAAAGATACAAAGAGAGAGAGAGAGAGAACCAGAGACAATGATATATTGCACATACACACACATACACATACAGATCACACATTATATATGCACATTATATATTCGAGGAAAAATTGAGTGTCTAACGATGCAAAGCTAATTTTCCTCAACTTGAAATCCAGCTAACACACACACACACACACACACACATACACACACACACACACACACACACATACCTCAGTGAAAACAAATCTTTCGATACGCGGAGTTGGAATTACAGGAAAATGTGCGGTTTAAATGCCGCTTTGGTAAAAAAAATGATTGCCAAAGTGATAGCGCTAGGTTGACGAGGGTGATATTTAGAGCCACTTTTAAAGTCCAGCTGTGTGTTATTTTTCCAGCCGAATTCAAGATATGATCATCAGAAACTAAACTCCAGGAAAACGTGACAACAACGCTGAAACGCTCCAATTGTGGAAACCTTAGTTTTTCCGCTCTCAAATCAATCTCACATTCTTTCACATTACAAGATCAGCACACACTGACACACACTGACACACACACACACACAAAGATTACCAGTATTTACGACTCGAATAATTGCGACATTTAATAAAATAAATACAAACTAGGAAAAATCGCATTGATTATGTTGAATTGAAAATGATACTTTAATTGGAAATTAATATTTGAATGTCGATAGAAGAAAAATCACAACTTTTTCTCTGTTATGAATGTTAGAACAATGTGATTGCGAAAGAAACGCATACAAATCATTTGTAACCGTGACTGTAGATTTTGCAAAACAGTGACAGTGTCAATTGCGGTCGAGAATAGAGACGAACCAAAGATGATATACTGAGATAATTACTGATAAATTTATCATAAAGTAACGCTTAAAAGCGTCCAGCTCGAAGAAGACCCACGGTTAAAGGTTGAAGGCCTCAAGTGACAGCTGCTACACGGCAAGAAGTCGAAGCTTATGAACACACACAGGTGTGTCCCGTGCAGCTCGCTGTCACCGCAGAACCAACCCTCTCCACGCTATGACGCCACAAGGACGTAAAACGTATTAGAGAGAACCACCTCCCCAGAATGCATGACACAACACATGACTGATATCTGGTACCATCATTTACTGCTGGGTGGACAGGGACTGTTGGATTATAAAATTCACCCAATGAAATTCTTCTCCGCCGGGTTTTGAACCACGGACCTCCTGCTTGTGAGGCGGGTGTGCTATCACTACACCACGAAGTCCACCAGGGGCTGCTCGTAACTGCTGAACGTTTGTACAACTCTCTTCCCTCCCGTGTTATCTCCTCCACATCCTTCTCTTCATTCTCCTCTTCTCTGCGCAATCATCTCTTTGATAAATCTTTTGATCATGTCTCTCACTCTCTTACTGCTTACGCTTCGCTCTGAGTCGTAATACCGTACCCGTCTCGCTTGATATATTTACTAGAAGTTATTTTAGTGTTTCTTCTGTTTGTTTTTACTGTCATGTTTCAATTTTCGCGTTGTGTGTGTGCGTGTGTCTGTGTGTGTGTTGTCCGCATGTTTGTTTTCCCTAAGCGGCCTGTCTTACCTATTTATTCTCAAATTTTGCTCCAAGATTTGTCTTTTCGCGCGTGTGTTATAATGTGCGCTATACAAATAAATGTCAATGAATGAATTAACTGCATTTTCTCAAAGTCGTACCGCAATTATAATGGTGTTATATTTATAATGAGCGCCTTCGGAAAGGGGGGGGTGGCCTAAACAAAGTAATCTCTTCACAAAAGTCAAAAAATTTATCACAAGTTCATTGTTATTTCGCCTTACATAAAGTGTATGTATGTGTATGTATGTATGTGTGTGTTTTTATCTTCTCTACAATATTCTGGCAGACCCTACAATCATTGATTATCCTAATCAATGATTAACAATCATTGTAATGATTCTACATTCATTGTCTCAATCTTCAAGATACTTCAGTGTGTATCAGTGTATGTGTGTGTATGCATGTGTTTGTGTGTGTGTGTGTGTACATGCGCTCAACTAACCGTGACACACACACACACACACATACTGACAGGTCACTGGGTCACACACACACACACACACACACACACACATACACATCATATATAGAACGATGTCGAGACAAGATAACAGAAAGGCAGAGCTAGAAAGAGAGAGAACAGAGACAAAAGACACAGAGAGAGAGAGAGAGCAATAGAATGAAAGAGAGACACAAACAAGGAAAACAAGACAACACACACACACACACACACACACATCCACACATTGACACACACACACACATACACTGACACACAAAGCAAATGTATAAACGTAAATGTTCTGTATTTGGGAACGTATATTTTTGATGTCCTATTTAATCCTGCGTTTTTGAAGACCAAAATTGCGATTGCTATTAGATTTTGAGAACGTAGGATAAACAACGAAATATTTCAATCCTTAAATACAGTTTCCCAAATAGAAAGATGAAATAGGTTAGAAATCAATAGAATCAATAGAGAATGAAATCAATCAACAACAAGCATGTTTTCAAGAAAAAATACGACATGACTGAAAGGCGGAAGTCACGAGCCTTTGTGACTCATTACTGACCATAATACTAGTAACAACAACTAGTAACAACACACACACACACACACATACATGACATGAGGAAAAATTAAGCAGCAAAAAACACATAACTGAAAATATTACCGAAACAAAATACACACTATTTATTGCGTTGAATAGAGTTAATATAAATATTATAACATGATATCACATTGAAACGGTACAAAAACGTGTCAATATTATGAAATATAACAACGTACAACGTATTGCATACATACACACACACACACACACACATACAGATTATGTGTGAATGTACATAGAAGGCAGAGTAGCATACGCAGAGGTCAAGGTATTGACACGCGGGGTCACACGGGGTCACTGAGGCAGCTCACGCAAGAAACGTGACCTTTTAAAGCATATCTGTAGCGAAGCGAGAGCTCCACATTTCCACACACACACACACACACACACACTGACAGATAATTCTGTCTTACTGCCGTGTGTCCAGTGGCTTTCAAACCCTTCTTCACCAAGTTGTTAGTCAAATCGGTACGTCAATTTTGTGTTTGGTGTGTTTCAAGCGTGAATGGTTATCTGGTTTGAGACTGTATATAAAATAGTGTTCGTCAATTTTTAATTTAACGCATTTGATTGGCAAACAATTTGAAAACTGACTAGATTTTGCTGGATATATGTGTTTCCCGACTCATATTCATAGAGAAAGTCATAGAAACATTAATATTCATACATAGCATCGGCGTGTAGAAAAAAAACCCATAGAAAAATTGTAAGACAAAAAAGAGGAAATATTATCTGTGGTGTTTCAAATTTCAATAAATTTACGCTAATGTTTATCAGACAATCAATTATGTCGTGCAAAGAATCAGAAAATACAGGGAATATTATTAACTTCATTGCCTCATGTACGACAATATATTTAAACTAACCACTCAAATAAATTTACAAAATTATTTACTAACAAACTTACCATGGCCGTAGACAATCCAGGAAGCAGTCGCCGAAAAAAAACCTGCAGAAATATAGAATATCACCAGAAACAAAGTTTGAATCGCTAAAAAACCAAAGTGAGCAGAAATACAACAGCGCAATCGCAGCACAACCACCACCGAACAACTCCAAGTAGCGACTGAACCGGTATGCCCTTGATACACTGGACTGCAGAGACGGTACAATCTCAACCAGTCACTTCAGGCTGAAACAACTTTCAAACACGGTACAGCATTCAGTTGCGTTAGTGAAGGTACTTGGTGCGCGTATACGCACAAGTGCGCGGAAATACTCGATGCAGTACTTGAATATTGTATTCCTTGATGCGATTTTGTCAATAAAATTAGAATAGGAAATTAAATTAGTTATAATTATTTGCGTGTACTTTAATCCATATTGTTTTAATCTAGATATAAATACCGAAACATAATTAAAATAATACTTGAAAATTTCATATAAAAAATATTGAATGTATCCATAATTTGATCGCATCAACCCATTTTTTAAATAACTCAAGGTAACAATTAAATGTTTCATGAATATATTTGTAAAATAATATTATTTTGCTCATTATTATTCAAGTATATTTTGTGAGATAATATTTTTATATTTGCTAAATTTACAGCGCTCCCGTTCATCACATTTCACCTTTTTAGTTGATAAAATTATTATTAATTTAAATTACAATTTTAATTTTAGTGGCAATAATATTAAAATAATAAAAATAATATTTCTAAATAGTCACTGTTTTCACTTTCAACACACTGATGGTAAATTTCACTAAGCTTGGTCCATTCACATCTCGTATCCCCTTCTTACAGAGAGAGAGAGAGAGAGAGTGTGTGTGTGTGTGCGGGGCAGTTTTAAAGGTCAACGACCTCCAGCTATTTCCTCATCTCGTCCTCTATCTATCTCATGTCTGGGACATCTTATCTTCAGTTGCAAGGTTTGTACCGTGCTATGAGCGTCTGTCTGTATGTCTGTATGTCTGTGTGTGTGTTTGTCTGTCTGTCTGTATGTGTGTTTGTTTGTTTGGCAGTGTTGCACAGCCCGTAAGTACATAGGCTAGATTTTAATTGATGTTTCACAAATGTTTATATTTGGTTGAGGAATGGACTATTTTTGTGTTGTTGTTGGAAATTTCAACTTCAATCGAAAAAAGATTTCGTCTAAAGACAGAAGGATTTATAAAAATGTCATTAACCAGTTATATATATATGTAAATGGAAAAATACTGCCTCGAAAAAACTAAAAAATGCAAATGTATTTGTATTTCAGGTGTCAGCGACGCTATTTTTGTAGAATGCAAGAATTATGCAAATGATTTTGCATGAATTTGTGTCTACATTATGATTGCATCTTGCGTGAAACAACAGAGATTTGGTCGTAGAACAAAAATTATCCTGATTTTCATATCAATTTTCCTGTTATTTGTGTGTATCCTACTCGTTGACAAAAATGATTCCTCGACTAAGAAATCGTCAATAAATCAAGATACATCTCTCCTTTACAATCCAAATGACAACAATTCTAACTCATCTTCCAATACATCCCAATCCACACAATCACACCACCTCCAATCATCAATCAACTCGAGTATAATCAGCTTCACTCAGTTGATTGCTAGTGGATTGGGATTCAATCAGCGCCAATCCGACGTGATTGTATTCATGCATATGCAAAAAACCGGAGGTAGTTTCTTCGGCGAATCCTTGGCGGAATATTTGCAACTGGAGCGACCTTGTATATGCCCTGAGGATATCAACAGGTGACACACTGACACACATACACATGCATACACACACACACGCATACACTCTTACAAACAGCCTTTCTAGAAAATCTAGTTGTAGTCTTGTAGGCTGCTAAACACGGAAATAAGTTTGTATATTGATAAATAATTTTTTGCCTAATATTGTTGACACAAAAAGCACAAGAAGAAATATAATTATTGATATTTTATTTGCAAGTATAGAAAATATTTATACATTTTTCAATTAAAATTTGAATTTAAAAAATGAAATCGTATTGTAGCAATGTAACAAATTCGGACAATTCTTTTTGGGAATGTTTCGTAATCTAATTAAGTGTGATTAATTTATGACAATTTTTTTTCTCAGATCAGCAGCGAAGATTTATGAGTATCTTTCACTCATTAAATTTTTCAGTACAGACCAATATACCCAATGTCTCATTTTCAAGTTTAATTTTCTCTTTTTTATACTCAAATCATATAGATAATTTTCCCTTGAACATTTCTAAAGCATATTTTTGTCTCCTGAACATGTCTGTCTGTGTGTCGCAGTCAGTGTAAGTGTGAGAGACCTAGTAGACAGGGTGAGTTGTGGTTGTTTAGTTGGCATTCAGTAGGACGGGCTTGCGGACTTCATCCGGAATGGACCTGGCTACGAAACTGTGTTGACACAAAACTGAATGAAATTGAACAACAAACAGCTCATAGAAGGTAATTATTATTATCATTAGTATTATTATCCAATTCGGCCCCAAAGGGCCGAATTGATGGTAATTTTTTTGCCCTGCACTGATTGCAAATTGTCTAAATGTCTGCTTGTACCCTATCTTCTCCTAAACCACTGGACCGATTTTAATGAAACTTGGTCCCTTAGGGTAAAATGGATGCGAGAAGGTCATAGGCTAGGTTTTATTGACCTCCGATGTCATTTTTAAGGTCATTGAGGTCATTTGTGTCTGTTTACCATATCTCCTCCTAAGCCACTGGACCGATGTTGATGAAACTTGGTCCCTAGGGGTAAAATGGATGCGAGAAGGTCATAGGCTAGGTTTTATTGACCTCCGAGGTCATTTTCAAGGTCATTGAGGTCATTTGTGTCTGTTTACCATATCTCCTCCTAAACCACTGGACCGATTTTAATGAAACTTGGTCCCTAGGGGTAAAATGTATGCGAGAAGGTCATAGGCTAGGTTTTATTGACCTCCGAGGTGATTTTCAAGGTCATTGAGGTCATTTTTGTCTGTTTGAGGACTTTTTTGTTTGTTTGCCGATGGATTTTTTGTCGTTCCCGTTTTCCGCCAAACGCTGCCGCCGTCGACTTTTGTTTTGTCGGCGGCAGCTCGCATCTCGCATTCACAACAATCTTCAAGAGAAATCTTCGAAGAAGGAAGAACCAAAAGAAATTAAAAAGAGACAGTCGTCTCCCCCCTCCGGCCTCATCCCGCGGATGTAATCTGTCCATAATGTGTTGTTGGTTTAGGATATCAAGGCCGAATTGGGGGTATGCAGCTTTGGATCTGGTTTGTGGCCAGACAAAAGCTGCACGTCTACTTAATTATTATAGAAATAATTGATTATGGTGAAGTACAAATAGCGTGAATGGTGTCTGTGAATGCCGAACAATTTACCTTAACAAAATCAAAATATAATGATAAACAACTTTCTTACTTTTCTTCTTCTAATGTTATAGTTATAAATTATTGAAACTTATGAAATTATGCCCATCTACACAGGAAGTTGTCGGAAGCAATTAATATATCACGTTAATTGTTGCTATTTTGGTTCAGGTATTATTTTGTGACGATGCTACGAGATCCAGTGGACAGATATCTATCTGAGTTCCATCACAGACAACGCAAAGGTGGCTGGGGTATAGATGCTGGGATGAACTGGTGTGAAGGAAGAATTGCCCGCAAGGTACATTCGCTCTCTTTCTATCAGAGTACTAATATTACTATTATTATTATTATTAATTACAGGTAAATACAGTAGCATGGGGGAAATGTGCAAGTTCACTATTATCACCCTGTGTGTGCGGTGGCCTCATGTGTATCCTGGAAGCTAACCAAAAAAATGCATATATAATTTGAGAAGAACAGATATTTTGAAATGGGAAAATGATGCGATATATAGTGATTACTATTAAAATACCATGCGTATCAAATGAATTCCACGTTTTCAAAAAACGATATAATTTTCTAATATAAACTTTTAAAACGAAAACAAATCTATAAATAATTAACCTTAAATGAAAATAAAAATATATGACACATTATCAATGTTATTCTTCTTAATTTAATTTAATTCAATCATCAAGGTAGAATAGGAAGAACTCAAAATGGTCAAATTTGCATTACTTAATGTAAAAGTAACGCTTAACATAAATTGTGTTGACCAAACTGTTGGACAAATTTCTATGAAATTTCTATTGACATTTTCTCGCCTTTGCTTAAAATAAGTTCACACTTAAAAATATATATATGGAGCAAAAATAGATGTTTTCACCAATTAATAATTGCATTTGTGGCCGTGTGTGTGTGTTTCTGTGTGTTTTTTTGCAACAACAAAAACAACACACAAACAGAGTGAAATTCCTCCATGTGATTATTACGGCAAGAATTTCTCACAAGTCACCCTGGACGAATTCATCGCTTGTGAACACAATTTGGCCAACAACAGACAGACAAGAATGTTGGCCGATTTAACAACGATTAACTGTTATAATAACAGTATTTTCGGCTCGCTGAACTCACAAAATCGTCAACAAGAGAGAATTCAACGACAACGACAAGAAAGGATTCTTCTGCAGAGCGCACAAGCAAATCTGCGTAGATATTTTGTCTTTTTTGGACTGGTTGAACTGCAAGAGCTGAGTCAAATTGTATTTGAATCGACAACCAAATTAAGATTTAGCGAACGATTTCCACAATTCAACCGCACACGAGCCCAAATGGTCAAAAAACAAGTCAGTGAAAAACAACTGGCAGAAATAAAACAGAAAAATAAACTAGATATTCAACTGTACAATTATGCCAAAAAATTGCTCAAAGAAAGGGCCCGAATGTTAGCCACAATGAAACGAGTAACTTAGTAACTTGGTAACTAAGTTAGTAACTTGATAAATAAGTTAGTAACTTGATAGCTAACTTAGTAACTCGGTAACCAAGTTAGTTACTTGATAACTGACTAGTAAAAATATTGTGAATTTTTTTTTTAAATTTCCTAAATTCAAGCTCTTCACATTTCACGTTGTTAGTGTAGAATAGCGATTGGCTCACTGCGTAGTTCAAACGGTGGGCGCTAGAGGGCGCCAGGTGATAAGCGCCAGGGTTAAGTTGAGCGATCCTGACCAGTCTCTGTACAGTCATTGCACAGTGCGTTTCACTAGTGGTGGTGTGCGGCATTTTATTGTGAGTATTATGTGTATGTAATTATATTATATGATATAAACGTAGTAGTGGGTGTGTAATTGTATTATAGTATAACTCATGACATTAATCCAATTTTAGGTAGTTTGATTGCTGTGTAATCGAATCATTCACCCACTCGCCGTTTAATGTCACGATTGGATGAATGGATAAGTTATGTATGGTTGTGTGTCACGACCCGATCTATCATGAATATGTGAGTCTAATACGCCGTTGCCGTTTACGTGTTTTTGTATTTCAGGAAATAACATTCGTGATGATAATATACTCGTGTCACGAATGTGTTTTTGATCAGTTAGTTGATGAAATTAATCTTAATTTAAAATATAGTATCAATATTAGTGGCAATAATATTAAAATAATATAAATAATATTGCTAAACAGTCACTCTTTTCACTTTCAAAACACTGATGCCAAACTTCACTAAGCTTGGTCCATTCACATCTCGCATCCACTTCTTACAGAGCTAGAGAGAGAGAGAGAGTGTGTGTGTGTGCGGGGCAGTTTTAAAGGTCAACGACCTCCAGCTATTTCCTCATCTCGTCCTCTATCTATCTCATGTCTGAGACATCTTATCTTCAGTTGCAAGGTTTGTACCGTGCTATGAGCGTCTGTCTGTTTGTCTGTCTGTATGTGTCTGTCTGTATGTGTGTGTCTGTCTGTCTGTCTGTGTGTGTGTTTGTTTGGCAGTGCTGCACAGCCCGTAAGTACATAGGCTAGATTTTCATTGATGGTTCACAAATGTTGATATTTGGTTGAGGAATGGACTATTTCTGTGTTGTTGAAAATTTCAACTTCAATCGAAAAAAGATTTCGTCTAAAAACAGAAGGATTTATCAAAATATCATTAATCAGTTATATATATATGTAAAAGGAAAAATACTGCCTCGAAAAAACTAAAAAATGCAAATATATTTTTATTTCAGGTGTCAGCGACGCTGTTTTTGTAGAATGCAAGAATTATGCAAATGATTTTGCATGAATTTGTGTCTACATTATGATTGCTCCTTGCGTGAAACAACAAAGATTTGGTCGTAGAACAAAAATTATCCTGATTTTCATAACAATTTTCCTGTTATTTGTGTGTATCCTACTCGTGGACAAAAACGATTCCTCGACTAAGAAATCGTCAATAAATCAAGATACATCCCTCCTTTACAATCCAAATGACAACAATTCTAACTCATCTTCCAATACATCCCAATCCACACAATCACACCAACTCCAATCACCAATCAACTCGAGTATAATCAGCTTCACTCAGTTGATTGCTAGTGGATTGGGATTCAATCAGCGCCAATCCGATGTGATTGTATTTATGCATATGCAAAAAAACGGAGGTAGTTTCTTCGGCGAATCCTTGGCGGAATATTTGCAGCTGGAGCGACCTTGTATATGCCCTGAGGATATCAACAGGTGACACACATACACATGCATACACACACACACGCATACACTCTTACAAACAGCTTTTAAAGCAAATCTAGTTGTAGTCTTGTAGGCTTCTAAACACAGAAATAAGTTTGTATATTGATAAATAATTTTTGCCCAATATTGTTGACACAAACAAGCACAAGAATAATTTTTATTATTGACATTGTATTTGCAAGTATAGAAAATAATTATGTATTTTTCATTTAACATTTGAATTTGAAAATTAAATCGTATTCAATCAATCAATGTATTTGTTATAGCGCTAATATGTACAGAAGCGCGACAAAATTTAAAAGGCAAACACAACGATGGAGATAAACATGTGACAACAGTAAGAACACATAATGCACACATAGGAACACACACACACTCACAGACATACACACACATACATAAGCAAAAACATACACATACACATGGGGCACCATAAGTAAGAATGGGAAAACAAGTCACGCGAAATCAGAATCAGACGATCATTCACGCAGGATACAGAATACACAAACAAACAAACAAACAAAAAAACATATATTTACTATAGCGCCTGTAAAAACACGGGCGCGCATAACTTAAAGACGAACAACAAAGCGTAAATACATATATACATATACATACATACACAAACATGCACTTATACATATACACACATACACAAACATGCACTAATACATATACACACATACACAAACATGCACTAATACATATACATACATACACAAACATGCACTTATACATATACACACATACACAAACATGCACTAATACATATACACACATACACAAACATGCACTTATACATATACATACATACACAGACATGCACTTATACATACACATATATACATGAGTATTGTAGCAATGTTAAAAATTCGGACAATTTTTTTGGGTTAATTTTTCGTAATCTTATTCAGTGTGATTAATTTATGACATAATTTTTTGTTTTCTCAGATCATGAGCCATAATTTATGAGTATCTTTCACTTATTAAATTTTTCAAGTTTAATTTTCACTCTCTTATACTCAAATCATATAGATAATTTTCCCTTGAACATTTCTAAAGCATATTTTTGTCTCCTGAACATGTCTGTCTGTCTGTCTGTGTGTATGTCGCAGTCAGTGTAAGTGTGAGAGACCTGGTAGCCAGGATGAGTTATGGTTGTTTAGTTGGCATTCAGTAGGATGGTCTTGCGGTCTTCATCCGGAATGGACCTGGCTACGAAACTGTGTTGACACAAAACTGAATGAAATTGAACAACAAACAGCTCATAGAAGGTAATTATTATTATTATTATTATTATTATTATTATAGAAGTAATTGATTATGGTGAAGTACAAATAGCGAGAATGATGTCTGTGAATGCCGAACAATTTACCTTAACAAAATCAAAAATGAAGTGATAAACAACTTTCTTCCTTTCTTGTTCAAATGTCATATTTATACATGATTTAAACTAATGAAATTATGCCCATCTACACGGGAAGTTGTCGGAAGCAATCAATATATCACGTTAATTGTTGCTATTTTGGTTCAGGTATTATTTTGTGACGATGCTACGAGATCCGGTGGACAGATATCTATCTGAGTTCCATCACAGACAACGAAAAGGTGGTTGGGGAATTGTGAACTGGTGTGAAGGAAGAATTGCCCGCAAGGTACATTCGCTCTCTTTCTATCAGAATACTAATATTATTATTATTATTATTATTAATTACAGGGCAAATACAGTAGCATGGGGGAAGAGTGCAAGTGCACTATTACCACCCTGTGTGTGCGGTGGCCTCATGTGTACCCTGGAAGCTAACGCAAAAGATGCATAGATATTTGAGAAAAATAGATATTTTGAACTGGGAAAATGATGCGATATATAGTGATTTTCACTATTAAAATACCATGCGTATCAAATAAATCATACATTTTATAAAAACGATATCATCTTTTCATATAAACTTTTAAAACGAAAACAAATCTCTACAGAATCAACTTTAAATGAAAATAAAATATAAGACACATTATCAATAATATTATTCTTAATGTAAATTTAATCAATCAAGGTAAACTAGGAATAACTCAAAATGGACAAATTTGCATGACTTAATGTAAAAGTACGCTTAACAGAAATTTTTGTTGATAAAACTGTTGGACATATTTCTATGAAATTTCTATTGATATTTTCTCGCCTTTGCTTAAAATAAGTTCACACTTTTTCAAAAAGAATTTTACGAATTTTACGATTTTTTTTGAATTTTATTTTGTAGCAATGTTAAAAATTTGGACAATTTTTTTTTGGGTGAATTTTTCGTAATCTTATTCAGTGTGATTAATTTATGACATAATTTTTTGTTTTCTCAGATCATGAGCCATAATTTATGAGTATCTTTCCCATATTAAACTTTTCATTACAGCCCAATGTACCCAATGTCTCATTTTCAAGTTAAATTTTCTCTTTTTTATACTCAAATCATATAGATAATTTTCCCTTGAACATTTCTAAAGCATATTTTTGTCTCCTGAACATGTCTGTCTGTGTGTCTGTCTGTGTGTCGCAGTCAGTGTAAGTGTGAGAGACCTAGTAGACAGGGTGAGTTGTGGTTGTTTAGTTGGCATTCAGTAGGACGGGCTTGCGGACTTCATCCGGAATGGACCTGGCTACGAAACTGTGTTGACACAAAACTGAATGAAATTGAACAACAAACAGCTCATAGAAGGTAATTATTATTATCATTAGTATTATTATCCAATTCGGCCCCAAAGGGCCGAATTGATGGTAATTTTTTTGCCCTGCACTGATTGCAAATTGTCTAAATGTCTGCTTGTACCCTATCTTCTCCTAAACCACTGGACCGATTTTAATGAAACTTGATCCCTTAGGGTAAAATGGATGCGAGAAGGTCATAGGCTAGGTTTTATTGACCTCCGATGTCATTTTTAAGGTCATTGAGGTCATTTGTGTCTGTTTACCATATCTCCTCCTAAGCCACTGGACCGATGTTGATGAAACTTGGTCCCTAGGGGTAAAATGGATGCGAGAAGGTCATAGGCTAGGTTTTATTGACCTCCGAGGTCATTTTCAAGGTCATTGAGGTCATTTGTGTCTGTTTACCATATCTCCTCCTAAACCACTGGACCGATTTTAATGAAACTTGGTCCCTAGGGGTAAAATGTATGCGAGAAGGTCATAGGCTAGGTTTTATTGACCTCCGAGGTGATTTTCAAGGTCATTGAGGTCATTTTTGTCTGTTTGAGGACTTTTTTGTTTGTTTGCCGATGGATTTTTTGTCGTTCCCGTTTTCCGCCAAACGCTGCCGCCGTCGACTTTTGTTTTGTCGGCGGCAGCTCGCATCTCGCATTCACAACAATCTTCAAGAGAAATCTTCGAAGAAGGAAGAACCAAAAGAAATTAAAAAGAGACAGTCGTCTCCCCCCTCCGGCCTCATCCCGCGGATGTAATCTGTCCATAATGTGTTGTTGGTTTAGGATATCAAGGCCGAATTGGGGGTATGCAGCTTTGGATCTGGTTTGTGGCCAGACAAAAGCTGCACGTCTACTTAATTATTATAGGAATAATTGATTATGGTGAAGTACAAATAGCGTGAATGGTGTCTGTGAATGCCGAACAATTTACCTTAACAAAATCAAAATATAATGATAAACAACTTTCTTACTTTTCTTCTTCTAATGTTATAGTTATAAATTATTGAAACTTATGAAATTATGCCCATCTACACAGGAAGTTGTCGGAAGCAATTAATATATCACGTTAATTGTTGCTATTTTGGTTCAGGTATTATTTTGTGACGATGCTACGAGATCCAGTGGACAGATATCTATCTGAGTTCCATCACAGACAACGCAAAGGTGGCTGGGGTATTGATGCTGGGATGAACTGGTGTGAAGGAAGAATTGCCCGCAAGGTACATTCGCTCTCTTTCTATCAGAGTACTAATATTACTATTATTATTATTATTAATTACAGGTAAATACAGTAGCATGGGGGAAATGTGCAAGTTCACTATTATCACCCTGTGTGTGCGGTGGCCTCATGTGTATCCTGGAAGCTAACCAAAAAAATGCATATATAATTTGAGAAGAACAGATATTTTGAAATGGGAAAATGATGCGATATATAGTGATTACTATTAAAATACCATGCGTATCAAATGAATTCCACGTTTTCAAAAAACGATATAATTTTCTAATATAAACTTTTAAAACGAAAACAAATCTATAAATAATTAACCTTAAATGAAAATAAAAATATATGACACATTATCAATGTTATTCTTCTTAATTTAATTTAATTCAATCATCAAGGTAGAATAGGAAGAACTCAAAATGGTCAAATTTGCATTACTTAATGTAAAAGTAACGCTTAACATAAATTGTGTTGACCAAACTGTTGGACAAATTTCTATGAAATTTCTATTGACATTTTCTCGCCTTTGCTTAAAATAAGTTCACACTTAAAAATATATATATGGAGCAAAAATAGATGTTTTCACCAATTAATAATTGCATTTGTGGCCGTGTGTGTGTGTTTCTGTGTGTTTTTTTGCAACAACAAAAACAACACACAAACAGAGTGAAATTCCTCCATGTGATTATTACGGCAAGAATTTCTCACAAGTCACCCTGGACGAATTCATCGCTTGTGAACACAATTTGGCCAACAACAGACAGACAAGAATGTTGGCCGATTTAACAACGATTAACTGTTATAATAACAGTATTTTCGGCTCGCTGAACTCACAAAATCGTCAACAAGAGAGAATTCAACGACAACGACAAGAAAGGATTCTTCTGCAGAGCGCACAAGCAAATCTGCGTAGATATTTTGTCTTTTTTGGACTGGTTGAACTGCAAGAGCTGAGTCAAATTGTATTTGAATCGACAACCAAATTAAGATTTAGCGAACGATTTCCACAATTCAACCGCACACGAGCCCAAATGGTCAAAAAACAAGTCAGTGAAAAACAACTGGCAGAAATAAAACAGAAAAATAAACTAGATATTCAACTGTACAATTATGCCAAAAAATTGCTCAAAGAAAGGGCCCGAATGTTAGCCACAATGAAACGAGTAACTTAGTAACTTGGTAACTAAGTTAGTAACTTGATAAATAAGTTAGTAACTTGATAGCTAACTTAGTAACTCGGTAACCAAGTTAGTTACTTGATAACTGACTAGTAAAAATATTGTGAATTTTTTTTTTAAATTTCCTAAATTCAAGCTCTTCACATTTCACGTTGTTAGTGTAGAATAGCGATTGGCTCACTGCGTAGTTCAAACGGTGGGCGCTAGAGGGCGCCAGGTGATAAGCGCCAGGGTTAAGTTGAGCGATCCTGACCAGTCTCTGTACAGTCATTGCACAGTGCGTTTCACTAGTGGTGGTGTGCGGCATTTTATTGTGAGTATTATGTGTATGTAACTATATTATATGATATAAACGTAGTAGTGGGTGTGTAATTGTATTATAGTATAACTCATGACATTAATCCAATTTTAGGTAGTTTGATTGCTGTGTAATCGAATCATTCACCCACTCGCCGTTTAATGTCACGATTGGATGAATGGATAAGTTATGTATGGTCGTGTGTCACGACCCGATCTATCATGAATATGTGAGTCTAATACGCCGTTGCCGTTTACGTGTTTTTGTATTTCAGGAAATAACATTCGTGATGATAATATACTCGTGTCACGAATGTGTTTTTGATCAGTTAGTTGATGAAATTAATCTTAATTTAAAATATAGTATCAATATTAGTGGCAATAATATTAAAATAATATAAATAATATTGCTAAACAGTCACTCTTTTCACTTTCAAAACACTGATGCCAAACTTCACTAAGCTTGGTCCATTCACATCTCGCATCCACTTCTTACAGAGCTAGAGAGAGAGAGAGAGTGTGTGTGTGTGCGGGGCAGTTTTAAAGGTCAACGACCTCCAACTATTTCCTCATCTCGTCCTCTATCTATCTCATGTCTGAGACATCTTATCTTCAGTTGCAAGGTTTGTACCGTGCTATGAGCGTCTGTCTGTTTGTCTGTCTGTATGTGTCTGTCTGTATGTGTGTGTCTGTCTGTCTGTCTGTGTGTGTGTTTGTTTGGCAGTGTTGCACAGCCCGTAAGTACATAGGCTAGATTTTCATTGATGGTTCACAAATGTTGATATTTGGTTGAGGAATGGACTATTTTTGTGTTGTTGAAAATTTCAACTTCAATCGAAAAAAGATTTCGTCTAAAAACAGAAGGATTTATCAAAATATCATTAATCAGTTATATATATATGTAAAAGGAAAAATACTGCCTCGAAAAGACTGAAAAATGCAAATATATTTTTATTTCAGGTGTCAGCGACGCTGTTTTTGTAGAATGCAAGAATTATGCAAATGATTTTGCATGAATTTGTGTCTACATTATGATTGCTCCTTGCGTGAAACAACAAAGATTTGGTCGTAGAACAAAAATTATCCTGATTTTCATAACAATTTTCCTGTTATTTGTGTGTATCCTACTCGTGGACAAAAACGATTCCTCGACTAAGAAATCGTCAATAAATCAAGATACATCCCTCCTTTACAATCCAAATGACAACAATTCTAACTCATCTTCCAATACATCCCAATCCACACAATCACACCAACTCCAATCACCAATCAACTCGAGTATAATCAGCTTCACTCAGTTGATTGCTAGTGGATTGGGATTCAATCAGCGCCAATCCGATGTGATTGTATTTATGCATATGCAAAAAACCGGAGGTAGTTTCTTCGGCGAATCCTTGGCGGAATATTTGCAGCTGGAGCGACCTTGTATATGCCCTGAGGATATCAACAGGTGACACACATACACATGCATACACACACACACGCATACACTCTTACAAACAGCTTTTAAAGCAAATCTAGTTGTAGTCTTGTAGGCTTCTAAACACAGAAATAAGTTTGTATATTGATAAATAATTTTTGCCCAATATTGTTGACACAAACAAGCACAAGAATAATTTTTATTATTGACATTGTATTTGCAAGTATAGAAAATAATTATGTATTTTTCATTTAACATTTGAATTTGAAAATTAAATCGTATTCAATCAATCAATGTATTTGTTATAGCGCTAATATGTACAGAAGCGCGACAAAATTTAAAAGGCAAACACAACGATGGAGATAAACATGTGACAACAGTAAGAACACATAATGCACACATAGGAACACACACACACTCACAGACATACACACACATACATAAGCAAAAACATACACATACACATGGGGCACCATAAGTAAGAATGGGAAAACAAGTCACGCGAAATCAGAATCAGACGATCATTCACGCAGGATACAGAATACACAAACAAACAAACAAACAAAAAAACATATATTTACTATAGCGCCTGTAAAAACACGGGCGCGCATAACTTAAAGACGAACAACAAAGCGTAAATACATATATACATATACATACATACACAAACATGCACTTATACATATACACACATACACAAACATGCACTAATACATATACACACATACACAAACATGCACTTATACATATACATACATACACAGACATGCACTTATACATACACATATATACATGAGTATTGTAGCAATGTTAAAAATTCGGACAATTTTTTTGGGTTAATTTTTCGTAATCTTATTCAGTGTGATTAATTTATGACATAATTTTTTGTTTTCTCAGATCATGAGCCATAATTTATGAGTATCTTTCACTTATTAAATTTTTCAAGTTTAATTTTCACTCTCTTATACTCAAATCATATAGATAATTTTCCCTTGAACATTTCTAAAGCATATTTTTGTCTCCTGAACATGTCTGTCTGTCTGTCTGTGTGTATGTCGCAGTCAGTGTAAGTGTGAGAGACCTGGTAGCCAGGATGAGTTATGGTTGTTTAGTTGGCATTCAGTAGGATGGTCTTGCGGTCTTCATCCGGAATGGACCTGGCTACGAAACTGTGTTGACACAAAACTGAATGAAATTGAACAACAAACAGCTCATAGAAGGTAATTATTATTATTATTATTATTATTATTATTATAGAAGTAATTGATTATGGTGAAGTACAAATAGCGAGAATGATGTCTGTGAATGCCGAACAATTTACCTTAACAAAATCAAAAATGAAGTGATAAACAACTTTCTTCCTTTCTTGTTCAAATGTCATATTTATACATGATTTAAACTAATGAAATTATGCCCATCTACACGGGAAGTTGTCGGAAGCAATCAATATATCACGTTAATTGTTGCTATTTTGGTTCAGGTATTATTTTGTGACGATGCTACGAGATCCAGTGGACAGATATCTATCTGAGTTCCATCACAGACAACGAAAAGGTGGTTGGGGAATTGTGAACTGGTGTGAAGGAAGAATTGCCCGCAAGGTACATTCGCTCTCTTTCTATCAGAATACTAATATTATTATTATTATTATTATTAATTACAGGGCAAATACAGTAGCATGGGGGAAGAGTGCAAGTGCACTATTACCACCCTGTGTGTGCGGTGGCCTCATGTGTACCCTGGAAGCTAACGCAAAAGATGCATAGATATTTGAGAAAAATAGATATTTTGAACTGGGAAAATGATGCGATATATAGTGATTTTCACTATTAAAATACCATGCGTATCAAATAAATCATACATTTTATAAAAACGATATCATCTTTTCATATAAACTTTTAAAACGAAAACAAATCTCTACAGAATCAACTTTAAATGAAAATAAAATATAAGACACATTATCAATAATATTATTCTTAATGTAAATTTAATCAATCAAGGTAAACTAGGAATAACTCAAAATGGACAAATTTGCATGACTTAATGTAAAAGTACGCTTAACAGAAATTTTTGTTGATACAACTGTTGGACATATTTCTATGAAATTTCTATTGATATTTTCTCGCCTTTGCTTAAAATAAGTTCACACTTTTTCAAAAAGAAATATATATGGAGCAAGAATATCTGTTTTTACCAATTAACAAATGCATTTCTGACCGTGTGTGTGTGTGTGTGTGTGTGTTTGTGTGTTTGTTTGCAACAACAAAAACAACACACAAACAGAGTGAAATTCCTCCATGTGATTATTACGGCAAGAATTTCTCACAAGTGACCCTGGACGAGTTCATCGCTTGTGAACACAATTTGGCCAACAACAGACAGACAAGAATGTTGGCCGATTTAACAACGATTAACTGTTATAATAACAGTATTTTCGGCTCGGTGAACTCACTAAATCGTCAACAAGAGAGAATTCAACGACAACGCCAAGAAAGGATTCTTCTACAGAGCGCACAAGAAAATCTGCGTAGATATTTTGTCTTTTTTGGACTGGTCGAATTGCAAGAGCTGAGTCAAATTGTATTTGAATCGACAACCAAATTAAGATTTAGCGAACGATTTCCACAATTCAACCGCACACGAGCCCAAATGGTCAAAAAACAAGTCAGTGAAAAACAACTCGCAGAAATAAAACTGAAAAATAGACTAGATATTCAACTGTACAATTATGCCAAAAAATTGCTCAAAGAAAGGGCCCGAATGTTAGCCACAAAGAAACGAGTAACTTGGTAACTTGATAAATAAGTTAGTAACTTGATAACTAAGTTAGTAACTTGATAACTAAGTTAGTAACTTGATAAATATGTCAGTAACTTGGTAACTAAGTTAGTAAATTGGTAAATAAGTTAGTAACTTGATAATTAAGTTAGTAACTTGATAACTAAGCTAGTAGCTTGATAACTAACTAGTGAAAATATTGTGAAAAAATATTTTTAAATTTCCTAAATTTAAAGCGCTCCCACTCTTCATATTTCACGTTGTTAGTGTAGAATAGCGATTGGTTCACCGCGTAGTTCAAACGGTGGGCGCTAGATGGCGCCAGGTGATAAGCGCCAGGGTTAAGGTGAGCGATCCTGACCAGTCGCTGTACAGTCCTTGCACAGTGCGTTTCACTAGTGGTGGTGTGCGGCATTTTATTGTGAGTATTATGTGTATGTAATTATATTATATTATATAAACGTAGTAGTGGTTGTGTAATTGTATTAGAGTATAACTCATGACATTAATCCAATTTCATGTACTGTTTGATTGTTGTGTAATCGAATCATTCACCCACTCGCCGTTTAACGTCACGATTGGATGAATGGATAAGTTATGTATGGTCGTGTGTCACGACCCGACCTATCATGAATATGTGAGCTTAATACGCCGTTGCCGTTTACGTGTTGTTGTATTTCAGGAAATAGCATTCGTGATGATAATATACTCGTGTCAAGAATGTGTTTTTGATCAGTTAGTTGATGAAATTAATATTAATTTAAAATACAATTTTAATATGAGTGGCAATAATATTAGAATAACAAAAATAATATTGCTAAACAGTCACTGTTTTCACTTTCAAAACACTGATGGTAAACTTCACTAAGCTTGGTCCATTCAGATCTCGCATCCACTTCTTACAGAGAGAGAGAGAGAGAGAGTGTGTGTGTGTGTGTGTGTGTGTGTGTGTGTGCGGGGCAGTTTTAAAGGTCAACGACCTCCAGCTATTTCCTCATCTCGTCCTCTATCTATCTCATGTCTGAGACATCTTATCTTCAGTTGCAAGGTTTGTACCGTGCTATGAGCGTCTGTCTGTCTGTCTGTCTGTCTGTCTGTCTGTATGTGTGTGTCTGTCTGTCTGTCTGTGTGTGTGTTTGTTTGGCAGTGCTGCACAGCCCGTAAGTACATAGGCTAGATTTTCATTGATGGTTCACAAATGTTGATATTTGGTTGAGGAATGGACTATTTCTGTGTTGTTGAAAATTTCAACTTCAATCGAAAAAAGATTTCGTCTAAAAACAGAAGGATTTATCAAAATATCATTAATCAGTTATATATATATGTAAAAGGTATATAAGGTATATATGTAAAAGGTATATAAGGTATATATGTAAAAGGTATATAAGGTATATATGTAAAAGGTATATATGTATATATATATGTAAAAATACTGCCTCGAAAAGACTGAAAAATGCAAATATATTTTTATTTCAGGTGTCAGCGACGCTGTTTTTGTAGAATGCAAGAATTATGCAAATGATTTTGCATGAATTTGTGTCTACATTATGATTGCACCTTGCGTGAAACAACAAAGATTTGGTCGTAGAACAAAAATTATCCTGATTTTCATATCAATTCTCCTGTTATTTGTGTGTATCCTACTAGTGGACAAAAATGATTCCTCGACTAAGAAATCGTCAATAAATCAAGATACATCTCTCCTTTACAATCCAAATGACAACAATTCTAACTCATCTTCCAATACATCTCAATCCACACAATCACACCACCTCCAATCACCAATCAACTCGAGTATAATCAGCTTCAATCGGTTGATTGCTAGTGGATTGGGATTCAATCAGCGCCAATCCGACGTGATTGTATTCATGCATATGCAAAAAACCGGAGGTAGTTTCTTCGGCGAATCCTTGGCGGAATATTTGCAACTGGAGCGACCTTGTATATGCCCTGAGGATATCAACAGGTGACACACTGACACACATACGCATGCATACACACACACACACACACACACATACACTCTTACAAACAGCCTTCCTAGAAAATCTAGTTGTAGTCTTGTAGGCTAAGTATAAGTTTAAGTTAAGTTAGTTAGGTATAAGTTTGTAAAAGTTAAGATATATATAATATAGTATAGAAAATAATTACACGCTTTTCATTTAACATTTGAATTTGAAAATGAAATCGTATTGTAGCAATGTAACAAATTCGGACAATTTTTGTTTGGTGTGGTCTCGTAATCTAATTTAGTGTGATTAATTTATGACATAATTTTTTGTTTTCTCAGATCATGAGCCATAATTTATGAGTATCTTTCACTTATTAAATTTTTCAAGTTAAATTTTCTCTATTTTATACTCAAATCATATAGATAATTTTCCCTTGATCATTTCTAAAGCATATTTTTGTCTCCTGAACATGTCTGTCTGTGTGTGTGTGTGTGTCGCAGTCAGTGTAAGTGTGAGAGACCTAGTAGACAGGGTGAGTTATGGTTGTTTAGTTGGCATTCAGTAGGACGGGCTTGCGGACTTCATCCGGAATGGACCTGGCTACGAAACTGTGTTGACACAAAACTGAATGAAATTGAACAACAAACAGCTCATAGAAGGTAATTATTATTATTATTATTATTATTATTATAGAAGTAATTGATTATGGTGAAGTACAAATAGCGTGAATGGTGTCTGTGAATGCCGAACAATTTACCTTAACAAAATCAAAATATAATGATAAACAACTTTCTTACTTTTTTTCAAATGTCATATTTATACATGATTTAAACTAATGAAATTATATCCATCTACACGGGAAGATGCCGGAAGCAATTAATATATCACGTTAATTGTTGCTATTTTGGTTCAGGTATTATTTTGTGACGATGCTACGAGATCCGGTGGACAGATATCTATCTGAATTTAATCACAGACAACGAAAAGGAGGTTGGGGTATTGTGAACTGGTGTGAAGGAAGAATTGCCCGCAAGGTACATTCGCTCTCTTTCTATCAGAATACTATTATTACTATTATTATTATTAATTACAGGTAAATAGAGTAGCAGGGGGGAAGAGTGCAAGTGCACTATTACCACCCTGTGTGTGCGGTGGCCCCATGTGTATCCTGGAAGCTAACTTAAAAAATGGATATATATTTAGAGAAAAACATATATTTTAAACTGGGAAAAATATGCGATATATAGTGATTTTCACTATTAAAATACCATGCTTATCAAATAAATCACACATTTTATAAAAACGATATCATCTTTTTATATAAACTTTTAAAACGAAAACAAATCTCTAAAGAATCAACTTTAAATGAAAATAAAATATATGACACATTATCAATATTATTATTCTTGATGTAATTTATATCAATCATCAAGGTAAAATAGGAAGAACTCAAAATGGACAAATTTGCATTACTTAATGTAAAAGTAACGCTTAACAGAAATTTTGTTGACAAAACTGTTTTCAAACTTGTGACAAAATTTCGATTGAAATTTTCTCGCCTTTGCTTAAAATAAGCTAAAACTTTTTCCAAAAAAATATACATGGAGCAAAAATGGATTTTTTTACCAATTAAAGAATATATTTTGGACCGTGTGTGTGTGTGTTTCTGTGTGTTTGTTTGCAACAACAAAAACAACACACAAACAGAGTGAAATTCCGCCATGTGATTATTACGGCAAGAATTTCTCACAAGTCACCCTGGACGAATTCATCGCTTGTGAACATAATTTGGCCAACAACAGACAGACAAGAATGTTGGCCGATTTAACAACGATTAACTGTTATAATAACAGTATTTTCGGCTCGATGAACTCACTAAATCGTCAACAAGAGAGAATTCAACGACAACGCCAAGAAAGGATTCTTCTGCAGAGCGCACAAGCAAATCTGCGTAGATATTTTGTCTTTTTTGGACTGGTCGAATTGCAAGAGCTGAGTCAAATTGTATTTGAATCGACAACCAAATTAAGATTTAGCGAACGATTTCCACAATTCAACCGCACACGAGCCCAAATGGTCAAAAAACAAGTCAGTGAAAAACAACTGGCAGGAATAAAACAGAAAAATAGACTAGATATTCAACTGTACAATTATGCCAAAAAATTGCTCAAAAATAGGGCCCGAATGTTAGCTACAAAGAAACGAGTAACTTAGTAACTTGATAAGTTACTAACTTGATAATTATGTTAGTAACTTGTTAACTAATTTTGTAACTCAATAATTAAGTTAGTAACTTGATAACTAAGTTAGTATCTTGATAACTAAGTTAGTAACTTCTTAACTAAGTTAGTAAATTAGTAGCTAAGTTATTAACTTGGTAATTAAGTTAGTAACTTGGTAACTAAGTAAGTAAATTGATAAATATGTTAGTAACTTGGTAACTAAGTTATTAACTTGGTAATTAAGTTAAGAATATCAAGTTACTAACTTAATTACCAAGTTAATAACTTGGTAATTAAGTTAGTAACTTGATAACTAAGTTAGTAACTTGGTAACTAAGTAAGTAAATTGATAAATATGTTAGTAACTTGGTAACTAAGTTAGTAACTTGGTAACAAAGTTAGTAACTTGATAATTAAGTTAGTAACTTGATAATTAAGTTGGTAACTTCGTAAATGTGCGTTAGTATATTAGAGTGCTGCATATCTAGCCAGAGCGGTGTGAGTGAGTGTCGTATTCGCGTGCATATGTATGTCTGTGTGCGAGTGTGTGCATGTTTGCAGCGTCAGCTTGCTGACTCGGCTCGACTTGCGTTTGAGCGGTGTGGCAGGTAGTGGTGTGTGTGTGTGTGTGTGTGCGTGTGTGTGTGCATTTACATGTATGTTGATGTGTGCTTGTGTGCGATGGTCATGAGAAGCCGGTGCAGGGAGAGTTGAACGTGTGCGTTGTCTGTGGAAGGATGGTGTTTGATTGCTGAGCGCTGGTGCTTGAAAATACAGGTGAAACGTGGTGCTGCTGTCATCTGACTTTACTACAAGCTATTTCGGCATTTTACTGATTCAATCATGAGTAATCCTGATCAATCGAGTGGATCGCAGTCAAATTTTGATCTCAAGCTCATCCCCGAGTTTGACGGCTCCGGGAAACAAGATGTTTCGGAATGGCTGGAAAAAGTAGAGCTCGTATGTCAGCTCAAAAATGTGGACGATGTCGCAACTGTCATTGCGCTACGCGTGAATGACAGTTGGGCGTTTGCGGTGTTTCAGCAGATGAACCCCCTCGATCGGGTTAATTGCGACAAACTAAAGGCTGAGTTGAAAGCTGCATTTGGCGCGGACCGGTTTACCGCCTATGAACAGTTCACGCGCCGCAAACTGTACTCTGGCGAGTCACCGGACATATATCTGGCGGATTTGAGACGTTTGGCTGCGCTATTCGGTGGCGTACCAGAGACAGCGATCACGTGCGCGTTTGTTGCAGGGCTGCCTTCCAATGTGCGTCAGCTTTTGAGGGCGGGCTCACGCGTGGAAGTCCTGGACACTTATCAAGTTCTGGCTCATGCTCGCATTCTGTTGCAGGAGGACCCTCAGGCGTCATTTGTGCAATCAGGACTTGGTGCTCGAACAGCGACCGTGCCAATCAACAGGAATACTCAGCTACGTTGTTTTGCTTGTGGCGGAACAGGACATTTTGCCAGATATTGTCGGGATGGAGCTGTGAGCTCTAGAGGAAGAACAATGAGGAGAGGCGCTGTGGCCCGTGGCAGTGTGGTGCGGTGTCATCGCTGCAATGAAGTCGGACATTTCTCTCGAGAGTGTTCGGGAAACGACCAAGGGGAGAGGCCGTTTGCGCAAGCGTCTTCTCCCGCTCTCTAAATTCTGCGCTTCCTACTGTTTCAATGTGTGTTAACGGCGAGCGGACGACAGCATTGGTGGACACTGGATGTTCGATTTGTGTAGCTCATGTGTCTATCTGCAGTGAATTCAGACCCACAGAAACAAGAATTGTGACAATGTCAGGGCAGCGGCAAAGGTGCAAAGGGATTGGAAATGTGAGAGTATGTATTGATGGAGTGAATGGGGTGCGACTGTTGAAAGTGTTGGTGGTGGCCATTCGACCTTTGGGTTTCGAGTTTATCATGGGGATGAACGGTGTTGAAATGTTGGGAGGTGTGACGGTCAGCTCCTCGCGTGTTGTTCGGTTCGGAGCCCAAGGTCTTGAGGTAGTGAGTCGTCCTACGCTAGGGGTGTGTCTCGGTGCTAGAGATAAGGTTCCAGATGAATGTGACGGTGATTTGAGCCGTGCAGTTCATGAGCACTGCGCTGAAAAACGGGATGGCAAGTCGAACAGAACGGACTGTGCTCCAGTCTCGCATGCAAAAATTGTTCGGATTGAAGAGAAAGATTTTGTTGTGGTGTTTGACCCTGTCAAACGCACGTGGACGGCTGAGTGGAAGTGGTCAGATGCTGAAGAGCCCGGAGTGTTGTACAATCGTGTCGGGCAGTATTCTATGTCGCACGATGTCCGGTCTGCATTTGAGGAGGAACTGGAAGAGTGGATACGTGAGGAGTGGCTGATTCCATATGATGAGCGGAAGCATGGTCCTGCAAAAGGTCTTGTCCCGCTGATGGCGGTGCCACAAACAAACAAAGTGAGACCAGTGATGGATTTGAGGCAAGTGAACGAGCACATTGACGTACACACTAGAGACGCTGATGTGTGCGCAGATCGAGTGCGTGAATGGAGACGACAGGGCAGGAACGTGTCAACGCTTGATTTGAAAAAAGCGTACTTGCAGATTCGGGTGTCTGATAAGATGTGGCCATATCAAACGGTGATTGTGAAGGGTCAAAGATATTGCCTAACGCGTCTGGCGTTTGGATTGAACGTCTCACCGTTAGTCATGAGAGCTGTGCTGCACTTTGTGTTGTCAGCCGACCCCGAAGTTGAGAGAGGCACTTCGGCTTACGTCGACGATATCTTGGTCAATGAGGATGTTGTCAAAGTGGAGCGAGTTGAGAGTCACTTGAACCGATATGGACTCGTTTGCAAGGCAAGTGTGAAGGTGACGGATGGTGCGCGACTCTTGGGAATGAGAGTCTGGGGAGAGGGTGGTGCGCTGTCGTGGAGGAGAGACGGGGAGGTTTGTGAAATGCCCGAAATGATAACAAGAAGATCTGTGTTTTCGTTTTGTGGGAAATTAGTCGGTCACTACCCCGTGTGTGGATGGCTGAGGGTGGCAGTAGCTTTTATCAAGCGGCTCACGAATGCGCACACGAAGGGCTGGGACGATCCAGTTGTGAACGATCACGTGAAGACTTGTTTAAAGGAGGTGCTGAGAGTTGTAAAGGATAATGATCCAGTTTGTGGCAGATGGAATGTGGAAGGACACGAGGCGAAGGTTTGGGCTGACGCGAGCTCGCTCGCCATGGGTGTTCGTCTTGACGTTGACGGTAACATAATTGAGGATGCAAGTTGGCTGAGATCTGACAGTGCGACGCACATCAACATGGCGGAATTAGACGCACTGATAAAAGGACTGAATATGGCCTTGGTGTGGAAGATGCGGAAAATCGAAATTGTTACCGATTCTTTGACTGTTCATCGATGGGTCACTGATTGTTTGTCAGGTAAGAGACGACTGCGAACGAAGGCTGCAGGAGAACAGCTGGTGAGAAGGAGACTTGACATTGTGGCCGCGTTGGTGGAAGAATACAACCTGGATCTTTCAGTTACGTTAGTGGCTTCGGCACTAAACAGAGCGGACGGCATGACGCGCGTGCCTCAACGGTGGCTGAAGCTATCAACTGACTGCTTCAGTGACTTAAAAACGTCGTTCGTCGGGTGCGGAATTGCTGAGTGTGAAGACGATGGGTGCTCGTCAGCAGAGGTGATTCGTGATGTTCATCATCTGATGGGACATCCTGGAGCTCGGAGGACGTTACAGTGTGTCAGACGGACGCGACGGAATGTGAGCTCGCGAGAGGTACGGGAGGCTCTAAAGCGGTGCCAAATATGTCAATCGGTAGATCCAGCGCCGGCAAAATGGAGATCTGGTCATCTGGAGGTGGAGCGCGTGTGGCAACGCGTTGCTATCGACATTACCCACTGGAAAGGATTGTCGTGCTTGACCATGGTGGATTGTGGACCGTCACGGTTTGCAATATGGCGGCCGTTGCGCATGCAAAATGCCGCGTGTGTCATCGAGCAACTTGAGAGTGTTTTCTGCGAGCGTGGACCTCCGGAAGAGCTTTTCGGCGATAACGATACGGCTTTCAGAAGTAAGCTCTTCGCGGCTTTTGCTGAAAGATGGGGAGTCAGACTGAGGTTCAGGTGTGCGTATGTACCAAGTGGTAACGGGGTGGTGGAGCGTAACCATCGCACCGTGAAGGTTATAGCGGCTAGAAAAGGGTGTTCTCTGGCCGAGGCAGTATACTTGTATAACGTGACGCCGCGTGGTAGCGGATCAGACAGTTGTCCAGCCGCTGAACTGTACAAATACGCAGTCAGAGTGCGAGGCATTGATAAGGTTTCAACGCTGACGGGCGAATCAGAAGATTGTGTGTACAAGAAGGGAGACTTGGTGTGGGTGAAACCACCAAACGTGCGATGTGATCAGAGATGCGGTAAGGGTGTGGTCACTGGTGTGGTTTCGCATCAATCTGTGGAGGTGGATAACGTTCCGCGCCACGTGCGCGATCTGCGACCTCGTGATCAGTCTCATAACGAGGCTGAACAACCAGAAGTTCTAGATGACAACGCGGATGATGAAATGTTCATCACTCTGCCTCATCGACGGAGTCGCGAGGAATGTGACGCTTTATCGGGTTTTCAGCCCCGCAGATCAGCGAGGCTGATTGAGAAGCGGCAGCGCGCCGTCCGATGATTGTTGTCATGACTATTTGACACGAATGTTCGGTTTTGTGGTTTGTTCTTTTGATGTTCATGTTGTGCTTCTTTTCTTCTTACCCCTATTGTCCTGTGTTAACTTGCGTTTTTTGTGATTTGTATATAATCAGGGGAGAGTGTGCGTTAGTATATTAGAGTGCTGCATATCTAGCCAGAGCGGTGTGAGTGAGTGTCGTATTCGCGTGCATATGTATGTCTGTGTGCGAGTGTGTGCATGTTTGCAGCGTCAGCTTGCTGACTCGGCTCGACTTGCGTTTGAGCGTTGTGGCAGGTAGTGGTGTGTGTGTGTGTGTGTGTGCGTGTGTGTGTGCATTTACATGTATGTTGATGTGTGCTTGTGTGCGATGGTCATGAGAAGCCGGTGCAGGGAGAGTTGAATGTGTGCGTTGTCTGTGGAAGGATGGTGTTTGATTGCTGAGCGCTGGTGCATGAAAATACAGGTGAAACGTGGTGCTGCTGTCATCTGACTTTACTACAGTAAATAAGTTAGTAACTTGGTAACTAAGTTAGTAACTTGATAAATAAGTTAGTAAGTTGGTAACTGAGTTTGTAACTTGGTAACTAAGTTAGTAACTTGGTAATTAAGTTAGTAACTGGATATTTAAGTTAGTAACTTGATAACTAAGTTAGTAATTTGGTAACTAATTTAGTAACTTGGTAACTAAGTCAGTAACTTGGTAATTAAGTTGGTAACTCAATTATTAAGTTAGTAACTTGATAATTGAGTTATTAACTTGATAATTGAGTTATTAACTTGATAATTAAGTTAGTAACTCGATAATTAAGTTACTAACTTGGTAATTAAGCTGGTAGCTTGATAATTAAGTTAGTAACTTGATAAATAAGTTAGTAACTTGATAACTAAGCTAGTAACTTGGTAACTGATTTAGAAATTTAGTAGCTAAGTTAGTAACTTGGTAATTAAGTTAGTAGCTTGATAATTAAGTTGGTGACTTGATAATTAAGTTAGTAACTTGATAATTAAGTTAGTAACTTGATAATTAAGTTAGTAACTTGATAATTAGTATAGTAACTTGATAACTAAGTTAGTAACTTGATAATTAAGTTAGTAACTTGATAACTAACTAGTAAAAATATTATGAAAAATATTTTAAATTTCGGATTGGTTCACCGCGTAGTTCAAACGGTGGGCGCTAGATGGCGCCAGGTGATAAGCGCCAGGGTTAAGGTGAGCGATCCTGACCAGTCGCTGTACAGTCCTTGCACAGTGCGTTTCACTAGTGGTGGTGTGCGGCATTTTATTGTGAGTATTATGTGTATGTAATTATATTATATGATATAAACGTAGTAGTGGGTGTGTAATTGTAATATAGTATAACTCATGACTAGGGCTGTCAAAAAAGTAACCTAAAAATCAGAAAAAAGTAACTTTATTTTCGAGAAAAAGTAACCTAAAAAAGTAACCTAAAAATAACCTGAGTTTTAAAGTTAATATCACTTTTGTATCGTTTTATCACATGTTTATCACGCCTTTGCTGATTAGTGCGCTATATTAAATACACTGTTTGTTTGTTGTTTGTTTGTGAACATATAAAGTAACCTAATAACCAATAAAAAGGTAACCTAAAAATAACCTCCTTAAAAAAGGTCAATTTCTGTTTGCAGTTCTGAAGGAGGAGAATACACCAGTCCTTCCTTTTTATCATCTTTCCGAGTTGGTACTACTTTTCCACCCTCTCCGATCTGGTACCATTTTTACAACAAACAACCAAAAGTGACTTAACATAATTTAGCTAACATCGAAAAAAGGAGCATAACCATCAAAATATAATTTTCAAGTGGAAAGCTCATACAAATGCAAAATACACTAATTGCAAATGTAAATATTCTTAGTAATGGTCGTAATAATGTTCTTTATATTTTTTCAATGGAACTTTTTATCAAATAGCACGTACTACAGTTTAGATATTAGTGTGAGCGTAAACACTGCATGTGTGAATGCCCCCCGTCCTCCCATATGTCAAACGTGGGATAATGGCGCTATCTCACGCCTTGAAAATCACGTGCAAATTCCTGTTCAAGTAAATACGTACTGTCAAGTGCTACAGTGCAGTATCTGGTTAGAGAGCTCACACATCGTACTATACCACGCTCCAAACATCTCACGACACCCTCCGGTTCGTGGACATTTCCTAAAATGGAATTACACTATCCTGCGTACCCAAAAACGTATAGATATCGAGTAGCACGGATATTAAGATGAATATCAATTGATAAATCCTAACAGCAGAAATGTTGACATTTCTTGATCTTCAGACCTAATATTCCATCTCTTTTCCTATTTTATCCTCATATATACCGTTTTTGTGCCTCTTATCTGCCAAAAGTCACCAAACTTCGTGGTAAACTTACCTAATAACAAGAAAAATAACAAAATGTAACCTGACGATAAAAAAGTAACCTTAAAAGCAAAAAAGTAACCTAACGATGGATAAGTAACTTTTGGTAACCTAATAACTTTGTAAATAATTATCGTACACAACTTTTTCATGCAGTTTTAGGTAGCTTATGAAAAAGTGACCCTTAGCTGAAAAAGTAACTTTATTAACTTTTGACAGCCCTACTCATGACATTAACCCAATTTCATGTACTGTTTGATTGCTGTCTAATCGAATCATTCACCCACTCGCCGTTTAGCGTCACGATTGGATGAATGGATAAGTTATGTATGGTCGTGTGTCACGACCCGACCTATCATGAATATGTGAGCTTAATACGCCGTTGCCGTTTACGTGTTGTTGTATTTCAGAAAATAACATTCGTGATGATAATATACTCGTGTCATGAATGTGTTTTTGATCAGTTAGTTGATAAAATTAATATTTATTTAAAATACAATTTTAATATTAGTGGCAATAATATTAAAATAATAAAAATAATATTGCTAAACAGTCACTGTTTTCACTTTCAAAACACTGATGGTAAACTTCACTAAGCTTGGTCCATTCACATCTCGCATCCTCTTCTTACAGAGATAGAGAGTGAGTGTGTGTGTGTGTGTGCGGGGCAGTTTTAAAGGTCAACGACCTCCAACTATTTCCTCATCTCGTCCTCTATCTATCCCATGTCTGAGACATCTTATCTTCAGTTGCAAGGTTTGTACCGTGCTATGAGCGTCTGTCTGTCTGTCTGTCTGTCTGTGTGTGTCTGTATGTGTGTATGTATGTGTGTGTGTTTGTTTGGCAGTGTTGCACAGCCCGTAAGTACATAGGCTAGATTTTCATTGATGGTTCACAAATGTTTATATTTGGTTGAGGAATGGACTATTTCTGTGTTGTTGTTGAAAATTTCAACTTCAATCGAAAAAAAGGTTTCATCTAAAAACAGAAGGATTTATCAAAATGTCATTAACCAGTTATATATATATGTAAAAGGAAAAATACTGCCTCGAAAAAACTAAAAAATGCAAATGTATTTATATTTCAGGTATCAGCGACGCTGATTTTGTAGAATGCAAGAATTATGCAAATGAATTTGCATGAATTTGTGTCTACATTATGATTGCTCCTTGCGTGAAACAACAAAGATTTGGTCGTAGAACAAAAATTATCCTGATTTTCATAGCAATTTTCCTGTTATTTGTGTGTATCCTACTCGTGGACAAAAACGATTCCTCGAATAAGAAATCGTCAATAAATCAAGATACATCCCTCCTTTACAATCCAAATGTCAACAATTCTAACTCATCTTCCAATACATCTCAATCCACACAATCACACCACCTCCAATCACCAATCAACTCGAGTATAATCAGCTTCAATCGGTTGATTGCTAGTGGATTGGGATTCAATCAGCTCCAATCCGACGTGATTGTATTCATGCATATGCAAAAAACCGGAGGTAGTTTCTTCGGCGAATCCTTGGCGGAATATTTACAATTGGAGCGACCTTGTATATGCCCTGAGGATATCAACAGGTGACACACTGACACACATACACATGCATACACACACACACACACATACACTCTTACAAACAGCCTTTCTAGAAAATATAGTTATAGTCTTGTAGGCTGCTAGACAAGGAAATATTTTTGTATATTGATAAATAATTTTTTGCCTAATCTTTTTGACACTAAAAAAAGCACAAAAAGAATGATAATTATTGATATTTTATTTGCAAGTATAGAAAATAATTATACATTTTTCATTTAACATTTGAATTTGAAAATAAAATCGTATTGTAGTAATGTAACAAATTCGGACAATTTTTGTTTGGTGTGGTTTCGTAATCTAATTTAGTGTGATTAATTTATGACATAATTTTTTGTTTTCTCAGATCACCAGCGAAAATTTATGAGTATGTTTCACTTATTAAATTTTTCAGTACAGCCCAATGTACCCAATTACTCATTTTCAAGTTTAATTTTCACTTTTATATACTCAAATAATATAGATAATTTTCCCTTGAACATTTCTAAAGCATATTTTTGTCTCCTGAACATGTCTGTCTGTATGCCTGTGTGTCGCAGTCAGTGTAAGTGTGAGAGACCTAGTAGACAGGGTGAGTTATGGTTGTTTAGTTGGCATTCAGTAGGATGGGCTTGTGGACTTCATCCGGAATGGACCTGGCTACGAAACTGTGTTGACACAAAACTGAATGAAATTGAACAACAAACAGCTCAGAGAAGGTACTTATTATTATTAATATTATTATTATTATAGGAATAATTGATTATGGTGAAGTACAAATAGCGTGGATGGTGTCTGTGAATGCCGAACAATTTACCTTAACAAAATCAAAATATAATGATAAACAACTTTATTTACTTTTCTTCTTCAAATGTCATATTTATACATGATATAAACTAATGAAATTATGTCCATCTACACGGGAAGATGCCGGAAACAATAAATATATCACGTTAATTGTTGCTATTTTGGTTCAGGTATTATTTTGTGACGATGCTACGAGATCCGGTGGACAGATATCTATCTGAATTTAATCACAGAAAACGAAAAGGTGGCTGGGGTATTGTGAACTGGTGTGAAGGAAGAATTGCCCGCAAGGTACATTCGCTCTCTTTCTATCAGAATACTATTATTACTATTATTATTATTATTAATTACAGGCAAATACAGTAGCATGGGGGAAGAGTGCAAGTGTACTATTACCACCCTGTGTGTGCGGTGGCCTCATGTGTACCCTGGAAGCTAACACAAAAAATGCATACATAATTTGAGAAAAATAGATATTTTGAACTGGGAAAATGATGCGATATATAGTGATTTTTTACTATAAAATACCATGCGTATCAAATGAATTACACATTTTATAAAAACGATATCATCTTTTCATATAAACTTTTAAAACGAAAACAATTCTCTAAAGAATCAACCTTGAATATAAACAAAATAGTAGACACATTATCTATATAATTATTCTAGATGTAATTTAAATCAATCATCAAGGTAGAATAGGAAGAACTCAAAATGGACAAATTTGTATGACTTAATCTGAAAGTAACGCTTAACAAAATTTTTGTTGATAAAACTGTTGGACGAATTTCTATAAAATTTCGATTGAAATTTTCTCGCCTTTGCTTAAAATAAGTTCACACTTTAAAAAAAATATATGGAGCAAAAGTATCCTTATTACCTCGTAACCTTATAATTAAGTTAGTAACTTGATAACTAAGTCTGTTTTCACCAATTAACAAATGCATTTGTGGCCGTGTGTGTGTGTGTGTGTTTCTGTGTGTTTGTTTGCAACAACAAAAACAACACACAAACAGAGTGAAATTCCTCCATGTGATTATTACGGCAAGAATTTCTCACAAGTGACCCTGGATGAGTTCATCGCTTGTGAACACAATTTGGCCAACAACAGACAGACAAGAATGTTGGCCGATTTAACAACGATTAACTGTTATAATAACAGTATTTTCGGCTCGGTGAACTCACTAAATCGTCAACAAGAGAGAATTCAACGACAACGCCAAGAAAGGATTCTTCTGCAGAGCGCACAAGCAAATCTGCGTAGATATTTTGTCTTTTTTGGACTGGTCGAGCTACAAGAGCTGAGTCAAATTGTATTTGAATCGACAACCAGTTTAAGATTTAGCGAACGATTTCCGCAATTCAACCGCACACGAGCCCAAGTGGTCAAAAAACAAGTCAGTGAAAAACAACTGGCAGAAATAAAACTGAAAAATAGACTAGATATTCAACTGTACAATTTTGCCAAAAAATTGCTCAAAGAAAGGGCCCGAATGTTAGCCACAAAGAAACGAGTAACTTAGTAACTTTATAATTAAGTTAGTAACTTGCTAAATATGTTAGTAACTTGATAACTAAGTTAGTAACTTGATAAATATGTCAGTAACTTGGTAATTAAGTTAGTAACTTGGTAAATAAGTTAGTAACTTGATAATTAAGTTGGTAAATTGATAACCAAGTTATTAACTTGGTAACTACGTCATTAAGTTGATAAGTAAGTTAGTAACTTGATAAGTAAGTTAGTAAATTGGTAACCAAGCTAGTAACTTGATCATTAAGTTATTAACTTGATAACTAAGTTAGTAATTTGGTAATTCAGTTAGTAACTTGATAGCTAAGTTAGTAACTTGATAACTAAGTTAGTAATTTGGTAATTAAGTTATTAACTTAATAGCTAAGTTAGTAACTTGATAACTAAGTTAGTAACTTGGTAACTAATCTAGTAACTTGGTAACTAAGTTAGTAACTTGGTAAATAAGTTAGTAACTTGATAGCTAAGTTAGTAACTTGATAACTAAGTTAGTAACTTAATAACTAAGTTATTAACTTGATAACTAAGTTATTAACTTGATAACTAAGTCAGTAACTTGATAACTAACTAGTTAAAATATTGTGAAAAAAATATTTTTAAATTTCCTAAATTTAAAGCGCTCCCGCTCTTCATATTTCAAGTTGTTAGTGTAGAATAGCGATTGGTTCACCGCGTAGTTCAAACAGTGGGCGCTAGATGGCGCCAGGTGATAAGCGCCAGGGTTAAGTTGAGCGATCCTGACCAGTCGCTGTACAGTCCTTGCACAGTGCGTTTCACTAGTGGTGGTGTGCGCCATTTTATTGTGAGTATTATGTGTATGTAATTATATCATATGACATAAACGTAGTAGTGGGTGTGTAATTCTAATATAGTATAACTCATGACATTAACCCAATTTCAGGTAGTTTGATTGCTGTGTAATCGAATCATTCACCCACTCGCCGTTTAATGTCACGATTGGATGAATGGATAGGTTATGTATGGTTGTGTGTCACGACCCGATCTATCATGAATATGTGAGCTTAATACGCCGTCGCCGTTTACGTCTTTTTGTATTTCAGGAAAAAACATTCGTGATGATAATATACTCGTGTCAAGAATGTGTTTTTGATCAGTTAGTTGATGAAATTAATATTAATTTAAAATACAATTTCAATATTAGCGGCAATAATATTAAAATAATAAAAATAATATTGCTAAACAGTCACTGTTTTCACTTTCAACACACTGATGCCAAACTTCACTAAGCTTGGTCCACTCACATCTCGCATCCACTTCTTACAGAGCTAGAGAGAGAGAGAGAGAGTGTGTGTGTGTGTGCGGGGCAGTTTTAAAGGTCAACGACCTCCAACTATTTCCTCATCTCGTCCTCTATCTATCTCATGTCTGAGACATCTTATCTTCAGTTGCAAGGTTTGTACCGTGCTATGAGCGTCTGTCTGTCTGTCTGTCTGTCTGTCTGTCTGTATGTGTGTATGTCTGTCTGTCTGTCTGTCTGTATGTATGTCTGTCTGTGTGTCTGTCTGTCTGTCTGTGTGTCTGTCTGTCTGTGTGTGTGTCTGTCTGTCTGTCTGTCTGTCTGTGTGTGTGTGTCTGTCTGTCTGTGTGTATGTGTGTGTCTGTATGTGTGTATGTATGTGTGTGTGTTTGTTTGGCAGTGTTGCACAGCCCGTAAGTACATAGGCTAGATTTTCATTGATGTTTCACAAATGTTGACATTTGGTTGAGGAATGGACTATTTTTGTGTTGCTGTTGAAAATTTAACTGCAATCGAAAAAAGATTTCATCTAAGAACAAAAGGATTTATCAAAATGTCATTAACCAGTTATATATATATGTAAAAGAAAAAATACTGCCTCGAAAAAAACTAAAAAAATGCAAATATATTTTTATTTCAGGTGTCAGCGACGCTGTTTTTGTAGAATGCAAGAATTGTGCAAATGATTTTGCATGAATTTGTGTCTACATTATGCTTGCGCCTTGCGTGAAACCACAAAGATTTGGTCGTAGAACAAAAATTATCCTGATTTTCATATCAATTCTTCTGTTATTTGTGTGTATCCTACTCGTGGACAAAAACGAATCCTCGACTAAGAAATCGTCAATAAATCAAGATACATCCCTCTTTTACAATCCAAATGACAACAATTCTAACTCATCATCCAATACATCCCAATCCACACAATCACACCACCTCCAATCACCAATCAACTCGAGTATAATCAGCTTCAATCGGTTGATTGCTAGTGGATTGGGATTCAATCAGCTCCAATCCGACGTGATTGTATTCATGCATATGCAAAAAACCGGAGGTAGTTTCTTCGGCGAATCCTTGGCGGAATATTTGCAACTGGAGCGACCTTGTATATGCCCTGAGGATATCAACAGGTGACACACTGACACACATACACATGCATACACACACACACACACGCATACACTCTTACAAACAGCCTTCCTAGAAAATCTAGTTGTAGTCTTGTAGGCTACTAGACACAGAAATAAGTTTGTATATTGATAAATACTTTTTTGCCCAATATTGTTGACACAAAAAACACAAGAAGAAATATAATTATTGATATTTTATTTTCAAGTATAGAAAATATTTATACATTTTTCATTTAACATTTGAATTTGAAAATGAAATCGTATTGTAGCAATGTGATAAATTCGGACAATTTTTGTTTGGTGTGGTTTCGTAATCTAATTTAGTGTGATTAATTTATGACATAATTTTTTGTTTTCTCAGATTACCAGCGAAGATTTATGAGTATGTTTCACTTATTAAATTTTTCAGTACAGCCCAATATACCCAATTACTCATTTTCAAGTTAAATTTTCTCTTTTTTATACTCAAATCATATAGATAATTTACCCTTGAACATTTCTAAAGCATATTTGTGTCTCCTGAACATGTCTGTGTGTATGTCGCAGTCAGTGTAAGTGTGAGAGACCTGGTAGACAGGGTGAGTTATGGTTGTTTAGTTGGCATTCAGTAGGATGGGCTTGCGGTCTTCATCCGGAATGGACATGGCTACGAAACTGTGTTGACACAAAACTGAATGAAATTGAACAACAAACAGCTCATAGAAGGTACTTATTATTATTATTATTACTATTATTATAGGAATAATTGATTATGGTGAAATTCAAATAGCGTGAATGATGTCTGTGAATGCCGAACAATTTACCTTAACAAAATAAAAATATAATGATAAACAACTTTATTTACTTTTCTTCTTCAAATGTCATATTTATACATGATATAAACTAATGAAATTATGTCCATCTACACGGGAAGATGCCGGAAGCAATTAATATATCACGTTAATTGTTGCTATTTTGGTTCAGGTATTATTTTGTGACGATGCTACGAGATCCGGTGGACAGATATCTATCTGAATTTAATCACAGACAACGAAAAGGTGGCTGGGGTATTGTGAACTGGTGTGAAGGAAGAATTGCCCGCAAGGTACATTCGCTTTCTTCCTATCAGAATACTAATATTATTATTATTATTATTATTAATTACAGGGCAAGTCCAGTAGCATGGGGGAAGAGTGCAAGTGCACTATTACCACCCTGTGTGTGCGGTGGCCCCATGTGTACCCTGGAAGCTAACCAAAAAGATGCATAGATATTTGAGAAAAATATATACTTTGAACTGTGAAAATGTTGCGATATATAGTGATTTTTAACTATTAAAATACCATCTGTATCAAATGAATTACACGTTTTTAAAAAAAACGATATACTCTTTTCATGTAAACTTTTAAAACGAAAACAAATCTCTAAAAAATCAACTTTAAATAAAAATCAAATATATGACACATTATCAGTATTATTCTTCTTAATGTAATTCAAATTAATTATCATGGTAAAAAAGGAAGAACACAAAATGGACAAATTTGCATGACTTAATGTAAAAGTAACGCTTAACAGAAATTTTGTTGATAAAACTGCTGGACGAATTTCTATAAAATTTCGATTGAAATATTGCTTTTGCTCAGAACAAGTTCACACTTTAAAAAAAATATATGGAGCAAAAGTATCCTTATTACCTCGTAACCTTATAATTAAGTTAGTAACTTGATAACTAAGTCTGTTTTTACCAATCAACAAATGCATTTTTGACCGTGTGTGTGTGTCTGTGTGTTTGTTTGCAACAACAAAAACAACACACAAACAGAGTGAAATTCCGCCATGTGATTATTACGGCAAGAATTTCTCACAAGTCACCCTGGACGAGTTCATCGCTTGTGAACATAATTTGGCCAACAACAGACAGACAAGAATGTTGGCCGACTTAACAACGATTAACTGTTATAATAACAGTATTTTCGGCTCGGTGAACTCACTAAATCGTCAACAAGAGAGAATTCAACGACAACGCCAAGAAAGGATTCTTCTACAGAGCGCACAAGAAAATCTGCGTAGATATTTTGTCTTTTTTGGACTGGTCGAATTGCAAGAGCTGAGTCAAATTGTATTTGAATCGACAACCAAATTAAGATTTAGCGAACGATTTCCACTATTCAACCGCACACGAGCCCAAATGGTCAAAAAACAAGTCAGTGAAAAACAACTCGCAGAAATAAAACTGAAAAATAGACTAGATATTCAACTGTACAATTATGCCAAAAAATTGCTCAAAGAAAGGGCCCCAATGTTAGCCACAATGAAACGAGTAACTTAGTAACTTGGTAAATAAGTTAGTAACTTGATAACTAAGTTAGTAACATGATAATTAAGTTAGTAACTTGATAACTAAGTTAGCAACTTGATAACTAAGTTAGCAAATTGACAACTAAGTTAGTAACTTGATAAATATGTCAGTAACTTGGTAACTAAGTTAGTAACTTGATAACTAAGTTAGCAACTTGATAACTAAGTTAGTAACTTGATAAATATGTCAGTAACTTGGTAACTAAGTTAGTAACTTGGTAACTGAGTTAGTAACTTGATAATTAAGTTGGTAAATTGATAACTAAGTTATTAACTTGGTAACAACGTCAGTAAGTTGATAATTAAGTTAGTAACTTGACAACTAAGTTATTGGTAGTAATTAATTTGGTAACTAGGTTATTTACTTGGTAACTAAGTTAGTAACTTGGTAACCAAGCTAGTAACTTGATCATTAAGTTAGTAACTTGATAACTAAGTTAGTAATTCGGTAATTAAGTTTGTAACTTGATAGCTAAGCTAGTAACTTGATAACTAAGTTAGTAATTTGGTAACTAAGTTAGTAACTTAATAGCTAAGTGAGTAACTTGATAACTAAGTTAGTAATTTGGTAATTAAGTTAGTAACTTAATAGCTAAGTTAGTAACTTTATAACTAAGTTAGTAACTTGGCAACTAAGCTAGTAACTTGGTAACTAAGTTAGTAACTTGATAATTAAGTTAGTAGATTGATAACTAACTAGTAAAAATATTGTGAAAACATATTTTTGAATTTCCTAAATTTAAAGCGCTCCCGCTCTTCACATTTCACGTTGTTAGTGTAGAATAGCGATTGGTTCACTGCGTAGTTGAAAGGGTGGGCGCTAGATGGCGCCAGGTGATAAGCGCCAGGGTTAAGTTGAGCGACCCTGACCAGTCGCCATACAGACATTGCACAGTGTGTTTCACTAGTGGTGGTGTGCGGCATTTTATTGTGAGTATTATGTGTATGTAATTATATCATATGAAATAAACGTAGTGGTGGGTGTGTAATTAGTAACTTGTAATTAGTAATTGTATTATAGTATAACTCATGACATTAACCCAATTTCAGGTAGTTTGATTGTTGTGTAATCGAATCATTCACCCACTCGCCGTTTAATGTCACGATTGGATGAATGGATAAGTTATGTATGGTTGTGCGTCACGACCCGATCTATCATGAATATGTGAGCTTAATACGCCGTTGCCGTTTACGTGTTTTTGTATTTCAGGAAATAACATTCGTGATGATAATATACTCGTGTCAAGAATGTGTTTTTGATCAGTTAGTTGATGAAATTAATATTAATTTAAAATACAATATTAATATTAGTGGCAATAATATTAAAATAATAAAAATAATATTGCTAAACAGTCACTGTTTTTACTTTCAAAACACTGATGCCAAACTTCACTAAGCTTGGTCCATTCACATCTCGCATCCTCTTCTTACAGAGAGAGAGAGAGAGAGTGTGTGTGTGTGTGCGGGGCAGTTTTAAAGGTCAACGACCTCCAACTATTTCCTCATCTCGTCCTCTATCTATCTCATGTCTGAGACATCTTATCTTCAGTTGCAAGGTTTGTAGCGTGCTATGAGCGTCTGTCTGTCTGTCTGTCTGTCTGCCTGTATGTCTGTCTGTCTGTATGTGTGTCTGTCTGTCTGTCTGTCTGTGTGTGTGTCTGTCTGTCTGTGTGTATGTGTGTGTCTGTATGTGTGTATGTATGTGTGTGTGTTTGTTTGGCGGTGTTGCACAGCCCGTAAGTACATAGGCTAGATTTTCATTGATTTTTCACAAATGTTTATATTTGGTTGAGGAATGGACTATTTTTGTGTTGTTGTTGAAAATTTCAACTTCAAACGAAAAAAGATTTCATCTAAGAATAGAAGGATTTATCAAAATGTCGTTAACCAGTTATATATATACGTAAAAGGAAAAATACTGCCTCGAAATAACTAAAAAATGCAAATGTATTTTTATTTCAGGTGTCAGCGACGCTATTTCTGTAGAATGCAAGAATTATGCAAATGATTTTGCATGAATTTGTGTCTACATTATGCTTGCACCTTGCGTGAAACAACAAAGATTTGGTCGTAGAACAAAAATTATCCTGATTTTCATAACAATTTTCCTGTTATTTGTGTGTATCCTACTCGTGGACAAAAACGATTCCTCGACTAAGAAATCGTCAATAAATCAAGATACATTCCTCCTTTACAATCCAAATGACAACAATTCTAACTCATCTTCCAATACATCCCAATCCACACAATCACACCACCTCCAATCACCAATAAACTCGAGTATAATCAGCTTCAATCGGTTGATTGCTAGTGGATTGGGATTCAATCAGCGCCAATCCGACGTGATTGTATTCATGCATATGCAAAAAACCGGAGGTAGTTTCTTCGGCGAATCCTTGGCGGAATATTTGCAACTGGAGCGACCTTGTATATGCCCTGAGGATATCAACAGGTGACACACTGACACACATACACATGCATACACACACACACACGCATACACTCTTACAAACAGCCTTCCTAGAAAATCTAGTTGTAGTCTTGTAGGCTACTAGACACAGAAATAAGTTTGTATATTGATAAATAATTTTCCGCCTAATATTCTTGACACAAAAAACACAAGAAGAAATATAATTATTGATATTTTATTTGCAAATATAGAAAATTATTATACATTTTTAATTTAGCATTTGAATTTGAAAACTAAATCGTATTGTAGCAATGTTAAAAATTCGGACAATTTTTTGGGGTGAATTTTTCGTAATCTTATTCAGTGTGATTAATTTATGCCATAATTTTTTGTTTTCTCAGATCATGAGCCATAATTTATGAGTATCTTTCCCATATTAAATTTTTTAGTACAGCCCAATGTACCCAATGTCTCATTTTCAAGTTTAATTTTCTCTTTTTTATACTCAAATCATATAGATAATTTTCCCTTGAACATTTCTAAAGCATATTCTTGTCTCCTGAACATGTCTGTCTGTGTGTCTGTGTGTGTGTCGCAGTCAGTGTAAGTGTGAGAGACCTAGTAGACAGGGTGAGTTGTGGTTGTTTAGTTGGCATTCAGTAGGACGGGCTTGCGGACTTCATCCGGAATGGACCTGGCTACGAAACTGTGTTGACACAAAACTGAATGAAATTGAACAACAAACAGCTCATAGAAGGTACTTATTATTATCAATATTATTATAGGAATAATTGATTATGGTGAAGTACAAATAGCGTGAATGATGTCTGTGAATGCCGAACAATTTACCTTAACAAAATCAAAAATAAAATGATAAACAACTTTATTACTTTTCTTCTTCTAATGTTATATTTATACATGATATAAGCTAATGAAATTATGCCCATCTACACGAGAAGATGCCGGAAGCAATCAATATATCACGTTAATTGTTGCTATTTTGGTTCAGGTATTATTTTGTGACGATGCTACGAGATCCGGTGGACAGATATCTATCTGAGTTCCATCACAGACAACGCAAAGGTGGCTGGGGTATTGATGCTGGGATGAACTGGTGTGAAGGCAAAATTGCCCGCAAGGTACATTCGCTCTCTTTCTATCAGAATACTAATGTCATGAACATTCCGGAAAGGTTGAACGTTTATTGTCGAGAATTTCAATATAAGACAAATGAATCTGAAATAAATAACTAAATTGAATTATTGTAGTTGAAATGAAACAATTAACATCAAACGTAAACAGTAGAATGATATCTAACACTGAATGATATCTAACACTGATATCTGCGCAGTTCATACTCAATTTCGTGATTGTTATTGTTTGTCGCACCAGCGTGGGCAAGCAGTGATGCCAGCTGTCGGAGTTTGGCTATTTTTACAAACACCTCTGACACTAATATTACTATTATTAATTACAGGTAAATACAGTAGCATGGGGGAAGAATGCAAGTGCACTATTACCACCCTGTGTGTGCGGTGGCCCCATGTGTACCCTGGAAGCTAACCAAAGAGATGAATATATATTTTGAGAAAAACAGATATTTTGAACTGGGAAAATGATGCGATATATAGTGATTTTCACTATTAAAATACCATGCGTATCAAGTGAATTCCACGTTTTCAAAAAAACGATTGTAGTGTCCTGTGGTTTTCGCCAAATGCGTAAATGAAACCATTGGCAACCTTACGCGGTTGCGAAGCATACGCGCGATTGTTGTGTCATTGTTGCCAACAATGACAACAACATATTCATTTTTGGCCGTGTGTGTGTGTGTGTGTGTGTTTGTGTGTTTGTTTGCAACAACAAAAACAACACACAAACAGAGTGAAATTCCTCCATGTGATTATTACGGCAAGAATTTCTCACAAGTGACCCTGGATGAGTTCATCGCTTGTGAACACAATTTGGCCAACAACAGACATACAAGAATGCTGGCCGATTTAACAACGATTAACTGTTATAATAACAGTATTTTCGGCTCGGTCAACTCACTAAATCGTCAACAAGAGAGAATTCAACGACAACGCCAAGAAAGGATTCTTCTGCAGAGCGCACAAGCAAATCTGCGTAGATATTTTGTCTTTTTTGGACTGGTCGAATTGCAAGAGCTGAGTCAAATTGTATTTGAATCGACAACCAAATTAAGATTTAGCGAACGATTTCCACAATTCAACCGCACACGAGCCCAAATGGTCAAAAAACAAGTCATTGAAAAACAACTGGCAGGAATAAAACTGAAAAATAGACTAGATATTCAACTGTACAATTATGCCAAAAAATTGCTCAAAGAAAGGGCCCGAATGTTAGCCACAATGAAACGAGTAACTTGGTAACTTGATAAATAAGTTAGTAACTTGATAACTAAGTTAGTAACTTGGTAACTAATTTAGTAACTTGATAATTAAGTTAGTAACTTGATAATTAAGTTAGTAACTTGATAACTAAGTTAGTAACTTGATAAATAAGTCAGTAACTTGATAATTATGTTAGTAACTTGATAGCTAGGAGTCACGCTAGTTATATTCAGCCCACTTTTATGAAAATTAAAAAATAGTATTATTTCATGAAAAATCTAATGGATTTTCAAATTTAAAATGCATTTATTTTAAAAGCCTTCACGCCATTCCCATTTCACTTCGACCACATATTAATAATAATAATAATAATTAATAACAAAAACACAATCATACGTTTATTACAATCATCACGGTACTCAACAAAAACACTATAAAAGCCACACACACACACACACAAATGAAATACAAAACATGGAAAATTTTGGCCTCACCGAAAAATAACAAACACATCAAGACTTAAAAATATAAAAACTACTAGAAAAACGCTTCGCTCGACAGAAAAACACATTTTTTGTGTTATAAAAAGACGTTACTTTCGAGAAGTTAGAAGAACAAAAAACACGACCTTTCAAAATCACATTAGAAGGGATGAATACACAAAAACACAAAAAAATGAATATATGAAAAGAAAAAAAGAAAAAAAAATTATCGACGGGAAAAATAGGTACTGATATAATTAACTAGTGAACTAAAAATATCAACTAAACACTAGCATATACTAACACACACACACACTAACACACATACACACTGACATATACTAACACACACACACACTGACACACACACACTGACATATACTAACACACACACACACTGACACACACACACACACACACACACACTGACACACACACACACTGACATATACTAACACACATACACACATATACTGACACACACACATACTGATACACACACACACACAAGGGTATCAACATTGTTTCAGTAGATGTTTGGCCAATGTTGAAGTCAGTTGTTGATCATTTTCAACAATCTGCTGAAAATGCTCAACAGCCCTGCGTATAAAAAACACACACACATTAACATACATATAGACAGATAGACATACAGACATACACACAAACAGATAGATACACATATACATATACAGACACATAGAAAGACGCACACACACACACACATACAGACAGACAGGCATACATAGATACACTCACACACTGACACACATACAGACATAATCACTCACAGACAGACATACTCACACACAGACAGACATACTCACACACAGACAGACAGACAAACAGACATACTCACATACAGACAGACACACTGACACACATACAGACAGACACACTCACTCACATACAAAGAGACTCACTCACACACAGACAAACAGACAGACATACTCACTCACATACAGACAGACACACTGACACACATACAGACAGACACACTCACTCACACACAGATAGACAGACAGACAGACTCACTCACAGACAAACAGACACACAGATAGACAGACAGATAGACAGACACACTCACATACAGACACACAGATAGACAGACAGACATACATACTCACATACAGACAGACATACAGACACACTCACTCAATCACATACAGACACACAGACATATAGACAGATAGACAGACCTGTGCACATGTAGAGGAGAGATGATGCCGAAGTCATAGAGTCTAAGCAAGTAAGACAGACAGACACATACAGAGACACTGACACACATACAGACAGACAAACAGACATACACACATACAGACAGACACACTCACTCACACACATACAGACACACTCACACACACATAGACAGACAGACAGACTCACTCACAGACAAACAGACACACTCACATACAGACAAACAGACTCACTCACATACAGACAGACATACTCACACACTGACACACACACTCACATACAGACACTCTCACATACAGACAGACACACAGATAGACAGACAGACCTGTGCACATGTAGAGGAGAGATGATGCCGAAGTCATAGAGCCTAAGTAAGACAGACAGACAGACAAACAGACATAATCACATACAGACAGACAAACACACACAGATAGACAGACAGATAGACAGACCTGTGCACATGTAGAGGAGAGATGATGCCGAAGTCATAGAGAGAGCAGACGTGTAGTAGAAAGTTGCGATAAAGTCCGTGTTTGACGATATCGGCTGTGTGAAGCTGAATAAATTGAGCCAGCGCGGTGGACATCTGACAATCTCCCACGTAACTAACAAACACACAAACAAATGTACATAAACAAACATATATACACATACATACAAACACATAAACACATAAACATACATATACACACAAACACGTAACTGACAAACACACAAACATACACACAAATGTACATAAACAAACATATATACACATACATACAAACACAAAAGTACACACACATAAACACACAAAAGTATATACACACACACAAACACATACATACACACCCACACACATACACACAAATGTACATACACAAATATAAACACACAAAAGTACACACACATAAACACACAAAAGTATATACACACGCAAACACACATACATACATATACATACACACACACATACACAAACACGACAATCTCCCACGTAACTGACATACACACAAACACACACACACATACAAATGTACATAAACAAACATATATACACATACATACAAACACAAAAATACACACACACATACATATACACACAAACACATACATACACAAATATACAAACAAATGTACATAGACATACAAACACACACATACACATATACAAATGTACATAAACATACTTATATACACAAACATACACACAAAAGTACATATACACACACATACATATATACACAAACACACACAAAAACATATACATACACAAACACACATACATACATATACACACAAACATACATACCTACATATACACACCCACACACATACATAGATATACACACACACACACTCACACACACATACACACACACACACAAGCATACACAAAAAGACAAAACATTATTGAAGATTTCGAGGAGTGTTGGCTACTTAATCGATTATAACATGCGTTGTATAAAAAATGTGTGTATGATGCGATGTGAATTAATGTGTGTGAGTTAGGAGGCGAATGTGTTTCATTGCGTCTAAATTAATGTGTCAATGTGTCATTGAGTATTTGTGTCAATGTGTTGTTGTACTCCGTGGTGTAGTGGTAGCACACCCGCCTCACAAGCAGGAGGTCCGTGGTTCAAAACCCGACGGAGGATACTATTGTTTGGTGAATTCTATAATCCAACAGCCCCTGTACACCCAGCAGTAAATGATGGTACCAGATATCAGTCATGTGTTGTGTCATGTATTCTGGGGAGGTGGTCCTCTCTAATACGTCTTCCGTTCTTGTGGCGTCATAGCGTGGAGAGGGTTGGTTCTGCGGTGACAGCGAGCTGCACGGGACACACCTGTGTGTGTTCATAAGCTTCGACTTCTTGCCGTGTAGCAGCTGTCACTTGAGATATTTAACCTTTAATCTTGTGTCATTGAGTATTTGTGTCAATATGTGTCATGTGTCTGTGAGTCAATATGTATTAATATATATATGAATGTATGTCATAATACTTGTGTTTCATAACGTGAAGATTCCACAGCAACATAACTTGCTTTTCACCGCCGTTGACATCACTGAAATCGTTCAACATTCTCTGAGTCTTAACTCTCAGCCAGGGATGATCGTGTTCTCCCTTCAACATCAACATTAACATCAACATTATCATTGACATTATCATTAACATTGACATGAAAATTACCATAAACATTATCATTAACATAATCATTAACAGCATTAACATTATCATTAACAAGTAATATTGAAATTTATCAGATGAAACATGAAAGACACGAGGAAAAAACAATGTTAATATAAGAGTAAAAGTGAAAATAATTCAGCATTAAAAAAGAGGAAATGTTGACAAAAAACATACTGAATAAGAGACAATAAAAAATTAAATAAAACAACAAGAAAAAACAACGGCCTCAATAAAAAGACATACACATTTAAGAGTCAGAGATTTATCAGATAATATCAGAGAGAATGAGAGATTTATCAGATAATATCAGAGAGAATGAGAGATTTATCAGATAATATCAGAGAATGAGAGATTTATCAGATAATATCAGAGAATGAGAGATTTATCACAGATTTACAGATATATTTATCAGAGTGTCATAGAGAAAATATTACCAGAGTGTCAAAAAGAGAGATTTATCAGAAACTATCAGAGAGAGAGAGAGAGATTTATCAGAGAATATGTCAGAGACTTATTTATCAGAGAGTTTCATAGAGAGATTTATCAGAGAGAGAGATTTATCAGAGACCTCGGAGTCATAGTCCATCATGGCTGGAGCGATAGGCAGATTGTTGGATGTACGATGATACATCCGGTTATAACCGGACATAACCGGCCTAGCTCTATCACTGCTCTCCTGATAACAAACATACACACACACACACAAACATACATACACACATACACACACATATAACTTGGCATTCAAAATAACAGCAAAACAACAGCAAACCAGCCTGAATTATTAATTATTAATACGATATAATTTTTTTTATAGCAAGACATGAGAAACGACAATACTAACGGAGGAAAAGACTAAACTAGAAAAAAAAAGACAAATAAAAAAGACAAACTTGGACAAATTCCGCCAAAGTGTCTGCGACGCCATTGTTGCCAGTGGTTGCCAAATGTCGGCAATTACGCCGCGGTCGACACACAAGCAGCGCAGTGAAAGGACAGCGACGACAAGGTCCTGTATGAGCCCGCACGTCCACCGAATGTCTGACAAAAAAAGACAAACACAAATAGGCATAAATCAGCACTCATCCACCGAATAACACAGAAAGTAACGCTAAAAATAAATAAAAACATAAATAAAACACATACAATAAAATACATATCACACGAAAAAACAAAAAACTCAATAAGAATAAATTTAAAACGCACAAAAACACACAGAAATAATTAAAACAACATATTAAATGCAGACAAATGAATGTCTGAAAAATACGACAAAAGATTGCTTCATAAATGTCGCGTGAAAAGCATATTTGTCACATCTGTTCGTACTTGTCACATCACCACTTTTTATGCTAGAATAAAACGCTGCAAAGGTATTTTCAGCAAATGAAAATTAAAACATGCTTTTAATTACATAAATACGCTGGCGAAAATGTGATTTAGTTAATTTTACCATTTTTTACTATTTAATCAGCCAAATTACATTAAGCATTTATGATTATTTATTTCGTTATTAAACAATATACACAGTGAATAACAAATAAAACGCATATAAATATATATATATATATATATATATATATATATATATATATATATATATATATATATATATATATATATATATATATATATATATATATATTGTATATTATAAAACATATATTATAATTATAAAACATTATAAAACATATAAATTATAAAACATAGGATAAAATATATAAAACACATAACTGAACACAAACACGTAATATATATATATATATATATATATATATATATATATATATATATATATATATATATATATATATATATATATAATATATAATAATATATACAAACAAATAAAAATTGATAAGGACACATTTAAAACACAAATGAAAAGACAATACAAATATTTAAGCCGATAAAAATACATTTGAAACCCGAAAAAATACAAAAAAACACATGAGAAACATAAACACAACTTTAAACACAAATTTCACATCTCAATTGCTATAATTAATAAAATCTTACACATAATATTGATTTTATTTAGAACAAAAATGATACATTTAGCACAAAAATAGAGTTTACATTACAATTCAGAGATAGAAATTGTGTGTTTTAAAGTTGTGTTTGTGTTTTTCACGAATTTTCCGTGTTTTTTTTCATTTTATTTTTTATTTATCCAAGTTCAACTCACAGACGAGAGGTTTTCTTCATGGATCCGTTGTTGCGATGTCTGACAGAAGGTCGTGATAGATAGAGCGGGTTGCCGCTGTAAGAACTGTCGTATGAATCGTTGACACAAACGTCAATATAGGCAATATCCTTAACTGGCTGAAAAAACAACCACAAAAATAACAATAAAATAAAATCCTATACAGAATATACTGATTTTTATCGACATTTTGGGTTGAAATCTGTCTCGGCGAAACATTCTTTCAATGTTTTATTAATATTCTGAGTGTAAACCTATCTTATGTAAATATCATGCGCAAAAAGTAATTAATTACAATTAACTTGAAGTAAAATACTTTACAATGTTGTTTATTATATTATAAAGTATTTACAATACTTTACAATACTTATATAATATATTTACTTTACAATGAAACAAATATAATTAAGTTACGTAGATTAGTACCAACACACCAACAAACAACAAATAGATATTGAAGATACAAACACACACACACGCACACACACACACACACACAAACTTGGGCAAAAACACAAAAATTAAATAAAAAACACTATCGAATACAATACTGAAGCACACACACACACACACACACACACACACATACACACACACACACTGACAGACACAGACACACACGCTGACACACACATACACTGGCACACACATACACTGGCACACACATACACTGACACATACACATTGACACACATACACACACAGATATACAAATAAACAGAGATACACACACACACACACACACACACACTGATACACACAGTCGGCGGGTGACTATCAAGTGACTACTACATGTTTCTTAAACAGTAAGTGACTTACTAAATAGGTGACTCATTTATTTGGTAGATGACTTACACAGCAAGTGACTCACTTACTCAGCAAGTGACTCACTTACTCAGCAAGTGACTCACTTACTCAGCAAGTGACTCACTTACTCAGCAAGTTACTTACTTAGCGAGTGACTCATTTACTCAACAAGTTACTTACTTAGTGAGTGACTCATTTACTCAACGAGTGACTTACTTAGCAATCAACTTATTTACTTAGCAAGTGACTTATTTACTCAACGAGTGACATATGTAGCAATTGACTAATTTATATTTATTTAAGTGACTTATTTACTCAGCAATTGACTAATTTACTCAGAAAGTGACTCATTTATTGAGCAAGTGACTTATTTACTCAGCAAGTGACCTTACTTACTCATCAAGTACCTTACTTACTCATCAAGTGACTTACATACTCAGCAAGTGACTCATTTACTCAGCAGACAACCTACTTACTCATAAAGTGACTTAGATACTCAGCAAGTAACTCAATTACTCAGCAGCGGCTGACTCACACGGTAGGTGAACATAAATCTAGCGTGACACAATTGGAGATGTTTGAGAAGCGAGAAGAGGCGGGAGCAGTTGAGACAACACCACGGACACATGAGATCTCGACGAGCCTCCGTCCTCTCTCCTCCTGCTCCTCCCGCCATCTTCTCTGTTTCCTCCTGTCCTCTGTCCGTCTCATTGTTGGCCGTCGAGAGCGGAACCATCGAACCGCTGCCGTACAAGAACCGATACACCAGCATGCGAGGTTTGTCTTGCGACGAGTTCTGGTTCTGGTTCTGGCTCTGGTGGTTCGGATCCGGCGCAGAACGGACGTTGGTGACAACAGCGCCGGAATCCGTTCCCGACGGATTGTTCTCACTTTCCGGCTTAACGTCGTCTTTACACACACACACACAAACATATTTAAGAGACAATTATTAATGAACAATACAATTTCTATTACATTCAAGTCAAATTTATTATAACTACATATCATATTAACACAGTTAAATTTCTTACAAATATCATACAAACACAATTATTAAAGTAGATAATTAAGTTATATAGAAACCTGAGCTAATGAACAATTTCTAATGAACAATACAACTTCTATTACATTCAAATCAAATTTATTATAACTACCTAGCATATTAACAGTTAAATTTCATACAAACACAATTATTAAACTAGATAATTAAGTTATATAGAAACCTGAGCTAATGAACAATTTCTAATGAACAATACAACTTCTATTACATTCAAATCACATTTATTATAACTACCTAGCATATTAACACAGTTAAATTTCATACAAACACAATTATTAAACTAGATAATTAAGTTATATAGAAACCTGAGCTAATGAACAATTTCTAATGAACAATACAACTTCTATTACATTCAAATCAAATTTATTATAACTACCTAGCATATTAACACAGTTAAATTTCATACAAACACAATTATTAAACTAGATAATTAAGTTATATAGAAACCTGAGCTAATGAACAATTTCTAATGAACAATACAATTTCTATTACATTCAAATCAAATTAATTATAACTACCTAGCATATTAACACAGTTAAATTTCATACAAACACAATTATTAAACTAGATAGTCAAGTTAAATAGAAACCTGAGCGTTTGGCGAGAGCAACCGTGCCATTGGTCAATGTTTCGTGTTGGCCACGCCCATCTGTCAGCTGATTGGCCGAGAGCGGTTGTAGGGGGCGTGGCCTCTGCACACTGGCATTGACAGGCAATTGGCACCAGGCGATGCGTAGTTTGAGTGTCGGCAACCGGTCAAACACTGACAAACTGTCCTCGACGACACACTGACATACACAAACACACAACCAGGCTAAATGTGTCAGGATTCAAGAACATTAAAAACGCTGAAAAAAACGTTTCTATATTGTTCATAGATGTTAGGTTAGGTTAGGTTTAGCGTTCTTATATAATGTGCTGCCTTTGCAGGAGGCGAGGGACTGGAAGAAATTCGTTAAATTAAATTTTCTCAAAACTAATGTTCTTGAATTCTTATACATTTAGCTTCAACCTACAAGCACACACACACACACATATATACACTGACATACAAACACACATATATACACATATATACAAGCAGGCACACGCATACAGACACATATACACACATATATACACTGACATACCAAACACATTACAGACACACAGACTGACATACACACACATACACACACACACACACAAGCAGGCAGACATACAAAACATACAGGCATACACACGCGCCAAGGAACACACACACACACACCGACAAACTAACATACACACTGACAGACAGACACACACACACACTAACATACACACAGACAGACAGACATACATACACACAGACAAACTAAAATACACACCGACAGACAGACACACACACACAGACATACACACATCGACAGACACACACCACCAGACATACACACACACCGACAGACAGACACACCGACAGACAGACACACCGACAGACAGACATACAAACCTGATCTTGTGCGTGTTTCCAGACTGTTGTTTTATTGTGTTGTTGTGTTGAATTTTCCACATCGACCGCACCGATGACGTCACTCGACTGAAGTATGACGTCGCTCGGCTGAAGTATGACGTCATACTCGGCGTCGGTCAACATCCAGCGCCCACTACGATCAGTCAACGGCAACTGAGCCAAGTTGTAGTTGCTCAAATCGCCTATAGATGGCGCCAAAGTGCGGCCAGATAAAGAAGCGTTGATGTCTTTGTTGTTGGAATTGTTAATGTTGTTGTTGTTGTTATTAGAACGTGAAAGTTTTCGACGTTTGCAAGTTGAAGGCTCTGCACACCGAAAAAAACAACAACAAACAAATAAATTAATTTTTTTCATATATAAAACAACTTGAGAAACAACTAGCATGTAAAATAAATATTCTGAAAGATGTGTGAATATAATTTTATCCAATTCGGTCCTTTGGGCCGAATTGATGGTAAAAATCAATGTAAGTACTGATGGCAAATTGTCTAGATGTCTGTTTACCCAATCTCCTCCTAAACCACTTGACCGATTTGGATGAAACTTGGTCCCTAGGGGTAAAATGGATGCAAGGAGGTCATAGGCTAGGTTTTATTGACCTCCGAGGTCATTTTCAAGGTCATATAGCTCATTTGTGTCCGTATGAGGACTTTTTTTGTATGTTTGTCGATGGAATTTTCGTCGTTCCCGTTTTCCGCCAAACGCTGCCGCCGTCGATTTTTGTTTTGTCGGCGGCAGCTCGCATCTCGCATTCACAACAATCTCCAAAAGAAATCTTCGAAGAAAGAAGAACCAAAAGAAATTAAAAAGAGAGAGTAATCTCCCCCCGCCGGCCTCATCCCGCGGATTCGGCCTCATCGTGTCCCCCATCAGCGAGTCAAGCGTGAGGACGAAGAATGCGTACCTCCTCTTCTACGTCAAGAAATGATCACTAGCTAGGGGTTGAGTTTGTGTCGGGTTGAGTTTATGTGTGAGGTACTAGACAATAAAAGCATGATTACTTATTGCTATGTGTATCTTCTGGTCCAAAATTATTTAATCATTTTGCTTCTTCTTTACCCTCTTATGTAATCTGTCCATAATGTGTAGTTGGTTTAGGATATCAAGGCCGAATTGGGGGTATGCAGCTTTGGATCTGGTTTGTGGCCAGACAAAGCTGCACGTCTTAATTACTAATTACTTAATTACTTAATTACTATAACAATGCAAACTTATTTTTATTACAAATAAAAAACCGAATAAAACATAAGAGAGAGAGAAAAATAAAATAAAATAATGGAAGACAGAAAGACGAAAAATCAATAGTCGGAGAGGAAAATTTAATAAACAAAAAATAAAACAAACATAGACGGAATTGTTAGCAATATGTTTTTCAGAAGTGGGCAACGGTTGTATAATTGTGGTCGAAATTTTGTCAATATGTTTTCTGTTCCGTTCTGAATGGCAAAATACATTTGAATTTGAGCTCGTCGGAAAAAAACGCGTCAGAAAAATCTGGCGACTATGTGAAAAACTAGTTTAAAGGATTATATTTCAGATTGCCCACTTATTAATGTGAATAAAAAAGGTTATTATTCACTTGTCCCGTCGCATATAACACACAAATTATACGACTAGACGCTAAAATATCACCATAAAACAATGAACAAACTACAGGAGGCAAAAGTAAACGCAAATAATTGTTGTATATACTAGTATTATGATATTTACTTATTGTGTACATTTGTATGCATGAAAGAGTCTTGCGTATGAAAGCACGTTATATATAAATATATTGTATAATTGTGTATTGCGTATTGGCTAATGTTTGATGTTTCCATGGCAACAAATGAGGAAATGTTGAATTCTCACAGTTTTGTTCGGAGTTGAAATCAAAGTGACGTGTTTTTTTGTTGTGGATATACATATTATTCCTTACAACAATAGAAATATTATTATTAATATTAATAATACTTGAAATCACCGGTATTTTCCGAGTTACAGCTGGCTGGCAAATTGACACAGAGCAGTAATCGCGGCCATTTTGAACATTTCTCCTCTCCGTCGCCATCTTGTCCTGTTAAACTGCACCGACACCGACACACACACACACATACAGATATACATACACATACAGACAGACAAATATATATGCTAGCACATACATACAGACATACATACACACACACACACTGACATACACACAGACAGACATACAGACACACACACTCTCTCACACAGACACACACACTCTCTCTCTCTCACACACACACACACACACACACACACAATGACATACACACAGACAGATATACAGACACACACACTCTCTCACACAGACACACACACACTCTCTCACACAGACACACTCTCTCTCACACACACACACACACTGACATACACACAGACAGATATACAGACACACACACTCTCTCTCTCTCACACACACACACATACTGACATACACACAGACAGATATACAGACACACACACTCTCTCTCACACAGACACACTCTACTCACAGCTCTACAGATAACAATCCACTTGTCGCCAATCTTCCACTCGTGTACTTTTATAAAACAAACAAATCTTCGACATTAAACCTAAGGGCCACACACATTAACAAGTCCAGCTGCGAGACAAGGGTACACAAGAGCAGCGAAACCAGACACGCCAATCGACAACACACTCACACACAGACAAACACCAGAACAAGCGCAGAGCCCCTAATAACAATACCGCGGCTCCTCAGACAATAAGACCATCACAAGCAACTTGTACAACATCATCACACATATTACTGATCTGCTCAGATCTGGATTGATCTGCTCAGAATCCCATCTTGACAGTAAACACTGCTCGGTGGTGCACGGCATAGTTACGCCCTCCATTGCTATAGCCCAAAATTTCTCTCTGAGCTCTTGCGGAATTGTATTGCTGCAGAGTGACGATGGATTGAGCCGGACATTCTCAATGCTTCTCGATGTTCCATGACGTAGTCGCGCTCTGATGTAAGCAAGTAAGCCCTCGTCCATTGATTGTACCAAATGGCGGAAGTCAGTCTCAGATATGTCAGTTCCTTCGCTCTGTTCTAGCGTTTGCCTAACAGTCCATGAGGTACTATATTGCCCCACAGCCATGTCGCTCAGAGCAACGTTGGAGAGTTTGAATAGATGAGCAGCTACACGTGGATTGAATGGTTCTATTTTCAATAAGTCAGTCACGAGCTCCTGTCTTTGCCTGCTTGATTCCACAGAGAACAGATTGATAATGTCCGGGTTCTTCACGATCAGTGGCAGGTCGTCTTTCACTCGTCGCCGAGTCACATTCTCAGCAGTGTGAGGGACTGAGAGGTTTAGCGCAAACGGATTCATGAGAAGAAGTTCCAAATATCGGCGTGAAGAAGGCGTCAAACGTCTACGAGCCGAGAGACAGACGCAAACAGCGTCACATCTGATCGGGCAAGAAAGATGAGCCATGAAACGCAGTCCGATAATGAGTCGGTTTTCCCGCGAAAACAAAAGTCGCTGAACTGCATTATGGGCAATCCCCCGACACAAGCAGGTGTGGACAACAATGCGCAGACATCGTCCTCGCTCCAGCTGTCGCATACCTCATCATACAAAACGTCGGAACACTCTATCAACGTGAGCACGTATGCACAGTGAGGCGTGATATCGACTCCGGCAACTGTGGTAGCCGCCGAGAACAGAGACGATATTCGGTTCGAAAAGGTATGAATCCCGTCGTTGCTCTCTGAATTCACGAGTGAAGCCCGCTTCAGTGCTGAGCTCACGGCGGCGCCCCGAAAGTGATAGCCCTTGCTATACTCGAACAGCACCGTCGAGAGCCAGGTTTCGTCGGGCTTCAGCGTCATCCCCAGACGAGCGGAACGATCAGAAAGACTCATGACAAAAGCAGAAATGAAATCATAGGCGTTCTGCCCGAGGCGGTCAAGTGCATGCTGCGGAGGTATTTCGATAACAATATCTTGGTTATCACCCTGCCCGAGGAATGTAGCAGTTGTGCCCCTCTCTTCCGCCACAGCCAGGATCGTACACTGGGTATGCAGAGTCCAACCCTTTTGGCGCATGCCCTCCATCCACCGAGTTGGGGCCCTCCACACTTGCGGACCGTCATCAGGCTCCTCAGAGCTGTAGCGTGGTGGTCTGAATCTGTCTTGCAGAACAACCATGCATATGTATGGGAAGATTGGGGAAAATGAGAAGACCCGCCTCAACCCAAACAGAGCGTCCAGTTCAACAAACAGCGGAGAGTACGAGTCGTGAGACATGGACAAACACCAGCGTGAATAGTCCAAGCCCACAAACCCGCACTTCGGCTCGTCAGCTCCGAAGGGAGCAGTCATTGAGCACAGAGAGTCCAGAAGGACCTTTTCGGACATCGTCATGGACTGCTCTCTCTGTATGTCTCTGCTCTCTCTCTCTCTCTGGTGTAAGGAAAGACATTTTTGGCGATGTTGCGCTCTGTAGATGTTTGATAGACCCGGAGCTCTTGCGTAAGCTTACAAAAACATCAAGCGTTGTCAACCTTGGCCTCCTTCTCCTTCATTATTGCTACCGTCACGCGCCACTCGAACGGGATGTCACCTTCCTCGATCTTTGTAAGCACTTCCTTCACCGACAAGTTAGTTTCACACATATATTTGCTAAGCACGCGACCCTCCCGTACCTTCCTCAATGGAGCTCGCGATCCATGTATGGTATAATATGCGTGCCTGTCGAAACCGGTTATGGAGTCGTCTCTGCCAGTGCATATAGCTTTATCAGTCAGGAGTTCCGACATGTCCGTTGTATAATCGTAGACCAAATTCTTCTCCAGCACAATGAACTCAACGTCAGAGTAAGACCATGCTCCTGCTCCAGTCTCAAGCCATTTCCCCTCCCGGACAGAGCGCTCGATATCAGTCCGCACACCTGCTAAGAGAAGGCATCTTGGCCACCTGCTATGACGGGAGAAGAACGACTTGCAGAACACCTTGCAAAACATGTTCCTCCTTCTTCAACCGCTGGCGGTTCTGTCATCCTCTCTCGGAGGTCCGCAGCTGTTTTGAGAGAGTCCACAACCGGGAAACCGAAGGACTTCCAGAGGCCGCTGACTTCTAGCCTCATCTTTGCCTCGGTCTCAGAGTTCACAGGCGACATCATGAATCGGAAGGTCTGAGAACGCACTATCCATCCCTCTGCCTTCCTCATCTGGTGACTGAAAGTGTGTTTCATCACTTTTTCATGTCCTTCCAGCACGACAGCAATAGCAAAAGACGGGACAAGTTTCCACACAGAGGAGAAAGCATTGCCATGCTCGACTAAATCGGCTCTCCCTACTCCAAGAAACTTGCACACCTCATTGTAGACACTGAATCCTGGGTATTTCCTGTACACATCTGCGATCTTACTGTAGAGCAGTGCACCTTCATGGCTCTCGATAATTGACAAGGTGCTGAGCCACATGGCATATGTCCCCATGATCCTCTTCACCCGCCTTCCACGCAAACTCAGTGCCACTACCACCACATCTCCATAGAATTCTGCTCTTATCCTCAGTCCAGATACCCTCTTGTAGGCGCCCACTCTCGCATCCATCTTCCTGTAGGCACCTGTGAACCAACGCTTCCAAGCGTTCCACTTCTCAATCTCGTCGGACATGATGTCGGAAGGAGAGATCTGAATTGGGCGTATTGCCGCAGACGTAGATAATGAACGGTCTAATGCGAGGTGGTAGACACACAAAGCAGTTGTGATTGACCGATCAAGACTCGGGCGGTCCTTACTCAAGTACGGGGAACAAGCCTCTATATGCGCGCAGAAGTCCGCTTGGAACAGCTTCCAGTCGTAGGTTTTCACCAACTCCCGGTGATCTTTCAAAATAAGCCGGCGGTCATCCTTCAACAACTCCGACCGCTCAGCGTGTTCTCGGATGAAACAAAGCTCGCTGTCGAGAAGCGGGGACGTCAGATGCCGATCGACCCGAAATACACTGCGCATTCTGGACCCTGAAACAGCTCAATGCCTTATCAATAGCACACAACTAAGATAAACAGCACAGCGCTGATTTTATTACTTTTCTTAATCATGATTAATTACGTGATTTCTTATTAAGCAGCTCGATAAAAGTTTCTCAAAGAAGTGCTGAACTCCAAGCTCATTCTTCGTTCAGTCGTTTCGAACGCTTCGAAGCTCGACATAGGTGCGACCATCGTGGAAACATATCGCCGGTATCCCGAGAACGACCGGGTCTGCTTCCGCAATCACAGTTTCCACATCATCCAGGTTAAGTTTGACGAGAACAGAAGGATCAAGTGGGAGCCCGGATAACTCCACTGTGCAGCTGTCGATGACAGTTCTCAGAGAGTGGTGTTGTGCGGGACGTGAAACCGGGATGTCCATAATGTACGATTGCTTTTCTGGGTTAAACGTCGTAATCTTGACCTGAATATACATTATCCTGTCTGAGTCTATTTACTTTTTCTTAACGATGGTCATAGGAACTTTCTTGAAAACGAATGCTGAAAATTTCTACTCAAGTACTCTCTCGACACAAAATGGAGTATGTTCAAAGGTTCGGCTCAGAGCCCCGATCATCTCGTTAATCTTGTCCGCCCCAGATTCCTACCCATCTACTGCAAGGTGGTCGTTTCGATAAGGAAGTCCCAGTGGTTGTTCCCCTCACAGTTGTTTTCTCGGCGGTCGCAAGAACGTTTAGTGCAACTCCGCGGGTGAGCTGTAGATCCCGATCCTTATTCAGGAGAGTGGCGACTTGCGCGGATAGTCTCATCATTTGGGAGTTACCCTCCGCTACGCTTCTCCCACATTCTCCGACTCGAGACGTAGCTTCTCGGACTGCTTTCAAAGTCTCGGAGCGAATGTCCTCGCGTTCTAAAATTCCGGTCACCTTCTCGTTCAGAGTCCTGACTTGTGCTGAGAGATCCTCGATCGACTCTTGTATTGTGTCTCTCGTGGCCATTATTAGGGACTTCAGCTCCTCGACGCTCCCATCCATGGCTGTCTCTAAAACCATTAAAGCCACCGACCCTCTGTCTTCATCCCTGTACCCCGCTGTCTCGTTCAACTCTCCTGCTGTCCTCTTCCGCTTTTGTTTCGGCATTGTTGACCTGCTGTTGGTTTTTCGGTTTTATCACGAACTTACTTGTTCTAAACAACGATACACGAGCCTAGTGGCTAACAAGAGGAAAATCTAGGATAATCATACAACATACAATGGAAACACAATTAATGCTTACGCCTCCCTTCATCCTCGGACTCCGTGTCTGAGCCAGATGACTCTCTGCGCTGCTGCCGTGCCCGCTTCTTTCCCTGACAGGCATCAGGGTCGATTCCTACTCGTCTCATCGCCTCCTTGAAATCATCGTTTCCTGCTGTTTGGGCCTGGGTGACCCTGACTCGGATGAAACGGCTGCCGCCCTCACCGCGGTCCGAGATCACGAATTGATCACGATCGTCGAGCTGACCGTCTCTTTTGGCCGTTTTGATAGCGGTATAGTAGAAATCCGGGTATTGAGACGCAGCGAGCGGCAACAGCACATCTTCGCACAACGACCTCGCCATCATATAGCCATCCGCCAGGATGAGCAGTCTCGACCTTCGCTTTTTCCGACCGATACTTTTAGACGAAATCCACAGCCTGAGTCCATACAGTCCAGACAGTGATGACCGCGTTCGTTGGAGGAGGAGCAATACATATGCATGAGCTCTATGGCCACCATTCCATTGATCGGATATACATCCGGCACGCCTTTCAACAACTCAACCACTACCTCCTTGGCCGAGGTGTGGTTGTGTAAGACGTCGTAGCAGGACAAGACAGCAGTCAGGACTTCCTCTGTCATCTCTGAGGCTTCGTAGGATGAGATCAAGCTCTGCCCTCCGATAACGCTCGCAATACCACCTTTTTGTTCCACCTTTTTGTCAGATCCACCGTTCCACCTTTTTGTCAGATGCGGCTTACTCTCTGGCGTCACGGGTTTTACAGTACTGAAAAGGTCATAAAATCGCCCGAAATTTTTTTCAATCAAGGGACTGGACAAGAGCCACATTTGACGAACATTGAGTTGAACAGCTCAGAACATAGATATGATACATCAGGCAATCAAGGAGCTGAAAAATAACTCAGCTGCTGGTCGCGATCAATTTCCTGCCATTGTGCTTGAAAAACTGTGCACAAGAACTTTGCCATCCTCTGCATATATTATACAGAAATTCTCTTGATACCGGTATAATACCAAGAAAATTGAAAATGGCCACTATTACGCCAATTTACAAAGGAGGATCAAGGGCCGAGCCGAGTAACTATCGGCCAGTTGCTCTGACGTCACATATAATCAAAGTCCTTGAAAAAATTATAGTTGGAAATATGACGGCATACTTGGAGGGTAATAGCAGAATGAACCCGGACCAGCATGGCTTTTGTGCCTCTCACAATTGCTGGCTCACTATGATGCAGTCATACAAGCACTTGAGCAAGGCACAGACGTAGATGTAGCCTACCTTGATTTTTCGAAGGCCTTTGACAAAGTGGACCAGCATGGCTTACGTGCCGGACGCAGTACTGAGGATGTTGGATTGAGTTGGAGGTCGAAACAGTACCGTTGATGGCATGCAGCCATAAACGCCATCTGTACAATACGGCTTCAAGACCGCGTTAAGTCTCGGTTAACAGTTCGCGCCAGGACTGTCCGCGGGCAGCACACAGATCACATTGCTCAACACAAGGTCAGCGAAGAGATACGACAGCCCGGTGAGGACGCAGGACATGGCCGGCGTAGGGTGATCACTTGATCACCTCCCAATTGGCTGATCAGATTGATCCAATGATGGATCGATCGATAAGATCTGACCCTCTCAACTTGCGCCCTTTCGACCCTGTAATTGCGGTCTTCCGCGGAGCTTTCATTGCAAAAAACTCTCTCACACAGACACACATACACACTCTCACAGACACATACACACACTCTCATACTCTCACACACACACACACACACATACACACACACACTCAGACACACACTCACTCACACACACACACACACACACACACACACACACACACACACACACACACACACACACACACACACACACACACACACACACACACACACACACACACACACACACACACACACACATGTGGTTCGATGTAGTCTGTACGTAAGCTAATAGCGAAACCGAGCAAACTCAACCAACACAAATACACATACACAAATATATATGCCAGCAACACATACAAACATACGTAAACATATACATAGCCAAACACAGAATTAACACACACACACACACAAGAACACAGATACATTAACACACACACATACACACACACACGCGCGCGAACACACATGAACATATATGCACAAAAAGTGTAAAGTGAAATAATAAACTGGAGCGAGTAATAAACATTAGTAGTGTGATATATCATGTGTGTTTTTGTTTGTGTGTGTGTGTGTGTGTCAGTATGTGTGTGTGTGTGTTTGTGTCAGTGTCAGTATGTGTGTCTGTGTGTGTCAGTGTCAGTATATGTGTGTTTGTGTGTGTCAGTTTGTGTGCCAGTGTGTCAGTATGTGTGTGTCAATATGTGTGTGTGTGTGTCAATATATGTGTGTGTTTCAGTATATATATATATATATATATATGTGTGTGTGTCAGTATATATGTGTGTGTGTGTGTGTGTCAGTATATGTGTCAGTGTCAGTTTGTCAGTGTGTTTGTGAGAGGACCATTGAGCAGAGATGCACGCCGTCGGTACAGAGGCGGTTGGAGGAGAATCAGGGTCGGGGTTAACTGCCACATCACACGATCTCAAATGACGCTGACACACACACACACACACACACTTTACATTAACCCTCCAAAATCCGTGATACTCATGTATGTGTGACATTTGTTTGGTAAGTTGTTTCATAAGAGTATAACATACTAAAGAATAATAGCACTTTCAAAAACAAATTCACCACCAAAAGCTAGAGTAACACGAGTGCAACATAAAAATCACATCTATTGATCAAATACGCCACTACAGCTTGCTGAGGGATGCAGGGAAACAGCTGATACACACACACTCAGGATACACACACGATATCACACTGACTTCTGGAGGATTAACACATTTATAACACACACACACACACACACACACACATTACAGTAACACATTGATAACACACATACACATTACATTAACACATTTATAACACACACACACACACACACACACACACACACATTACAGTAACACATTTATAACACACACACACACACACACACATTACAGTAACACATTGATAACACACATACACATTACATTAATACATTTATAACACATCCAGACACATACACACACACATACATGACATTAACACATTCAAAACACACACACACACACACACACATTCTATTAACACATTTATAACACACACACACACAGAAAACTGGAATAAATTACTCAGCCACATTATTTAATCAAACAACTGCAAGGGGCATGTTAAGTATTAATTGCAAAAAAAGTTTGAAAAAATAATATCAGATACATTTCATTTCACATTTTATCAAATTCTACAATAAAACATTGCGGAATTGATAATTAACAGGAAAAAATCACAATGCCGGATTTATTTTGTGATTTTCTTAAATAATAATACATTTCAAACATATTTATGTTAAATTATTATTATTATCTAGAGATATCGACATTTTAACGGATAAAACATGGAACGATGACAGATTCGAGCCCGGGTCCTTTCCAACACCAAGCAGGCGCTCTCACAACTGAGCCACAAACATAACACCGCCTGTGGCAATAAAAAGCCAATTTAAACATGTGAACGACAAATGTAATCAATTGCTAGATTACCGTTATGGGAGGCGAAGCAAATTCTTTTCTGCGTTTGCCGGGGAACATGTTCAAACATGTTTGTACACAAACATTGGCCGGTAAAGGAATATCTAAACAAACAAACACACACACAATATATATATATATATATATATATATATATATATATATATATATATATATATATATATATATTTATATATATATTCACAATTTAAATTGACAAACACACACACAAACTTAAAAAAAAACACTGATACCAACATTCTTAATACAAACAATGTTTTTCAATGGAATTTAAAAGAAAATTCATGTGTGTGTCAGTGTGTGTATGTTAGTGTGTGTGTGTGTTAGTGTGTGTGTCAGTGTGTGTGTGTGTTAGTGTTAATGTGTGTGTGTTAGTGTGTGTGTATATATTTGTATTTTGTATTTAACCATGTATTGCCACAAGCAAATATACAATGTTCAAACAATAAATGTTAGTGTGTTAGTGTGTGTGTCAGTGTGTGTCAGTGTATGTGTGTTAGTGTTAGTGTGTTGGATACCTGTATTGTAGAAGACGCCGAGATAAGATATGACCAGATATTTATCCGGGGGAGAACTGAAACACGTCTGTGTCTCAACAACCTACACACAAACACACACACACAAACACACACACATACACATAATAAAACTAAAATAGTTGTTTTCAGTAAGGCCAAGACTCAACCAGACTGGCTCGATTTCAGACTGAATGGCGAGACAATAGAAGTGGTCGATGAATATAAGTACCTGGGAATTAGATTCAATTATAAAAGAAAATTCAGGAAAGGTCAATTGGATCTTTCAGAAAGAGCCACAAATGTCATGTATAGTGTTATCGGAACAATTCGTAAACACAGTTTACCAGTAGATATACAGTTGCAAATGTACAAAAGTATGATCATGCCGATACTGACATATGGGTGCGAAGTGTGGGCAAGCGAGGCAATAAGAGAAATCGAGCTGCTACAAACCAAGTTTCTGAAGCACATATTATTTGTTCATAAGAGGGCATGCAATGATATGGTATATGGCGAAACTGGAATATACCCCATAGAGATCTATATAAAAAGTATGGCATTCAACTACTGGATTCGCATAATATCTGGTAAAAACACAAAACTCAGTTATATAATGTATAATTGCCTACTTAAGATGTTCAACGACGGAACCTACGTTGCACCGTGGTTATTGTATATACGCAACATTTGTAATGAGTGCGGGCTGTGCAGCTTATGGACACTACAGAATATACATAATCCCGTTAGGACAATGCATATGGTTAAAAGAAAACTCAAAGATATATGGATTAACCAATGGTATTCGAATATGGCAAGTAAGACGTTGTGCTGTAATTATAGACTATTTAAGACGACTTACGAGTTGGAAGATTACCTAATTAAACTCAATAAACAAGATCGGATATATTTAACAAAAATAAGGACAGGTAATCACCGGCTGGCGGTGACTAGAGGCCGCTACAGTGGAACACCACGACATCAACGATACTGTGACTTGTGCAATGATACAGTGTCAGAAGCCGACTATAGTACAATTGAGGACAAAATATATACCGGAACAATACTGGCAAGTGAAAGCGCAATAAAAATTTGTCAAATTGATGAAGTGCAAACAAAATGATGTTTTGAAGAACCTTGTAAAATTTGTCGATGAATGTTTCAGAATGTGCTTTGCATGATAACCAATTGTGATGCACCTTGCATGGTCTTTGATATGATCGTATGCACTGCTGATAAGGACATTTTATGAATTTTCAAACTAATACTGTTTTATATTGATATTGTGTATATATTTGCGATGTATATAGTGTATTATGTATTGTGAATTGGAGCAGCGCTCCATACTAACAGTCTGAGCGCCAATACATGTTTCTTTCTTTCTTCTTTCTACACACAATCTCAAAATCTAATAGAAATCACAATTTTGGCCTACAAAAACGCAGGATCAAAAACGGCATGCAAAAATATAGTTTCCCAAATAGAGCAGTAGATAGATGGAATAGGTTGCCAAGCGACGTAGTACACCAGCCAACGACACAACTGTTTAAGAAGACATATGACAACTGGAAGGCGGCAGTCACGAGCCTGTCTGACTCATTCCTGCGAAGACAACTATTAAGAACAGATCATGCATACACACTAACTTACACACACACACACACACCACCACCAAAACCATACACAAATAAACACACTGACACATATTATATAGATTATTGGTTCTTAAGTTTGTTTTCTCTCAATTATTCCCCACTTTTTCTTAATACGAGCCATCTCATCTTCACTTTCCACACAACACAGCGCTGATAAATTCAATAAATTCAGTTGTTACATCATTAAATAAATGTCATTAGAGGTCATTAGAAACAAAAATAAACGAATTTTAATTGATAAAAACACACACACACATAGTTGTCCTGTTCTTTCCGACCTTTAGCTTCCCACTTGACAACTCTTCTATTTACCACCAGACAGGGGAATTCCCACACACACACACAGGTTGAGAACCACTGATACAGATGAGGTTTATGTATGTACGACCTTGTTTAGTAGTTGATTGACAGAGAATTTGCATTGTTGCATTTGCATTTGCTTGTTGGTGGAACAATTACGCGATCGTCTCATGTAGGATAGATTGCGCTGTAAGAATAAAGGCTGTCAACAAAACACACACACAGACAGACACGGACACACACACAGACAGACACACACATAAACCCACAGACAGACACACACACACCCACAGACACACACACACACACGGACACACACACAGACAGACACACACCCACAGACAGACACACACACACACACCCACAGACAGACACACACACACACACACAGACAGACACAGAGACACACATAAACCCACAGACAGACACACACACACACCCACAGACAGACAGACACACACACACACACACCCAGAGACAGACACACACACACATTTTCAATATGTTTAGTGCAATGCAATGCTCAATAATTATCGTCATGGATCTTGATTCACGGTATTTTATGTGTGTTTTATGGATGGCGGTGTATGTCTATATATATATATATATATATATATATATATATATATATATATAAAACCAAGTTTCGTTGACTTTATCATGGATTGTTCAATATGTATAGTGTAGTGAAATATTGTGATGGAAAAAAATATATACACACACACACATGTATGTGCGTGTGCAGTGTTCTCAATTGTGTATGTGTTTGTAAAAACATTTGTGTGCTGAGCGGACACACATACACATTTAGGCATACACACACACACAAACACACACATATATATACACAGATATAGACACACACGTATACGCACACACAGACACAAATACACAAGGAATAAAATATAAATAGGGATTTACTATATTAAATTATTACTATATTAAACGATATCACACAAGAAAATACGCACACACATACAAACACACTCACATATTCAAAAGAGAGTAGGTTTTTCGTTGAAAGGATAAGATACAAAACCTGACTTATTTCCTGTGGAACGATTAGTGAGTTAAGGCCATGCAAATGAGAGAATACTAACCGATAGGAGGCCTCGAACACGCAAGTATCTGTATATCTGTGTCGGTTCTGAGAAAACACACACACACATACACACACATATACAATATGCATAGAAGTGCGTTACAACTGCATAAATCTACAGAGAAAGTCACCGGGTGAACCAGTTGTCTAAAAACAAATCTATCACAAAATTTACAACGGTAAAGTACATGTGAAATGTAATATGTTTGACAGAGATGTTAAAACAATGGTAGAACAACACAAGTCAAGATTAATTATAAAGCAAAATAACTAAACAAACTCTAAGTGAAGTTATTGGAAAGAAAAATTATACCAATACAGAATACCGCAAATTACTTCAATAGAAACATCACCGATCAGAAATGAGATAACTCACTTTCAAAGGCCTGGAGAAATCGTTCATAATCCTGTTTACAGATGTTTTGCGCGCTCACTGCACCCGTATCATCTCGATCTCTCTTCTTGGGAGCCATGCCGCACCTCAAACAAACTGTTCAGTCACTGAAAAAACCCGGTACCATGAGCGAAACGACTGAAAAACTCAAAAACTCAATGAAAATGACCTAGACATCACAACTAAATCCGAATAGCATCTGGCAATCGTCTGCCACCATGGCGCGCTAAGATTTAGTGACGAACAAGTCCTTCTTTTGATATGCTGTATAGAACTCTCAAGGCAATATCGGCGTTTTTTCAAATATGAAGAGTTTGTAAATCTGGTCACTGTATTAAATACATCGACAATCACGACAGTTATGTGGCGAATCTGACTCAAATGAGGAAGGGTTTTGAGTTTTTTTTATAACTCCAACAGCGAAGTTTGTGAACAATAATAACGGATTCTTGAGTGATTTTCCTGTTGTTTAGGTATTGCATTTGTGAAATTTATAATTTTCAATCCAAGACTATGCATTGTTTACTCGTACAGTCCTCGGACCCTTGCTGTTTAACATCTATATACCCTCTATGCCCTATCCTCGAACGCTACTCGCTTAGGTTTCATTTATATGCTGACGATATCCAATTTATCATCCCAATTCCCCTTCCATCTTCCTGGTTTATTTCTGATGTTATCGCTGATATTCAGTCCTGGGCTTCTTCCCGACGTCTTCTGAATTGGTGCAAGTCTGAGTTCTTAGTCTTTCATCCTCCTAGAATTTCGCCTCTACTTCTTCCATTTCCAGTGTCTTAACGTGTTCGTAACCTTGGTGTGATTTTCGATTCTTCTGTTTCGTTCTCCTATGATATTTCCTCTGTTGCCAGGACCTGCCGTCTTTTTCTTCGGTCACTGTATCCCATTCGCCCTTTTCTTGATCGTCCGTCTGCTATCAAACTTGTACTCTCTCTTATCTTTTCTCGAATCGAGTATTACTGTTCTTTGTACTTTCATGTTCCTCGATATTCTCTCCGCATTCTCCAGCGGGTCATCAACTCTTCTTGTCGTTTTGTTCTCTCGCCCTCTCCCTGTCGTCATACATCTCAATTTCTGTTTCAGTTTCGTTGGCTCCCCATTATTCCTCGTATTCATTTTCGTCTTTGCTGTATTATTTTTAAACTTATTCACGATCCTAGTCGACCCTCTTATCTTTCTGGTCTCCTCACTGTTGCTACTGCTCCTTCTCGTCATCCTCACCCTCTTGTCTGCCCTCGAGCCTTTAACGAGTCATCTTGGTCTTCGAAGTCTTTTTCTTTCTTTGCTCCCGGACTGTATAACTCGCTTCCTCGTACTGTTCTATCAGCCACTTTCTATTGCTCATTTCGTTCGGCACTCTTTAGATACTTATTTGAATTATCATTTGATTCCACTTCTCTCACCCTTACTTCGTATGCTTCAGTCTGACTTCTTACGCTTGCTCTGACCTTTTCATCTACTTGCTATTTGTGATGTCTTAATTAAGTCTTATTCCCTTTTGTCAGTTACTATTGTGCTTGTTCATGTTTGTTTGTGTTTGTCTTTGAATATTTTTGGCATATCTTGCTGTTTAACGCGCGTGTTTTTTGATATAGCAAATAAATGTGGTTGATTACTTGACGTGAATTGTTGCATTTTTCTCATTTTTCGTTGGCATGCGATGTAGTTTTCCTTTTTATTGTGGCATAATTGAAACGTCGCTGTTCGCTGTTACCCTGTTTTATTTGCCATTTTGCTCCCTGTAAGCACTGTCGTGGTTTCTGTGAAAAAACGACGGAAGACCCATGAGTCAAATCGTGAGTAAATAAAATGAAAGCTTACGTGGTTTTACGTGTATTAATCTAAAAAACAAACACAATCCACTCACTTTCACTCGCTTGGAGCAATAAGTTCAAATCAGTCATGACACAACCGAAATGTATACGCAAACACACATGTAGAAAGAAATTCAGTTGTATTCCTCCATAGCTCGGCCATTCGGCACACAAAATACATCAACTGTGAAAATGTCCACAAGATGAAAAATGTCCAATTCTCGTGCGAAAACGTTCAAGTCAACCTCGCTGAGAAATTCCATCATCATCACGATATATTCACCGACCAAATGCACACACACACACACAAACTGTCAACTGCGGCACAAATCTAGGCGAAAATCTTCTCTTCTTGGCGTTTTTTGTTGACAATTGTGCCGGGCTTGTGTTGAGCTGCCGGATGTTGTGCCAATTCCGACGGACATTGGCTAATCGGTGACGAGGTTAGCATCTGTTTGAGCTCGTAAAATACGGCGCTGTCAGCGTCGGTCACAAATGTCACGGCCACGCCATCTTTGCCAGCACGACCTGAGCAGACAAAAAACAGACAAAATTAGCCCGAAAAAGACCAACTTTTGGCGGAAGAAAGACCAACTTTTGCCAGAAAAAAGACCAACTTTTGACGGAAAAAGACCAACTTTTGACGAAAAATACTTGAAGAAAAAAGACCAACTTTTGACGGAAAGACATGATTTGATCTCAAATGTGTTGTTATTTTCTCCCATGTCAATGATATTCTATCTCTCTGTGTGTCTGTTGATGGTTAAGATGAAGGCAACACAAGTTGAACAGGGAAAAAAGACAAATATTTCGCACAAAACAGATTAATGTTGGCCTACTTTGGCATAAAGAGCCAGTAAGTGGATTACTTCACTCATCTTTCGCCAAATCCTCACACTAATTTTACATTACAAAGCTATAACTGCATTTATTTATGTTACTATTTTCATTTTTATATTAACTTTTGTTTTCTATCAACTTATATATCAATTTTAATAACAATAATAGTACTTAGAATTGTGGTTATATTATATAATAATCCTACTAATATAAAAACTAATATAATGAATTTTTTTAATTGATTTTTCTAGTTACTGTTGATAATTAATTCAACTGGCAACACTGGTTGAATTGGCAACATTGGCCGTACCTGTTCGTCCAATACGGTGAGTGTAGGCCTCAATGGACTTGGTCATATCGTAGTTGATCACCATCGACACGTCCTTGATATCGATTCCTCGACCAGCCACATCTGTAGCCACGAGAATATCCTTGCTACCCGCCTTCAAGCTGCCCAGGGCGAATTCTCGCTGTTCCTGTCCCTTGCCTCCGTGCAGTGTACACGCGTTATAACCGAGCTTTTCCAAGCCTCGAGCCAACACATCGGCTCCCTTCTTCTGATTGACGAATATTATCACTGGCGGATCAATACCCTGCCACACAAACATACACACACACACAGACATACATACAGATAGATACACAGATAAACAGACACACATACCCACAGATAAACATATACACATACACAGACAGACACACACAGACATACACAGACACACACACACCCACAGACAGACAGACATACACACAGACAGACATACACAAACATATACACACATACACCGACAGACAGACAGACATACACACAGACACACACAGATACACACAGATAAACACATACACAGACAGACACACAGACACAGACACACACATACACAGACAGACACACATACAAGCAGACAGACAGACATCCACAGATACACATACAGATAAACACATACACAGACAGACACACACAGACATACACACACACACCCACAGACAGACAGACATACACACAGATACACAGACATACATACACAAACATATACACACATACACCGACAGACATACACACAGATAAACACATACACAGACAGACAGACACACACATACACAGATAGACAGCCATATACACACACACACACACACAGACATACACAGACACACACACACACCCACAGACAGACATACACACACACACACACACATACAGACATACACACACAGCCAAAAACAGATACACAGACACACACACAGACAGACATACACAGATAAACAGACACACACATACACAGACAGACAGACATACACACATACACACATATAAGCAGACAGACAGACATACACAGACACACGCATACACAGACACACACAGACAGGCAGACATACACACACATACACAGACAGACATACACACACACACACACACACACATACACAGACAGACAGACATATACACACATACACAGACACACATACACAGACAGACATACACAGACAGACAGACATATACACACATACACACATACACAGACAGACAGACATATACAGACAGACATAAACACAGCAGATCTGTTTTGGCGCAGTGCCGGTGCCAGGATTTTTCCTGGGGAAGATAAGGAAGACATGAGAACAGACGAAACGAATGGGAGACGAAAAGAAAGAGAATATTAATAGAAAAAGACCGATTTTATCGTTTTTTAGTCATTTTCTGAATTCAGAAATTTAGCCAACCCCAATATAGAACTCCAATTAAGAAATTTACAATTAAGAAATTTACAATTAACAAATTTAGCCAACCGCACAACAGATTCGGAGTTGGGAATTTTATGTAAAAACTGGCAAAATGTGTTGTCAAAAAGCACAAAATATGTTATTCAATTTTAATTATAATATGTGAATTTCCGACTCTTTCGTAGATTATTTTCGTTTCAAGTATGTGTTCAGCGACATTCCATTGGGCAGCGAAATTTTCGTAGTGCGTGGCGAAACTTTTACCTTTATTGGGCCCTTCTGATAAGGTTGGGGGACTAATATGCGGAAAATATATTAATAAACTAATATAAGCATATACTAATATAATATATGAATATACTAATATGCGGAAAATAGAAAAATATAGTGGGGATCGTTTATCTTTTTGAATTGAACATTTTATTTTATTCATTGTTTATTTATTTTGATTCTTTCTTCATTGACTTTCATCTTCCTGACTAAATCTTCACTTTTCCAAATCGCCTTTTGTCTGTAAATCTATTTGGTTAGCTTCCAGGGTACACATGAGGCCACCGCACACACACAGGGTGGTAATAGTGCACTTGCACTCTTCCCCCATGCTACTGTATTTGTCCTGTAATTAATAATAATGATAATATGAATAAGGATGGCCACGTACCGCTTTGAGCAGATCCATGAGTTTGTTGCGTTTCTGCGGCTCGCTGACCAGATGAACGATTTGGCGAACTTTCTCGGCCGGTTTAACACTGCCGCCCACATAAACGACGGCGGGACGACGCAGATAATTCCTGTGTATCATACACAAGTTGAATGCTAGCACTCAAGTGACAGCTGCTACACGGCAAGAAGTCGAAGCTTATGAACACACACAGGTGTGTCCCGTGCAGCTCCCTGCCACCGCAGAACCAACCCTCTCCACGCTATGACGCCACAAGAACGGAAGACGTATTAAAGAGGACCACCTCCCCAGAATGCATGACACAACACATGACTGATATCTGGTACCATCATTTACTGCTGGGTGGACAGGGACTGTTGTATTATAAAAACCACCCAATTAAGAAATTCTCCGCCGCCGTCGGGATTTGAACCACGGACCTCCCGCTTGTGAGGCGGGTGTTCTACCACTACACCACGCAGTCCAACAATCACACGCCATGTTATAGTATATATAACATGCATATACATAAATATACACATGCATATACATACATATACGCAAATAGAGAATTACACATATACAAAAAGACACCAAAACGTAGAATTCAACAGAACATATAGTAATGATAATACAATAATCGATGTATTTGCAGTCCAAATTAAAATAGTTTTTTTCCGTGCAAATAAAACGCTACGAAGGAAAAGTAATAACAGACCGGAGTATATGCAGTATATGTAGCAGTATATATGACAAATTGCCAACCTGCAACACATATATCCGGCATATTATAACGTAACATATATACATGTTATAACTTGAGGTAGATTTGTCTAGCCTGTGTGTTAAACATACACGCTGACATACTGACACACACACACACACACACACAGACATATACACGCACACTGACACATACACACATACACACATACATACTGACACACACACACACACATACTGACACACACACACACACACACACACACTGACATATACACATTGACACTGCACACACATACATATACTGACATATACACACACTGACACAGACATATACACACTGCCACTGACACACTGACACTGTCACATACACACTGACACATACATACTGACACACACACACACTGACATATACATACTGACACACACACACACACACTGACATATACACATTGACACACTGACACACTGTCACACATTGACACACTGACATATACACACACACACACACACACACTCACACACATACACATTGACACACTGACACACATTGACACACTGACATATACACACACACATACACATTGACACACACACACACTGACACACACACACACACACACACATACACTGACACACATAAACACTGACACACACACACACACATTTACACACGGTGTACCTGACGAGTCGCTCAATAGCCGGAGGCATAGTGGCGGTAAACATGACAGTTTGGCGGTATTTGTGTTTGGAGCGCAAGTTTTCCAGCAGATGATTTTCATCCTCGATTATATCGGCATCCGGTTTGGCATTAGTGACGGGCATGTGATCGAGAATTTTCTGTACCTGTTGACGAGAGGCAAACACACACACACACACACACACACACACACACACACACACACACACACACACACACACATCAAATCATCAAATCACTGGGATGTGAATCATTATTTAAACAAGTAGATCATGGTAGACAAACTCGGGCTAGTAACACAAATCTGTCAATACCCTCTCATAGAACTGAATTATTTAAACATAGTATTATACACAATGGTCCAAAAAAATTCAACTCTCTACCGGTAGAAATAAAAGAACTACTCAATGTAGGGAAATACGCCATTTTCAAAAACAAATTGAAGAAACATTTGCTGGAGAAACAAAGAACTGATATTTCTGAAATTGCTCTTGTTTGAGGTAACATATATTTTCTCTCTTTCACACTCCTGTTGTTTTGCGAATTGTTTTCAAATTGTCGTTTGCATATTGTTTTGTATTGTATGACATATCATGTTTGATTGTTATTCGATTTTATTGCCTTGTGATTGTATTATATTAATTTAGTTCCTCACTATATTTGATTTAAACAAGTCCTAAAAGAAGCTTCGGCTTATAGGACTTTGTCACTGTGCTATACGATTTTTTTTCACATGTGTGTGCTTATATGTATGAGTGATAATAAACCTAAACAAACCTAAACAAACACACACACACACACACACACACACACACACACAGAGACAGGATATGAAGTGTGGAAATAATCTCTTTTTTCCGATCTCAAAATTTCCATGTGAACCTTTTTTTCGCTAACATATTCGCACAAATTGTTTAAAAATATAATAATCGCATTATTTACGTATTGCTCACTAGCTCAAAAAGTAGATCTATTTCACTATTATTTAATTTATTTATTACGTCAAAGATTAACACTAGTTTATACGTTTCAAACAATTATATCTAAATCATCATCGCTGGGAAATTGCACAAACACACACACACATACACAGACAAAGTGTACAGCGATAAATAAAGACAAAAAACAACGATATAAAAGTTTAGAAACTGAATATTTCCTTTCTAGCAGTCCTTTGGTTTTTTGTTTGTTTACGTTTACAATTTTCTTTCGGTATATTCATCTTTGGTTACGTTCACATAAAACGACAACACTATGGTTTATATCTGTTGAAATTCCCATATTTAAGTGTATATATGTGCCCTGTAATAAAGGTTAAATGTCTCAAGTGACAGCTGCTACACGGGAAGAAGCCGAAGCTTATGAACACACACAGGTGTGTCCCGTGCAGCTCGCTGTCACCGCAGAACCAACCCTCTCCACGCTATGACGCCACAAGAACGGAAGACGTATTAGAGAGGACCACCTCCCCAGAATGCATGACACAACACATGACTGATATCTGGTACCATCATTTACTGCTGGGTGGACAGGGACTGTTGGATTATAGAATTCGCCCAATTAAGAAATTCTCCTCCACCGTCGGGATTTGAACCCCGGACCTCCTGCTTGTGAGGCGGGTGTTCTACACCACTACACCACCGAGTCAATAGAGAGATATATGAAGACTTACATCCGGCTCGAAGCCCATATCAAGCATGCGATCAGCTTCGTCCAATACAATATACACACAGCGACTCAACACCAAATAGCGATTTTCCAACACATCAATGAGTCGACCTGGCGTAGCTATCACAATCTCACAGCCTAGACGCAAACGAAATCCCTGATCCTCGCGGCTCAAACCGCCTAACAAACACACAAACACACACACACATTACATTACATTAGGTAGATATTTATATAGCGCTCTACACCTAGAGGGTCTCTAGGGCGCTGCACACACACACACACACACATACACACACAGAAACACACACACACACACACACACACAGAAAAACACACAGAAAGTGAAACGTAAAGAAAGAAGAGAGATAATTTACACTTTATAAGCATCACTAATATAGACAATGTTCTCTAGAGTATAATACACACACACACACACACACATACACACACAATAGATACAAGTGCATAAATATTGACAATATTTATATGTGTCAATAAATTCAGCTCGATCAAATATAGCCGCAATATTTAGCTGTTTGTTTTCTATATTGTTATCTTGTTAGTGTGTGTGTGTGTGGCACTAAACTTACTTACACACACACACACACACACACACACACACACACACACACACACACACACACACAAAGAGACTGAAAGAGCGAAAGTTCAACATGTTATTTTATATGAATTTTTTATCTATATTTGCACTTTGTGTATTATTGAAATATATGTTGAAGTAAACTGAACACACACACACACACACACATGCACACACAGACACGTACATACAAACTCTGAAAATTGTCAACATTCTAGCATAGTCTGTGTATAATCGTTAATTTATCAACAATATTAGTATAATAACCAGAACATTACCAACTTATTGAAATTATATGGTATTATTGGAATAAAAGAGCGATTTAACAGAAATTATTCTATGGATTTAAGCAAATGTAAACGTACATTAATATCATATTCGAATTTTGAATATAATTAATATTATAATAGAGAACAAGATCATATTTTTAAAACAGAAATAACATGCGGTTTCCATTACAAATGCAATTTACATTCTAAATGCAATGTATAATTATATTAGCAATGTATAATTACATTCTACAATGTATACCGTAAATGCTCTTTTTATCCGACATGCCGGATTATTTTTCGACCCCCTGCGTATGGTGCCGGATTATAAGAGACTGCCGGATTATTAGAGCCTGTCGGATTATTTCTTGGCCACTCCGCACGGTAGGATTGCGCAAAAACTGCAACACAAAAAATAGTGCACTGATAACAGGGACGAGAGAAGACGCGTATCTCCACAGTGTATTGTTCTGTGTATTAATCGGCCATTGCTAAATAAACTGTTGCTGAAACTATAACTGAATCGTGGTTGGCAGTTTCAATAAGTCTTTCCAGCAAGTGCCGGATTATTAGAGCCTGCCGGATTATTTTTCAACCCATACCTGAGGGTGCCGGATTATTAGAGCCTGTCGGATAAATCGAGCATTTACGGTAATTACATTATCTACAATGTATAATTACATTCTGAAATGTATAATTACATTCTACAATGTATAATTACATTACCTACAATGTATAATTACATTATCTACAATGTATAATTACATTATCTACAATGTATAATTACATTATCTACAATGTATAATTACATTATCTACAATGTATAATTACATTATCTACAATGTATAATTACATTATCTACAATGTATAATTACATTCTGAAATGTATAATTACATCATCTACAATGTATAATTACATTATCTACAATGTATAATGACATTATCTACAATGTATAATTACATTATCTACAATGTATAATTACTAGGGCTGTCAAAAAAGTAACCTAAAAATCAGAAAAAAGTAACTTTATTTTCGAGAAAAAGTAACCTAAAAAAGTAACCTAAAAATAGCCTGAGTTTTAATGTTATTGTCACTTTTGTAT